>JAREIK010000358.1:0-60698 GCA_029783825.1 Sapria himalayana | reverse complement strand
TTACCTTTTAAAAATAGTGATCTAGTGTCTCTATCTCAGATGCACAACACTCACATCTGGATACTAGCTGAACACCTTATTTTTTAAATTTGTATCTGTTGGAATTATGTTGGACAAGACTTTCTACATAAAAGTTTTAATTTTTTGTCGATTGTCATTTTTCCAAGCCCATTTAAATAATGTATGTTCTTCTTGCTTATTTCTAATTAAGTTTTTAACTGATTTAAGCTAAAAAATTCTATCTTGTGTTAATGTCCATTTCCATCCTTTATTAGTGAATTTAGAGTGGTTATCAATTATCTCTCTTTGTTTGAGCATTTGTGTCCAGACCTGTGTGCTTTTGCTTTTGTTTTTTTTCATTGTTAGTATCATCTTTTAAACAATACTTTGCTCTCATAAATTTAGACCATAATGTATTATTTTCTTTTAGTCTCCACCATCTCCTACTAGCCCATGCTTTAGCTAAGTCTGCTAGATTAACAAAGCCCAAACCAGCCTCTTGGACGGGAAAGCATAAATCTCTCCATTTTTCCAGTGTAGCTTATATTTACCTTCTTTTTTTCCCATAAAAAGTTAGCTAATTCTCTTTCTATATTTTTAATCAGCTTACAAGAGGGTTTGATAATCATAATATTATGCATTAACATGCTTTCTAAGACATGTTTTATAATGTGATTCTTCCCCCTAAACTTAAAAATTCCTCCTTCCATCTCGATATTTTCTTTTTCAGTTTATTTACTAGAAATTCTAGATATTCGTTCTTAAATTTTCCTTCATATACCAGCAGCCCAAGTAGATAATTTCACATTTTTTGTGTGAAAAACCAGTAAGTTTTTTAATTTTATGAGTTAATGCCAGAGGGGATTTATAAGATATCAGATATTGACATTTTCTTTTATTCAATTTTTGACCAGTTTCATCTTCCATACATTTTAATAAGCTCATCAGATTTTGTAATGATCTACTACTACCATTAGTAAAAATCATTACATCATCTGCATATGCCAGACAACTCACAAGTGGAGTGTTTTTTGGTTGTCTGAATGAACCTATCAATCCTTTCTCCATTTTATCTTTAATGTTAACTATTAGAAGTTCTAAATATAAATTGAATAAAGATGGAGATAGTGGATCTCCTTGTCTTAGACCTCTAATTGGTTTTATTTCCTCTCCAACTTTTCCATTCGTTATTATTCTGGCCCAGGTGTTAGATATGCACATGTATATCAGATCTATCCATGTTTCAGAAAAACCCATTTTTCTCATAATAAAGCATAGTGTGTTCCATTCAACTCTATCAAAGGCTTTAGCTAAATCTAATTTTATTATAACATTGTGTCCTCTTGTTTTTGTTCCTATTTCTCTACACATTTCCTTGGCCAAACATATGTTTTTCCTTAATTAATCTATTTATCATAAAGCCGGTTTGTTCTATTGAGATAATTTTAGGCAGTATATTGGCTAATCTATTTTGTAATATTTTTGCTAGAATTTTATATATTGAATTACATAGGCTGATAGGTCTGAAATTCCCCCGTTTGTGGGTTTTCTATTTTTGGAATAAGAACTATGTGAAAACTTCCCCACTTTTTCCCTATTTCAACTCCACAAAATATGTTATTAATGGCTTTGTTTATGTCCATTTTAATTATGTCCCAGCATATTTGAAAAAAAAAACTATTCCATCCATCCGGTTCTGCTGCGCTCTCCTTGTTAATACTATAAATGGCTGCTTTTATTTCTTCATCATCTACATGTTTAATTAGCATATTATTATCTTCTTTTGATAGTTTGTTTTCTATCTTTTCTAACAAGCTATTTCCTTTAATCTCATTTTTACTACTTAGTTGATTTTTAAGAAATCTGTAAAATAAGTTTGAATATCTATATCCTTATCTACCCATTTTTTCTTATTATTCTTTATGCCCCTAATTCTGTGTTTCTGATATTTTAGTTTAGCTGCTTTTTGGAAAAACTTCGTGTTCTTGTCTCCTTCTTTTAACCATTTTATCTTCGATTTTTGTTTCCAAAACACCTCTTCCATTACAAGTTTGAGCTTTAACTCAGCTTGTGCCTTACTTAATGCAAATCTATTATTTAAACTTTGATCTTTTTCAAATTCTAATTCTTTATTTAATACTAATTCTTCTGCATCTTTTATGTTTTTATTTATATCTCCAAATATTTCCTTATTCCATTTTTTTAATTCAGTTTTTAATCTACTTAGCTTATTATTTATAACTTGCATAGGATTTCCAGATGCCTCAATATTCCAGAATTTTTTTACTAAATTCAAAAAATCATGATGTAAACTCCATGCATTTCGGAATCTAAAGGATCCTCCTTTATTGGAGGAGTTTTTAATGGTGATTAAAAGGGGACTATGATCAGAACAAGTTCTATTTAAATGTTTCACTTCTGCAGAGCCATAATTCTCTAGCCAATTAAGGTTATAAAAAATTCGATCTAATCTGGCCCAAATTAAACCTTTCCTTTTCCGGTTATTGCACCATGTGAAGGAAGATCCTAAGAATTTGGCCTCAATTAAGTTAGTTTTATTTATAGTATCGTTTAAGTGAATCATGGCTTTCTTATTTGGTGTTTTTCAACCTTTCTTTTCTTTAATGCTTCTTACTGCATTGAAATCTCCCCCTATAATCCATGGTTTGTTTTCTTTAAATATTTTCCCCATATCCTCCTATAATTCTTTATGCTCTTCTCTTTTATTTTTAGCATAAACTATAGTGATTATTTCATTTACATCTTGACTCAAACTAAAATTTATTAATTGATTTGTTTCTTTTAATATTATTATGTTTAGGTTATTTTTCCAAATTAACCAAATTTTTCCGTTTTCATTTGCATATCCCTGGTCAAATCCTAGCTTAGTTTTGTAGAATCCTAGCTGATCCTTATCCACCATAGGTTCAGCTATTGCTACAAGAGAGATTTTGTGCATATAAATCAATTTTTTCAATTTGTTTCTTGAGGGAATATTTGCTATCCCCCTTATATTCTAGTAAATATAATTATACATTAATTATTGATTTAGCTTGAGCTCTAGTGGTGTATTTGGTTCCATATGTTCTATTCTTATATTTTTTCATATTTTTTGATTTTCTTATTGAACCTAGATCTTCACTTCTTTCTTCTTTCCAATCTCTTCCCATTTGAATTACATTATCTTTAATTCCTCCATTGCCCACTCTTTATTACCCATTTTTTGTTTAAGCTTATCTATATTTATGTCATCTCTAAATAATCTTATTTTCTGCTCAATATCCTCTCCATTTGTAAAAAGGGAGGTTAAACTTATTGTTTCAGGATCTTCTTCTGATTAGTCCACAATAGGGACTGCCCATCCTTTGTTTATTTTAATTTTATTTTTGATGTACACTCTTGTTCTTTTGTTCAGTTCTGATATCTTTTTAATCATTTTTGTTCTTTTTTTAGTCTCTAATGTATTTTCTGCCCTATTTTCTGTTTCATTAGTATTCCTATATTCAATTAATTTCAAATCAGTTCCTTCTATATTCTGTTCTTCTGTTCTGGCAGTGTATTCATCTTGATGTTTTTTTTGGTATTTAACTAACATGCCTCTCTCTCCTGCATTCATTGACCTCTCCTCTCTCTTTTGATTCACTTCCTCCTTTCTTTTTTTAACTAGACAATTTTCCAAACCATGCCCCAATTTTTTACAGCAAATACAGTATGATGGTAAGTTCTCTGGAACTACTTGCTGCCTAAACCATCACCCTCATTGTTCCAATCCATATCCGTGAGGGAATTGGTTTTTGTATATCAGTTTCAACACAAATACGTGCTACTCTTGGCCTATTTAGAGTGGCCGTAGCACCATCAATAAGAAGAGGAGAACCGAGTGTAAAGCAATGTCATATAATGCGAATTTATCAAAATAATGTATCAGTAGCAATAGAAACAGAACCATACCGGTGCTACCGATGATTCTTCCCTAGTCAAGAAGTTTGTTGACCATTTGAAAGTTCTCATGGGAAATCCCATGATATACCAGATACCTCTTAGCAAAATTCGATGAAAATCTTCTTCGGAAAACAGTTGTAACAGCACATGTTTATCATCGATGAGTCCGATTTTAATCAACATCTTAAGCTTCAATGATTCAAAAATGCACGAATATCATCAACTCGAGGCCTTCCATGTGAGAATTCGCCCACAAGCATGAACTTATGCGTTCAGTAAGCCTCTGAATATCTTCGGCTGAAAAATTATCGAGGGTTCCTCGTATTTTTTGTGAGTTTCCGAAGGAGCTGTTACTGTTTGCACGGTCTTCTTGTACAAATCGAAAAAAATTTCTTATTAACTAAGTAATCTATTTCCATTAAGAATGATCTTGAAATTTGCTTCTTCTTCCATAAGATTCTAGTTTCTCTCTCTATAAAAATTTTTCTCTCTCTAGAAGTGAGAGCATTTTTCAAGAGGAAGAAGATACTAACTTATATGTTTATTTATCTATCTATCTATATAGTTGTCTATCTATCTATCAATTTATCTATCTAATAATCTATCTATCAGTCTATCTATCCATCTTTCTAACTATATGTCTATCTATCTATTTATCTATATGTATATCTATCTATCTATATATCTGTCTATCTATGTGTTTATCTATCTTTCTATCTATATTTATATATTTCTATCTATTGTATATCTATCTACATCTAATTATTTATCATATCTATTGATCTATTTATCTTATATCTATGTAACTATCTATCTATATATCTATCTATCTATATCCTTATCATTTTGTCTATCTATCTGTCTATCATTTTGTTTATCTATTTATCTTATATCTAAATGTCTATCTATCTATCTATTTGTGTATCTATCTATATGTCTATCTATTTGTCTATCTATTTGACTATGTATCTATAAATATTTCTGTCAATCTGCATGTCTATCAATCTGTTTATCACTTTGATTATATATCTGTCAATCTATCTGTTATCTATCTATCTATGTTTATGTATATTTATCTATATATCAATATGTCTATCTATTGTCTATTTATCTATGTATATCTTTGTAATTATCTATCTATTTGTCTATCTATTTATCTTTATATCTAAATGTCGATCTATATATCTATCTATTTGTGTGTTTATCTATATGTCTATCTATTTATCTATATATTTGACTATGTATCTATAAATATTTCTATCAATCTACTTGTCTATCAATTTGTTTTTCACTTTGATTATCTATATGTTGATCTATCTATTATCTATCTATCTATATTTAGGTATATTTATATATGTATCTATCTGTCTATTTATATGTAAATCAATCAATCTACTATTTCTCTACCTATCTATATATCAATTAATCTATCTATTTATCTATCTATCTATCGATCTATCTATTTATCTGTCAATCTATCTATCTATGGATCTGTCTATCTATCTATTTATCTAAGTATGTAACTATCTAATAATCTATCTAACTATTTGTCTATCTTACTAGATATCTATCTATCTATCTTTCTATCTATCTAACTATCTATCTCTCTCTCTATCTATCAATCTATATATCTGTCATTCTATTGTGTTTATCTATCTATCTATTTGTCTGTCTGTCTATCTCTCTATTTTTCTATATATATATATATATATATCGTCGATCTATCTATCTATCAATCTTTTTGTCTACCTATTTGTCTATCTATCTATCTATATATCTTTTTATCATTGTGTAATTCTATTTGTATAGCTATCTATTAATATTTCTATCTATCCATATATCTATATGGCTAGATATCAGTCTAACAATTTTTCTATCTATCTATATATCTCTCTATCTGTTTGTCTGTCTGTATGTCTATCTATATGTATTTCTATCTATATATCTATATATCTATTTGTCTATATATCTATATATTAATCTATTTGTCTATCTATCTATCTATGTTATATCTATTTCTCTAACTATATATATATATATATATAACTATGTATCTGTTTATCTAAATATTTATCTCACTTTTTATCTATCTATTTTTCTAAATATATATCTATAATTTAGTCTATCTATTTGTCTATATATAAATCAATCAATCAATCTGTTTATCTATCTATTCATCTATCTTTGTGCTTTTTTATCTATTTATTTATATGCCAATCTTATGTTCTATCTATCTATCCATCAATTTATTTATTTATATGTATATCTATTTGTCTATCTATCTGCTGACCTGATTATCTGTCTGCATATATGACTGACTAACTAACTATCTATTTCACTATATTATGTCTATTTGTCTATATATCTATTTATCTATCTATATGTCTATCTATTTAACTATCTATCTTTCTATCTATCTGTTTATCTATTTACAATATATATGTCTATATATCTATTTAACTATATATCTTTCTATCTATCTGTTTATCTATTTACAATATATATGTCTATATATCTATTTAACTATATATCTTTCTATCTATCTGTTTATCTATTTACAAAATACATGTCTATATATCTATTTATATATCTATTTAGAAATATTTCTATCTATTTATCAGTCAATCTATCTTTATATCTACATATCTATCTATCTATTTGTCTGTGTATCTATCTGTCTATGAATCTATCTATCAATCTTTCTTTAAATGAATATCAAATTATCTATCAGTATATCTATCTATCTATCATCTATTTATTTATATGTCTATCATTCTATCTAACGATATGTCTATATATATCAATCTATCTATCTATATGTCATTCTATGTCATTATCTATATATCAATATGTCTATCTATATGTCTATCTATTTCTATATACCTAACTATCTATCTCTCTAGCTATCTATCTATCTAAATAATCTATCTATCTAAATATCTATCTATCTATTACCTTTTTATATATATGCAATCTATATATTATTCTATATGTCTATTTATATGTTTATCTATCTATCTTTCTATCTATCTGCCTATCTATATGTCAAGCTATCTATTAGTCTATCTGTCTATTCTTTTTATTTATCTATCTATTTATCTATCTATTTATCTAATCTATTGATCCTTCTATAAATTATCTATCTATATATCTATCTATCTATATTTTATCTATTGTCTATCTATTATCTATCTATCTATCTATCTATCTCTCTATCTATTTATCTATCTAAATGTCAATCTATCTGTCTATATATCTATCTATCTATATGTCTCACTATCTATCTATCGATCTATCTATTTATCTGTCTAACTATCTATCTATTATCTATCTATCTACCTGTCTATTTAGCTATCTATATTTCTTCTTTCTATTTGTCTATCTATCTATTAACTATCTATCTAATTTTCCATCTATCTATCTATCTATCAATCAATCATCTATCTTTCTATCTATCTATCTAAATTAAAATTTTATTATCAATATCGGTATCAATATAAATCAATCTATATTTCAATATAAATATCAATGTCTATCAATCTGTCTATCAATCTTACGATCTGTCGATCTATATAATCTATATGTCTATCTATCAATCGATCTATTTATTTTCTATCCATCTATTATCTATCTATCTATCCACCTTTTTATCATTTTATTAATCTCTCAATCAATCAATCAATCTATATATTTATCGATCTATCTATATATGCATCTATCTATATGTGTAACTATCATCTATCTATCAATCTATATAAATATCTATAAATCTATATCTATCTTTCTAACTATTTGTCTATCTATTTGTTTATCAATCTATATATAAATATTATTTTAAATCAATCTACCAATATGTCTTTCAATCTTTCTATCTATTTGTTAATCTATGTGATTATCTATCTGTCTATCTATCTATTTATCTATATGCATATTAATATGTCTATATGTCTATCAATCTTTCTATCAATCTATCTATTAATCTATTTATCAATCTAACTATCATTCTATATATCAATCTATCTATCATTGTCAAACAATTTATCTATCTATCTTCTATGTGTAAATTTATCTATCATTTTATTTTTATATATGTCTATCTATCTATGTGTCTATCTATCTATGTATCTATTTATCTATGGGTTTTTTGATGTATCTATCTATATGTCTATCTATTTGTCTATCTATTTATCTTTCTATCTATCTATCTGTCTATTTGTCTCTTTATCTATTTATATATATGTCTATCTACCTATACATTGTATGTTTTTATATTTGTCTATCTTTTGTCTATTTGTATGTATCTCTATCTCTATTTGTCTATCTATTTGTCTCTCTATCTATTTGTCTATATGTCTATCTGTCTATATGTCTATCTATCTATTTATCTATTTTTCAATCATCAATCTATCTATCTATATAAGTATATATCTATCTATCTATCTATCTTCTTTCTATTTGTTTATCTATTTGTCTATCTATCTATATCTCTATATGTCTGTGTATCTGTTTGTCTATCTACCAATCTATCTATTAGTTTATCTATCTGTCTATCAATCTATCTATTTCTCTATCTATGTGTAAATTTATCTCACTATCTATCTATCAATCATCTATCTGTTTGTCCTATATATTAGTTATATATCTATCTCTATGTCTATATATATATATGTATATATATATATATATCTATATATCTGTCTATCTATTTGTCTATCTATTTGTCTATCAATCTGTCTATTTATTTTCTATCTGTGAATCAATTTATCTATCTAACTAACTAACTATCTATCTAGCTATCTATAAATTATATATGTATCTATGTATTTCTCATTTTATATATCTATCTGTCTGTATGTTTATTTATCTATCTATGTATCTGTCTGTCTTCTTATCTATTTATCTATTTATCTATATGTCTAGCTATCAATCAGTCTATCTATTTGTCTATTTATATGTTAATCTAATTTATCTATATTACTGTCTATCTATTTGTCTATCTATCTCTCTCTCTTTATGTCAGTTTATTATTAGTCTGTCTATCCATCTATCTATAAGACTATTTATCTATCTTTTTGTATGTCTATCTATCTCTTATATCTATGACTATCTATCAATCAATATTTCTTTCTATATGTATATCTACAATTAATCTATCTATCTATTAATCTCTCTATTAATTAATTTATCTATCTATTTATATATCTATCTATCATTTCTATATCTTT
This sequence comes from Sapria himalayana, assembly GCA_029783825.1. NCBI lineage: Eukaryota > Viridiplantae > Streptophyta > Magnoliopsida > Malpighiales > Rafflesiaceae > Sapria > Sapria himalayana. The sequence goes on along the minus strand of JAREIK010000358.1, from coordinate 51,531 downwards.
ATCTATCTATCTTTCTTTCTATTTGTCTATCTATCTAACTCTCTATCTATTTATTTATCTATCTTTCTAACAAATTATCTATCTATCTTTTAACTATATATCTATATGTCTATCAATTTGTCTATTGATCTGTCTTTATATATTTGTATCTATCAATCTATATTTGTATCTATCGATATATCAATTTTCTATAAATTTGTCTATATATTTGGCTATCTATCTGTCTAACTATTTGTCTATCTATCTATCTATCTAAAAAACTATCTATCTATATATCTATCAATTTGGCTATCTATTGTTTATTTATCTATCTATCTATTTGTAAAAACTATCTATCTATATATCTATCAATTTGGCTATCTACTGTTTATTTATCTATCTATCTATTTGTCTATATATCTATATATCTATATATCAATCTGTCTATTTGTCTGTCTCTCTATCTTCACTCTATCTATCTTATTTTTATCTATCTATCGATATTTCAATCTATCTATTTGACTATCTCTCTATTATCTATCGATCAATCTATTTATCTATCTATCTATCTATCTATCTTTATTTCTTTCTATTTGTCTATCTTTTTATCTATCTATCTGTCTGTCTAGCTATCTATTAACTATCTAGATGACTATCAATCTATCTATCTATCTATTGATATATCTTCTTTCCATCTCTCCATCTATTTATTTATTTATCTGTCTGTCTATCTATTTGTTTATCTATCTTTCTATCTATATCTATCTATCAATATACCAATATATCTAACTATTTATCTATCTGTCTATGTGTCTATCTATGTATTTGTCGATCTATTTGTCTATCTATCTATCAATTTTCAATCTTTATATCTATCTATCTATCTATCTAACTATATGTCTATCAATTTGTGTATCTTTCGATCTATTTATATATCAATCAATCTATTTAACAATCTATATGTCTAACTATCTATCTATATATCTATCTATATGTCTATCTGTTTGTTTATCTGTGTGTTAATCTATTTGTCATAATATTTGTCTTTCAATTTATTATATATCTGACTATCAATCTTTTTATTTGTTTGTCTATCAATTGTCTATCTTTATGTATATCTGTTAATCTATCTATCTATAGATCTATCAATTTACAAATCTATCTATCTATCAATCAATCTATCTATCTTTCTATCTATCTCTTTATATATCTATCAATCTATCTGTATGTCTGTCTATCTATTTATATATCTATCTATCGTTCTATCTATCTATCTATCTATTTGTCGATCTATATGTCGATCTATCTATCTATTGATCTGTATATCTATCTATGTATTTTTCGATCTATGTATCTATCTAATAATTTGCCTATATATTTTTCTATATTTCTAAAAATCTATCTATCTTTCTATCAATCTAACAATTTATATATATCTCTATCTATCAATCTATTTATTTTCTATCTATGTGTTATCTATCTATCTTTCTTTGTTTTTATCTCTTTATCTGTATATCTATGTATCTACCTATCTATCTATTATCTTTCTGTCTATCTATTTGTCTATCTATTTGTATATCTATCTATCTTTCTATCTGTCTATATATATATCTATCAATGTGTTTATCTATTTGTCTAACAATCTATATATCTATCTGTGTATCTATCTGTCTATCTCTCTGTATATCTATATGTCAATATATCCATCTATCTATTTTACTATCTATCTATCTATATATCAATCTGTTTATCTATATATATATATATATATATCTATCTATTTGTTTATCTATTTGTCTATGTATCTAAAAATATTTTTGTCAATCTATCTGTATATCTATTTATCTATCACTTTTACTATCTATCAATCAATCAATCAATCTGTCTATCTATATATTTGTATATATCTGTCTATCAATTTGTCTATCTATCTATCTATTTAACTATCTATATATTTGTATATATATTTATCTATCTATATATTTGTCTATCTATATTTCAATCATTTTGTCTAACTATCTATCGGTCTATTTATTTTTTTATCAATCTGTCGATATATCATTCTATCTATCTTTCTACATGTGTGTCTTTATATTTGACTATCTATTTGTAAATCTATTATTAAATTTATTTATCTATATAATTGTCTATCGACCTGTCTATCTATTTGTCTAACTATCTATCTATCTATAAATCTATCTATCTATATGTCTATCTATCAATATACCTATTTATCATACTATATGTCCATTTGTATGTCTATCGATGTATTGGTCTATCCATGTATATACCTATTTATCAATATACCTATTTATCTATGTATCTATGTGTCTATCCATGTATTGGTCTATCTATTTTTCTATATGTCTATCGATCAGTATATCTATCTGTCTAACTATCTTTATATCTATATATCAATCTTTCTCTCTATATGTCTATCTAATTTTTTTTTATATATTTATTTATCTATCAAATTATCTGTCTGTCTATCTATATATCTATCTATCTGTTAGTATATCTTTCTATCTATTTGTATATGTATTTGTGTTTGAATCTATTTGTCTTATAATATATTTATATATCATATTATCTGTCTTTCTTTGTGTCTGTCTAACAATTTGTTTATCTATCTATCTATCTGCCCATCTATCTATATATCTATCAATTATCTATATGCTATCTATATGTCAATCTATCTATCATCTAACTTTCTATCTATCTATTTATCTATCTATATGTCTATCTCTCAATATATCTATTTATCTTTCTATATATCAATTTGTCTATCTATCTGTTGATCTACCTATCTATCTGATGATCTATTTGTCTATTTATCTGCATATGTATCTATCTATTTATCTATCTAAGTATTTATCTAATAATCTATCTTTTTGTCTATTGTTTTGTCTATCTTTCTGTTTATTTATCTATCTATGTTTCTATCTATCGATTTAATTATCTATCAATTTGTCTATCTTTTCTAAGTATTTATATATCTATATGTCAGTCTATCTGTCTATCTATCTATTTATATATCTACTTATCTATCTATATGTATACCTATTTGTCTATCTATAATTCTCTCTATCCATCTGTCTCTATATATAACTTTCAAAGTGTATCTATTTATGTAATTATCTATCTATCTATTTGTCTATCTTTCCATCTATGTATATGTCTATATATATGTCAACCTATTTTTCTATTTATTTATCTATCAATAAATCTTTTTATCTATCTATATATATATTTGTAAATCTATCTATATATCTATTTTTATTTGTCTATCTTTCTATTTATCTATCAATGTTATATATATTTTTCTATTTTTCTATCTATCTATATATCGATCTATTAATCTGTCTGTCTGTCTAAATATCTATTTCTCTTTCTGTCTATCCATCTGTCTAAATATATATCTATCATTTTGTCTATCTAATTATCTATCTTTGAATCAATCTATCTTTTGGTCTATATATCTATCTATCTTTCTATCTTTTTTATCTATCTATCTATCTTTCGATCTATCTGTCTATCTATTAGTTTATCTATATGTATATCTATTTCTCTATCTATTTGACTGCCTGATTGTCTATCTGCCTAAATGATTGACTAACTAACTATCTGTTTGTCTATATGTGTGTTTATTTGTCTATATATCTAGTTGTCTATCTATCTGGCAATCTATTTGATTATCTATCTTTCTATCTATGTATCTTTCTATTTTACTATCTTTATGTCTATCTATCTGTTTATCTATCTAGTAATTTATATATCTATCTATCCATCTATCAATTTATCAGTCAATCTATTTGTCTATCTACCTATCTATTTATCTATCTATCTATCAGTCTGTTTGTCTATCTATATATCTATCTATCTATCTATGTGTCTATCTATGAATCTATCTATAAATTTATATCAATCTATCTTTCAATGTATCTATCTATCTATCTGTTTGTATATCTATTTGTCTATCTATCTCTTTATGCATATGTATATCTATCTATCTATATATCTATCTATCTTAATTTCTATCTATTTGTTTATCTATATATCTATATATCTATATGACTATTTATATTTATATCATTTTATCTATCCATTTATTTATATATCTATCTACCTATTGGTCGTCTATCTTTATATTTATTTGTGTATATATGTGTCTATTTATCTGTCTATCTATCTATATATTTGTCTATCTATATGTCTATTTATATGTCTATCTATATATCTATATGCCTTTCTTTGTGTCTATCTATCTATATATCAATATGCCTATGTATCTATCTATTTCTCAATATACACGACTATCTATCTATCTCTCTTTCTGTCTATCAAATTATTTATCTATCTATCTATATTTCTTTCTATCTATGTATATCTATCTCATAGTCTATCTATCTATATATCTATTTATTTATCCATCTACCTTTCTATATATCTGCCAATCTAAATGTTGATCTATCTATTAGTATATCTGTCTATCTAACTATTTATCTATCTATCTATCTATCTATTTATTGATATTTATATATATTTTGGTATATATCTATCTATTTATATTTTATTTGTATAATATCTATGTGCCTATATATCTGTCTATCTATCTTTCTATATATATGTCTATCTAACTATCAATCTATCAATCTATCTATCTATTTGTCTATCTAAATGTCATTCTATCTATCTATCCATTTATCTATATGTCTATCTATCAATCTTTCTATCATCTATCAATATATCTATATATCTATCTATTTTTCTATCTATCTATATATTTATCAATCTATCTTTTTATCGGTATATCTATCTTTCTATCTACCTATCTATTTTTTGATTTATCTGTCTATTTGTTTATCTATCTATCTTTTTTTTTAATATTATTTTATTAATAATAACCCTCTCTTTTGGCGGAGGAATACCGTTAATACAAACTATCATCTACCCTTAGCCCTTTTACACCCATTCTTCAAATAAAGATAAATTACATTTAACCAATCTAATAAAATATAATTTTATTTGTGCTATGACAATGTTAATCTATGTCTCTTATCTTTACCTTTTTGTGCAATGAGATATTCCTTCTGAATGCTAATGGCTATCATAATGATGGTAGCTAATCCATTGTCTTGCTTTCATAATCTTTCGATGAGTATAATAAGCTTTATCTTGCTTCTTTCTATGTTTCTGTGCTTCTCTAGTGTCTTATGTCTTTTAAATCTGCATATTTGATTTTCCCTCCATCATTTTTTAGCTAGTTCAATTCTTGAGTCATCTCGTGCCTTCTTTAATCTCTAGCTGGGTTTTTGAGCATCTCTATAAGCTGTCCTCCCAAGTGATTATTGTTGATTGCTGTTATTTATATCCTGATTGACCATTCACCTGCAAGTTTTCTATCCTGCACAAGATCAATTGTATCATACACATAATTGAAACCTTGTATCCACCCTTTCCTGTTCAAACCAGATTAGCAATTGGCTTGCTACTTCAGGAACCGATCCATTGCTGTTTAGAATTGTTTGAGGTGCTCTGCCTTCTTCCATCTTTTTGCTTTTCATTCCTTCACTGTCTTTTTTAACTTTTACAGGCTACACCTATATATTACAGACTTCCAACAAACAACTAGAAACAGACATCCAGCAACACCCATTTTAAAGGAACAGACTTCCAGCAACACACACTTAATAACACAGACTTCCAAAAAATATAGCACAGACTTCCAGCAACAGACTCTATATAATACCAACTTCTAACAATATCATTTAAATAGATCTAGCCTCACATTCAGTATAATCCACCGAGCTAAGGATTGAAGGTCGCCTTATGCAGATTCATATGTACTTGCAGAACATACTACATATCTATACATCCATTACCTTTTCCCAAGCCAATCTCCTAATGTTATTTCAAATTAGTTTCGGTTTCTTCTTTCATTTCTACCGGTAGAAAAAAAAAATAGAAAAACCATGCATACAAAGGCAACTTACCTTATCTCGATCACCCCTCAGGACCAGGGTGATCCCTTATATGGTCTTATTTGCCTATTTGAATGGCAAGTTCTAATTAATATTTTTATTCTTTCTAATATAAGAAAAGTCCTTACTATCAAGTTTTAATATTCCAGTAAATTTTTTTTGGTAAACTCTCTTCATTATAATCTTGATCACATTTCTTTCTACCCTCTTTCACTAATATATCTGCTAATGCATTCACTTCTCCGAAAATGTGCTTTATAGAAAAGTTTAGAAAGTTCGTATCGTGTAGAATATCCTCTATGTCATCTTCATATTTCCACATCTTTGTCTGCTTTTTGATTAAATTTACAACAATTTTCGAATCTATTTGAATATCTATATTTTTAATTTCTAATTTTCTACATAACTTAATTCCCTCTCTTAATGTTTATCTATCTATCTATTTGTCTCTCTATCTATCTATCTATCTACCTGTCCATATATCTATCTATATGTATGTCTATCTATATGTTAATATATCTCTCTATCTTTCTATCTATCAATCTATTTTTAAATTTGTCTATAAATTTGTCTATAAATTTGTCTATCAATATATATAACAATCTATCTATCAATATAATTATCAATATGTCTATCAAAATGTTTATAAATCTCACTATCTAACTATCAATCTATCTATCCATCTTTTTTAATTTTGTCTATCAATCTATTTATCAATCTAAATATCAATTTATCTATCAATCTAATTATCAATATGTCTATCTCTATGAATCTTAATATCTAACTATCTATCTATCTATATATCTATCTATCAATCTATCTATCAGTCTATTTATCTATCTTTCTATCTATCTATCTATCTTTCTTTCTTTTTTTCTATCTTTCGATCTTTCTATCTTCTCTCATTAAATCTATCTTTCTATCTATCTATTTATCAAGCTATCTATATACGTGTCTATTTATCTCTCTAACTAACTAACTATCTATCTACCTAAATATATATGAATCTATATGTCTATCTATCTTTATAATTATTTGTCTATCTATTTAATTATCAATCTGTCTATCAATCTATCTTTTAATCACTCTACCTATCTGTCTATAAATCTTTCAATCAAGTTGTCAATCTTGATGTTAATCTTTTTGTCAACCTATTATTCTATCTATCTATTTATATATCTTTCTTTTAATATGTCTATTACTTTTTCTATCAGTCTTTTTATCGATCTATATTTCAATCTATCTATCAATATGTCTATCATTCTATCTATTAATCTATCTATCAATCAATTTGTCTAACAATCTATCTATCTGTAAATCTATTTATCTACTTATCTATATATTTTCTATATATTTATATGTCTATCTATTTGTCTATCGATCTATATGTCTATCTATTTGTCTATCTATCAATCTATTTGTCTATCTGTCTATCTATATGTCTATCTATCTGTCTATCTATCTTTCTATATGTGTGTCTATGTGTTTATTAATCTATCAATATATCTGTATGTTTATATGTGTGTCTATGTATTTGTTTATCTATTTTTCTTTCTATATGTTTGTCTATTTGTCGGTCTCCTTATGTGTTTATTTATCAATCAATCTTTTTATCGGCCAGTCTATCCTCAATCAATCTATCTTTCTTTCTATATGTCTAATTATTTATCTATCTATCTATATATCAATCTATTTGCCTTTCTATTAAACTATCTATCTCTCTATCTATCTCTCTATCAATCCATCTATTTGTCTCTCTATGTGTCTATTTTTTTATCTTTCTCTCTATCTATTTATTTGTTATATATCTATCTATCTGTCCATCAATCTATTTATTTGTCTATATATCTATCTATCTATTTTTCTATCTATTTTTCTATCTATATATCAATCTAATCTATAAGTGTATCTATTTTTCAATTTATATGTCGATCTATCTTTCTATCAATCAATCTATTTATCTAACTATCTATAGATCTATCTTTGTATCTATCTATTTATCTTTATATCTATCTATCTGTTTATCTATCGATATTACTATTTATCTATATGTCTATCTATCAATCTGCCTATCTATCTCCTTATTTATATGTCTAATTATTTATCTATATAACTGTCCATCAATTTGCCTCTCTATCTATATATCTATCTATCAATTTGTCAGTCTATCTATCAGTCTCTCTATATATCTATTAGACTATCTATCTATTTATCTATATGTATGTATATCTAATTGTCTATCAATATATCTATCTATCTATATGTATATCTATCTATGTATCTTATCAATCAGTCAATCTCTCTGTCAATTTATCTATCTATCTATCTATAAATCTATCTATCTATCTATCTATCTATATGTCTATCTATCTGTCTATCTATCTATCTATTTATCTATCTATCTCTTTAACAAACTATTTGTCTATCTTTTTATATATATATATATCTATATGTCTATCAATTTGTCTATTGATCTGTCTTTATATATTTATATCTATCTATCTATATATCTATTTGTCAATTTATTTGTCTATTTTATGTCTATCTATTTGTCTAACTATTTTTCTAAATATCTATCTATCTTTCTAATAAACTATCTATCTATCTGTCTATTTATCTTTCTATGTATTTATTTATCTATCTTTATATCTCTCTATCTACATATCTACCTGTCTATCAATCAATTAATCTGTCTATCTATCTATCTATATGTCTATCTATCTATCTATATTTCAATCTATCTATGATTTTGATTATCTATATATCTGTCTGTCTGTCTTTTTTATATATCTATCTATCTTTCTTTCTTTCAGTTTATCTATCATTTTATCTATCTGTCTGTCTATCTATATGTCTATTTTTTATATCTATTTATCTACCTATCTATCTATCTATTTTTTTTAAAGGTTGTTTTTATTATTATTATCACCCTCTCTTTTGGCGGAGGAATACCATTTTTACAAACTACTTCTACCCTTAACCCTTTTACACCCATCTAACACCTTAAGCCCTATAATAGGATAATTCAAATTAAGACTAGTCTTGATTATAAATTGAACATAGGCCCTAATTTCTATTTATGATTTTGCCTTGAAGCTTTGGAGTTTTGTTTGGGCTTTAACCTAGTCTTAGATTCTCTTCCATGGGCTTCTTAAAATTCAGCCTTGTTCCATACTCTTCGGTCGCTTTGGTCGTGCTTCTGCCCATTCAAAATTTTTGCTCGCTTTACTTATGCGATAATCCTTGCCATGTCACAAGTTTCAGCTTGCTCCTGATCTCTTTCCCCTTTCTTTCCGAGCTTAGACAGGCGAGTATACATACCGTGCTTATAGATGCATTACCATATAGACTCCCGCAATGTTAAATTTATTACAGACTCGGTAAAACTAGACTCCTTACCGTATAGACATGAACCATTTCTATAGGTTACTCATTATAGGCAAGACACTTATTACCCACTCCCACAAAACAAGACTCCATAAATGCTAGCATACACAAATAGAAGGCATTATCCATTTGCTTCTCTTCTTCTTTCCACTTAGAGATATACCCTTAACAAACAAATGCATAGACAAATTAAGATACAACATATATAAACCATAACTGAAATACTTAGTGATTTACTCCACCATCAGCTTCTCCTCGTTTAACGAGCTCTTATTTCAGCAATACCTAACTGCACAGAGAAGTTAAAATCCAGCATGTATAAACCATAAACCATATACCTTGTTACCTTTTGGACTCCCCACAGAACCGAGGATAATTTCCTTCTCTGTCAATTATTAGTTTAAATTAATAACATGGATTATTACTTTGATATAATTGTTTATCCACTTGCTAACTTCCACCTGAAATGCAAGTCAAAGCAAAGCAACAAACAGCATTTTAAAAAACAAACCTCTAATATTCTTCTTAAGTTTCAACCTTTAAACTAGGATTTTTGAATCCTAGTATACGGGAATTCAGCTTTATCTAGTTCTATTAAACCTTTTACTTTTTCAGGGATCTCATCCCCTTCAAATTCTTGCATTCCTTTCTTCATTCCTTCTTCAGCTAATTTATCTGCCACCACATTAGCCTCTCTATATATATGCTTAATCTCTCCTTTTAATTCACTTAAAATGTTTTTAATATCTTCAATTTCTTTTTCAAATAGCCATAATTGTAACTTGTTTTGCACAAGCTGAACCAGTATTTTCGAGTCAACTTGTACTTGAATATTTGAGTAATTAATTTCTTTGCAGATTTTTAAGCCATTTTGCAGGGCGATTATCTCTGCATGTAACACAGATGAAGCAGTACTCAATAATGTAAAAGCTTTTAATACTTTTCCCTCCTCATTTCTTATAACTCCTCCTCCACCTGCCTCCCCCATTTATTTTTTAAAGCTTCCATCTATATTCAGCATTAGGCTTCCTGGCAGAGGTTTGTCCAGCTAACTTTTTTGATGACTAACATTTTTCTTGCTAATGTTGTTAAATTCCATGCTCTTCTTTTATCTTCATCCATACTCATTCTTCTCACTTTTATTGGATTACAAGTAGTAATAAAAGCAATTTCTTTTTTAATTTCTTACAATATATCTTTAACTTTCATTTCCACGTTTTCAAACCTGCTTCTATTTCTAGCTTTCCATGAGCACCAAACCACTATATGAGGAGTATAGTTTCTAAACCATTTTAATATCTTATTCTTTGTTTGCTTTTTTGACCAAATTTCTAGTCTCTCATTCAGAGACTTTTTACTATTTTTAATTTCTGCTTCAGTCACTAATATGTGCCATAATTCAACTGCAATCTTGCTTGTAGAGAACAGGTGATCCGCACTTTTTATCTCTAGATGACAGCATTCGCATCTAGATGCTAGTTTTATGCCTTTTTTCTGAATATTTTCATCTACTGGGGTTATATTGGAGATAATTTTCCACATAAACACATTCAGTTTTTGTGGCAGGTCTTTTATCCAGATTTCCTTAAAAAGTACGAATCTACTATTCCCGATAAGGTCTTTGGCACTTTTGTAATGTGAACTTTCCTTGAGGATTCAACGACCTTTTCCACCCACTTTTTGTTGAAATAATGTACTTTTCTACTATGTTTTGTTGTTTCCGCATCAATTTCTAGTTTCTGGTAGCTTTTTTGGAATCTTTAAATGCATTGTTTCCTAACCCGTATTTGGCTTTCACATATAGTGCCCAGATACTTTCATTTTGCCTTAGCATCCACCTTTTTTTGCATGCCCAAGCTTTGACTATATCATTTTGACTTGTAAAGCCTAGACTTGATTCCTCTTTAGGGTAGCATAAATCCTTCCATTTTTTCCAATGTAACTTATTCTTCCCTTCTTTTTTCCCCAAAAATAAAATTAGCCATTTCCCTTTCCAATTTATTTGTGATACTCTTTGGTGGTTATGCCATCATTAAGAAATGTGCTAATGATCCATATAACACATGAGTTATTAACATAATTCTTCCTGCTATATTTAATAAATCTTCTTTCCACCCAGCTATTTTTTTTCTAATCTTTTCTAATAAGAAAGATAGGTGATCCTCCTTCATTCTTCCTTCATAAATCAGACATCCCAAGTACATTATAACTCCTTTACTATTCACAAAGCCCGTGATCCCTTTAATCCTTTGCGCTACTTTTTCTGATGCTCTAGCTGCTATCATAAATTGACATTTATTTTTATTTAGCATTTGACCTGTTTCTTTTTCTAGCAAATGCAGCAGCCCCATCAGATTATTCATTGATCTGCTACTGGCATTTGTAAATATAAATACATCGTCCGCATAAGCTAAGCAGCATACCAATGGAGTATTTCTAGGCTGTTTATAAGCTAAAATACTGCCATTTCTAAGTTGTTCCTTCAAATTTATTATGAAGATTTCTAGATATATATTAAACAAAGAGGGTGATAATGGATCCCCCTGCCTGAGACCTCTGGATGGTTTAAATTCTTCCCCTAATTGCCATTTATCAATATTCTATATATAAGATCTATCCAAAATTCTGAGAAACACATTCTTCTCATTAGATAACATAAAATGTTTCATTTAACTCTATCAAATGCTTTTGACAAGTCTAATTTCATTATAACATTATGTCCTCTAATCTTGGCTCCTAATTCTTTTATCATTTCTGATGTAAGATTAACATTTTCTAACATCGATATGTTTTTAATAAAGCCTGCTTGTTTAGGAGAGATTATTTTGGGAAGAATCTTGCTCAATCTAGTTTGTAATACTTTAGCTAATATTTTATAGATGGTATTGCATAAACTAATTGGTCTGAAGTCCTCTCCTTTCTACGGATTATCTTTCTTGGGTATTAATACTATATATGAACTTGCCCGGGATTTTGAAATTTCTGCCCCTGCAAATACCCAGGCTATGGCCATGATGACTTCTTTATTTATTATGCTCCAATACCTTTGAAAGAACCCATTATTCCAACCATCTGGACCAGCCGAGCTATCTTTGTTGGCATTAAATATTGCATCTTTCACTTCTTCTCTAGTGGGTAATTCTAATAACATTTTATTATCTTCTTCTGTAACCTTACTTTTAATATTTGTTATTAATGTTTGATTCCTATCTGTATTTGACCCGCATAGGTGACTTTTAAAAAAGCTTTCTAATTCATTTCTTATATCTTCATCCTTTTCTATCCACTCTCCATTAGCTCTTTTAATACATTTTATGCCTAATCTTTGATTTTTAATCTTTGCCATTATGTTAAAAAACATTGTGTTTTTATCTCCATCTTTCAACCATTTTATTTTAGCTTTTTGTTTCCAGAATACCTCTTCCATATGCATTTTAAGTCTTAATTCAGCTTTAGCTTTACTCAATTCTATATTGGTTATAATATCTTGTTTATTTTTATAGTCTATTTCTAGGGCTGATACTTTCTGTTCTGTTTCTTGAATATTTTTAAATATATTACCAAAAACCTCTTTATTCCACTTATTAAGGGCCTGACGCAATGCTTGGAGTTTTTGCCCCAGTATTTGCATGGGATTACCCAATGACGGGTTCCCCCATGTATCATTAACTATGGCCTCAAAGTCTTTGTGCATACCCCACATGTTTTGAAAAGTAAAGCCCCCTTGTCTCCTCTTTCTTGTTTGAAGTGTCACTAGTAGCGGGCTATGATCTGAATAGGTTCTGTTTAAGTACTGAACTTTGGTTTCGCCCATCCTATTCAGCCACTGCGCATTAATTAATACCTGATCTAGCCTAGACCAGATTGTTCCCCTTTTCTTCTAGTTATTACACCATGTGTAATTTGATCCAAGATACTCTATCTCCATTAATCTTGTAGATGCAATGGCCTCATTAAATTGAGTTATTGCTGCCGGATCTGGTGACCTACCTCTCTTTTTTTCCGTAATATTTCTAATTACATTAAAGTCAACTCCTATTATCCATGGGAACTTCAAAGATGATATCTTATTCATCTCATGCCAGAGTATTTTCCTTTCTTCCCTCGAGTTGCTTGCATAAACTATCAAAAAAATCGTATCAGCTTGCTTACCTATTTTAAAGCTAACTATTTGATCATTTTCTGTTATAATTTCCAGATCCATACTGTTTTTCTACATAATCCATAACTTACCGTTTTTATTCGAAAATGCCTTTTGAATACCTATCTTTGCCCTATATTTATCAATCTGATTTTTGTTTACCATTGGTTCCGCTAATGCAATTATTTTAAGTTTATGAATTTTAATTAACTTTCTAATTCTATTTAACGTAAAAGTGTTTGCTACTCCCCTTATATTCCAATATAAGCAATTCATTTTAAGTAAATTTAGCTTTAGCTCTTGTGATGCATTTTGATTCATATTTCATGTTTAAGTATTTTTTCCTATTCCTCATAGACTTGCTTGAGCTCGGTGGGGCTTGCTCTAGCTTCTTTGGCATAAATAATTTTTCTAGACTCAATTCTAATTTTCTTATTTCCTCCAAGACTTTTTCCTTGCTATTAAGTGCATAATTGCAAGGCTGTTTTTCCAGCCCCAAATCATCAAGTGGTACCTGAAAATCCAACTTGTTGCCTTCATTAATGCTACTGGCTAATGGCCAACTTTTCACCTCTACTTCCTCTTCAGAAAAAAAGTCATCCTCAGCCCAATTGTGTTGCTCTATATGTTTTAAAAAATCCTTCCTCCTCCTTCTAGACACTATTTTTTCCTTCCCTATTCTTCCTTCCCCTTCCTCCTCCCTTGGCATCTTTTCCAGCCATTTACTAATGTCATCCCTCTTATCTATACTTAAATCTCTCTCCTCTCTCCTTCCTACCACTCTTCCTAGCCCATCTCTCTCCTCTCCTTACTTCCTATCATTTTCTCTCTCTTCTCTCGGTTCTTTCTCCCCTTCCCATTCTTTCTCTTTCACCCCCTCTTCTAACTTCTCTCCTCCCTCTTGGCCCGTTTCTGCCTCGCCATTCCTACGCTCTATCCTTACCTAAGCTTTCTCATTTGTCTTCCTTGGGTTTATCAGCATACAATCTTCTTCTACATGACCCATTTTAAGGCAATTAAGACAATAATGAGGCATGTTTTCGGGAACTATTTTCTACCAAAATCCATACACTAAGTCTCTACCTACCCATATCCTGTTTGGAAGAGGCTTCTTGCAGTTAACCTCAATGAGGATTCTAGCTATGCTTGGTCTCGTCATGTAAGCTGTGGACTCATCAATCAACCACGGCTTGCCAATGCATAATGCAATGGAGTGTAAAAAATGTTTGCTAAATAGATGTATAAGTAGTTTCGGCAAAGCAAACCATACCAGGGCATGGGCAGGCTCCTCGGCTGGTGAGAAATCGGGTGACCATTTGAGGATGCGCACGGGATAACCAGCCACGCTCCAATGCCCTCTAATCCATAACCTCAGGAAGTCATCTTCTTCCTTAAGTTGAAATAAAACATGCTTCCCGTCATATATAGCTATTTTCATAACCTGCCTTAGTTTCAATGCCGCGATAAATGCATATATGTCTTCGTAGCTCGGCTTTCCATGAGAAAACTTCCCAATAGGTGTTAGCTTGAAAGGCTCGGCAAGTTTTTGGAATTCCTCTTCGGTATGCAATTATGCAGGCGATGCTTCCTTTGCGTCAAGGCTCGGAAATAGGAGCACGGTCTCCTTGGTAATTGAACTGAAAGATTTTTTTGTTGAATAATTGATCCGAACCATCCATTTTTGCTCCAAATTGAGCACAAATCGCAAAACAATGGCAGTTTCTTTCTCTAAAATTGAACTTTCTATCTCTAGAAGTTAAGAGGAAACAAAACCCTTCCAAATTTTTCTTCTTACTATCTATCTATTTATCTATCCATCTATGTATCTATCTGTTTGTCTATCTAACTATTTGTATAACTATCTGTCTATCTAGCTATCTATTTATCTATCTATCTATCTATGTATCAATCTGTCTATCAATCTAAATATCAGTCTATCTATAAATTTGTCTATCAATATGTTAATAAATCTATCTATAAATTTGTCAATCTATCTATCTATCTATTGATGTGTGTGTGTGTATATATATATATATATATTTATTCATTTATTTATTTATGTATTAGTCTAACTATCTATCTATTTATCTGATTATCTATTTTATCTATCTATTTATTGATGTGTGTATATATATATATATTTATTTATTTATTTATGTATTAGTCTAACTATCCAGCTATTTATCTGGTTATCTATTTAATCTATCTATCTATTAATCTATCTTTCTTTCTTACTTAGTATCTATCTTTATATATATTTGTTTATCTATCTATCTATCTCTATACCTATATGATCTATCGATTTGTCTATCAAAATATCTATATATCTTTCTATCTATCTAACTATCTATCTTACTATCTATCTCTCTATTTATATATTTATTTGTCTATCTATCTATCTATCTATCTATCTATCTGTCTGTCTATTTATCTATCTATATCTCTATCTATATATCTTTTTATTAAGCTATCTTTTTATCTATCTGTCAAATCTATCTATCAATCTCACTACAAAAAAGAACAAATAGCTAAAAAAAATTTTCATAGCTATTTTGGCATATTCTATCTCTAAAATAGAATAACGACAGATTATCATTGTAAATAATCTCAAACTAAAATGCTCGTCACAAAATATTAAGGAGAAAAAAAATTTTCTAGCAAATCTTTCGACGACAAAAATTCTCTAGCTAATTATATTCTTCCCTTCCTAATTATATTCTTTCCTTCCTAATTTTGATCATAATTAAAAGTAATAATTAATAATTTTCAACTTAATATATACTTAAAATTCCCTAGATAAATTAGTGAGGGAAAAATCCCTAGCTATTTTCTTTCCAAAATTATTTTCATAATTCTTTTTTACAAAAAAATTGATTACATTTTTTTAAAATTATATTTTAAATTTAATAAAAACATATACTATAAACCATTTTTTATTATTTACAAAAACCAAAAATACTTTAAAATAATTATGATATGAAAGTTACATGGTTAAAAAAAACATAACATAAATATAAAATCTTTTAAAACTAAATCATCATCTTCATCATTAGATGATACATTTGTGCTAGGCTCTCCTACATGAGTACTCCAATGGAACTCGATGTGCTATCAGTCTCGTAAGGCTGTCAATAGTGACTCCTTATAGGCCTTCTACTATTTTATTACTTTCTTGGTTTCTTTCATCTCATCATTCACTTTATTTATTTCTTACATTTCTTCCTTCAAAAATGTTATCTAAAGATTCATAGAACCCTCAACTGGTTGAGAAGTAGCTATCATACGTTCCTCCATGAGTTCCTATGATAAAATAGAAAATAATAAAATTGTGCTAGATATAAATTAATTAAATATATTATTTTTCATTACACACTTAACTTTAAACATTTACTATAGTAGTCTAATAGTGATGGAACGACCAAAGTAGTGGCCACTTTCATAACAACTATATAGTTTTTACTCGCTTGATTCTACATGGAAAATCAATTTTTTTGATACATATAATTAAAGAACCCAATGAACACACCCCACATGTTGCACACACTACACCATGGCTGCATCAAACTTACACATGGTGCATGTCCAGTACATCGACCACACATCCACGTTCACTACACCACGCACACACTATGCGCTTCCACACAGTTATGCATCACAGTTGTGCATCAATGATACCACATCTCATGGCATCACTGCAAACTAGACCATGCACCCACTAACACTAAGCCACATGCCAACACATGTGCATCATACATCATCGCTGGCATTGGCACTTTGTGTGCCATGACGCATGGACCATCTAGGCAATTCTGAAATTATGTGGCAGACAATCATTTTTTCAAAAGGATAAAAAGCAATTAATCAAATAGTTGGAACATTCTTACCCATTGTTTTTGTTTACTTCCTCCATATACACAGTGTCTATGTTCTTTGCCTTTTATTCAAGAAGGATGACAATAGTATCAAAGGTTTTGATTGTGATGGAGTTGAATCAGGCTTTTTGTCTCCCATGATGGTTCAATATTCCATGATTATATAATGACCATGGAAGTCAGACAAATTATCAAAAAGTAAATCTTTAATAAAAAACAATTAATGGTAACAAAAATAATTCTTAAAAATAATAATTATTTATTTTATGAACATTCTATAATAGTTTACACATCAAATTTGCAATGGGATAAAAATACTCAACATTTTACAATTATTATTTCTTTTAAGATGTGAAATTAAAAAAAGAGGGGCTCATCCTCACTACTAACTACTACTTTAAAAAAATATGCTTATACTAGTTAAATGAAATCACATATATTTGGCTTACTAGCAGAAAATGCAGCTTCACTTTGAGTGAGAAGAGGGGGCATGACACGTCTAAAATAGGGATCGGCAATTTGATAATGAGATATTAGCAGGTAACCACCTATTAATACAGGGTGAACAAGAACAAAGAGCCACACAAAAAATAAAAACAAAACAACGGATAGAGTAATTCAAATTATGTAGTTTACATTTAAAGTAGCAAGCAACATATACAAGTTATATGAGGAATGAGGGAATAGAAAAACAAACATGTATGTTGCAACACTAATGGTGAATGAAGTATGAGCAATCAAATTCAAATAAAATGAGGTCTTTGCTAGAATAATATTATCTTTTTTTGTTTTATTTTTCTATCCACTCTCTTTTCTTTCTTTCTCTCTCTCCAATGCACGCAAAGCCCTAGTGGGTTCCTATATGTTATGGCATCAAGTTTACATGATGTCACAACATGAATAAAGGCAAAGTAAGAGTTGTGCAAAGTGTTTGGGTGGGGCACAAATTCTACAAGTTTCAATAAGTGTTTTTGCTAGTGGTATTGCCATCAATTTCAAGAAGGTTTTTAAAACAGCATTTTATTCTTTCAGAAAAGAGATTTTGGTTCGCCAAATTTAAAATAATTATTTTTTATGGAAACAATTTAATTTTAAAAACTCACTAATTCTATATTATTTATGTTTTTTATGTACTATTAATCATAATTGCTATTATATATTTAATATTATTAAGAACGCATCATCTCAACATTTAAACAAAAAAAATAGTGCCACAATTATTATCATGAGATACAATATTTAAATACATACCAAGATATCATCTAATAGTCCCAAAACAAGAGGTATGAGTCTTCCAAAAGATTAAAAGACTTGATAATATCAATCTAAATATATTAGATAAAGATATCATAATTGATTCTTTTAGAAATAGGAGAATCATAATAACACTTTTAAATAGCTTTCTGTAACCAAAATAAATATCACTTATATCATTAATATAGTTAATTAATATAGATTCTTTCATATATATTCATATGGACATAATTTTTTGAATTCTCAAATATTAAAATACAACTCCAAATGGTTATTATAAGATTTTTGCATTCTATTATAATTTCTCACAAATAATATGTATATCAACTAGACATGAGAAACATATTTCTCTCTGATAATCTTAAGAATAAAATATATATACAGCAACCATCTTGTTTTACTATTTCAATGAATGCATGCATGATGTGTAGATTGTATAAATCTTATATACCAATACTAAACTTTGAATATAATTATTTCAATGTTTCAATATTTTATAAATGCTATAATAAAGTATCACTCCGGTCTAATTCCTTCCTCCATATAGACTATAATGACACTTATTTTAAAAGAAAATAAGAAATTCAACTTATTATATTATGAATATATTAAAAATATACAATAAATGTACACCATCAACTATATTTGTTATTAGTGAGGGTTCATTTCATATGTCAAGGCAATCTTAGACTAAATATTCTAAATCAAAAAGAACAATTTAATCCAAATACATATGTTTTTGTAATGATCTTTATGATGCTAGAAAATCCAAATTAGATTATAAGTTAAATTTTTCATAGTATAATCTTTTAATCATTACTAACTAGATTTCTTCTGATTTTATTAAAAAGTCAACTAGTCATGAAAAAAATATTTCCTTGCTTAGACAACATGATGAATTTGTTGGCTTGATGATTTGAGATGAGACATTGTTAGTAATTCTGCTTGCAAGGTTTGTAATTTTATAGATTCAGAAGAAGAAGAAAATAGAAAAATGATATATCCACAAACCACAATCCAGAAACACATAAAATAATATGGTTCACTAGTCATTCAGCGTGACTAGCTATATGCACTAGAAAATACTTAAGTGTTTACAGATTATAACTTAAACAATGTCTTACAGATGCAGCAATTGCGAAGAAAAAAAATCATACAGAGAGAGAAGACAAAATGAATAGTCCAGCAGTAAATTGGGTGTAGCAAAAAATAGAAATAAAAAATCAATTTATATTAAACAATTTCTCGATATCAATAATGGTGCGGGTCGAATCAATTGGGCGGATCGAGTTATGCTCCAAAATTTTCTTCAGCCCACTGACCGAGCAGCAACCCCGTTAATGTGCTATTGCTGCATTCCCAACCTTTTAATATTTTATTTCCTGCAATAACAATATATAAATAAAAAATATTTTTTTGTTTTACAAAGCAATTTATCAAAACAAACTAAATACAATAGACATTAAATATACAATTTTCTCTAGTAATTTTTTTACGGTAAAGATGAATTGCATAATAGGGATTTGTCAATACAACTTAAAGATGTCCCATGGATAGTGGCAAGTTCAAGTTCTACTTTGGTGAATAATGTTTATGTTTCTTCTAACCCATGATTGTCTTCTCATCCTAGAGTTTCAAATTTCTTGGGTCATCCATGTCTTTTGTATCATATGTTTGTAATCAGGTCCATAAAAAATTTAACCAACCATTTGAAAAAATTTCATGTCATATACTTTCATTATTAATTCCTATCATACAAATTGATTCAATTCAGGTATTTCTCCATGTAAACCCCTTATGTGTGCCATCCTTCCTTCACGAGCCGACATCATTGCCTATAATCTAACTATAATGCTCTTCTATCTCTTTAGAATCTTCTCTTGAACACCCAAAAATTATTAGAGAACATCATAGGATGCTCTTATTATCGCCAACACAATTATTGTTTTAATTATTATTAGTTTATTATGTTACAAGTGAATATTCTTTGATTCTAGTTTCAAAATAATTTGATTAATTTACCTTTTGATATTTTTAACTTTCACACACCATTATAAAAATGATATTGAAATTTGATATTGGAGTTACTTATTTAAAATTAGGGGTTTTTTACTTTATTTTCTTTCTTGATGGGAGCACCCAACTCATGCGGGTCACCCAAATGAACTTGCCTCCTATATAAGGGATTTTTATGAGTTAATATGTATATAAGAGTTAATGAAATTTGAGTTATGTTATTTTAGTTTGTGTTCAAGTTAATTTTATAATTTCTGCATCTCATTTTATAAAAGTGTCAATGTCAAAATATGGCTTGTAAGTGGAACCTCTGACAGTCCAATAAGACACACTAGATTACATTTCATCTATACCAGTAGGCTTTGAAAAATTATCATCAATACCTTGAGGAGGAGTAGATCCACTTGTGGTCTTCCCATTAGCACTTATATAAAATTCTCTACAAATATTATTTTGGTAAATTGAAAGGAAATCTAAGCTAGATCTCTAATAGCTATATCTGATAAGTCTCAAATACGAGACTTAGCTTACTTGGATCAAGTCACTTAACATTGCACCAAGACTTTAAAAATATCACACATCTTAGTATTATTCTAATATATACGTTCAACACAAAGATTTCCTAAGTTATCCACTAATAAAACTAACAAAAATACTGACCAACCTACCGACCAAAAAAATAGGACGGTAATTACCGACCTAATCACGATCATTTAGAGACCAAAAGGGGTTTCAAAAAAAAAACCATTTCCAACCATATTTTGACCAAAGACCGACCATATTTATTGACCAAATATTTTGGTCAGAAATTAGTCTGTAAATTAGTAGGGAATTAGCGAATAAAAAATATCGATAAATTACTGACCATCTAATGATCAAAAATATATTACAATGAAAAATGGTCAGTAAAGTGACTTTCCCAAATATTTATAACTATTTAATTATCGACTAAACAACCGCCTAAAAAATAGGTCAGTAATTACTGACCAAATCATAACTAGTTGGAGACCAAAAAGGGGTTTCAAAATATAAATATTTTCAACTATATTTCCTACCAAAGACTGACCATATTTAATGACCATATTTACCGACCAAATATATTTGGTCGGAAATTGATCTCTAAATTAGTTGGGAATTAGCGAATAAAAATTACTGATAAATTCCGATAATTTAAAGACAAAAAATATATTACCATGAAAAATGGTCGGTAAAGTAGCTTTCCCAAAATATTTATAACTTCTTAATTACCGATCAAACTATCGACCAAAATTTGGTCGGTAGTTTCTAGGTTAAATTTTTTGATTTAAAAATTATTTGCTAAGATCATTAACAATTAGCGAACTGCCATCTTTCATTTTTTGAAGCAGAAGTGATATGCGACTATAAGGAAGAAATTGAGAAATTCTATCATTTCTTCTGAATCCATGTAAGTTTTTCATTGTTCTTCTCCTTCATAATGCTATATACATATCTCCATCTCTCTGACTTTTATTAGCACTATCGAATTTTCATTTTTCAGAATAATCGAGGTATTAGCTTTTTTAATTCTCCCCCGATTTCTTTCTTTTTGCTCCTATTTTATTTAACCTATATGATTTTGACTCTACTCCATAAATGAAACTATAAATTGTCAGTGTAATCTTTATTCTCTACTGTTTAAATTTTTAGGGTTTATTAATTTCAAATACAGTATGTTTGGCATTTTGTTCTATCATTTTGTAGTCGAAGAAAATATATAATGCATGATATTTTTCTGCTCCTGTAAGTTAAGAAAAATTAAACTTAATGTTAATGGGTTATATTTTTGTTATCTCTGAAAAATTATAAACATGTACCAATATATATAAAGTTTTATAAAATTATAATAGTCCTATGACATTATATATAAATATCTATACTTTAATTATATAAATGTATTACATTATGTATAAACACTTATATGTTTATATTAACATATAATGTTAAATATAAATATTTATACATATGTATTAATGTTTTAAATATCTATACACATTTACACAAAACTATCCATTTATAATTTTCTTTATATAACAATTATGGAAACATTAAATGATTATACAAATTTCTAAATTTTTATATTACATATTCATTTTTATATAAATATAGAATATTTATGATGTTTATATAAATGTGATACAAATACTATATATTATTTAAAGTGTTACATATATATATAATTATATTTAAGTAACATTTATATTATATTTTAATCACAAATTATAATATAAACACGTGTTTAATTATATAATCATATGACATTATATATAAAAGTATTTATAATTATATTATAATTAAGTAAACTATTTTTATTATTATATTTAAACTATGCATAACTAATTTTAACTATATAATAAAGTATAACTATATGTATACTTTTATATAACTATATTTCTAAAAAATATATTATATGTATACTAATAATAACTATATATATAGTATTTTACTAAATGTATAACTATATAAATGTTATATATAATTATATCTTTATTACATATAATTAATACTAACTGTATAATATATAAAATATTTGTATAACTATGTAATCTATAATTAATATAATATAATATTATGTACTACTTATAACTGTATATATCTATATATAATATTGTTAATATATATAACTATTATATTATATATATTAATGTATAATAATATATAACTATAAATAATTGTATCTTACTATATGTATACATATAAAAGTTTGATGCATAATATATTTAAATATTAAATTTATATCTTATATTTAATATATATTTGTATATATTAGCATATAAAAAGTAATTTACTATAACTATACCTATACATAACTATATGTATAATATATAAAATTAAATGAAAACATATTTATACCTATATGTATAAATATAAGTATAACTAAATGTGTAACAATATGTATAACCCATGTACTATATTTATAATGATTGTATAACAATATACAACATCATGTTTAACTAAATTGTACAACTATTTATTTATATTTGTATAACTATACAAAACTCTATATAATTAAATATAACTATATTATAACAATGTATACATAAATGTATACATTTATGTAAATTGTACATATTTAGTTTATAATTTTGTATACATTTATGTATAACTACTTATCACTATGTGTATTAATATATCTATTATAACTTTTTTATTAATTATATATAACTATTTATTACTATAGTATATTATATGTATAACTATAAAAAACTTTATACATAATAATACTTATATGTATATATGTATATCTATATAATATTTACTATAAAAGCTTTATACATAATATATTATATTTATAATTATATGTATACATATAGTGTATACATAAATAATTGTATCTTACTATATGTATAACTATAAAAGCTTTATACAGATAATATTTTAAATATATACTTTACAACTTATATTTAATATATATTTGTATATATTAATATATAAAAAAGTATTCTACTATATATAAACCTATACATAACTATATGTATAAATATATAAAATTAAATGAACAAATATATAACCTACATGTATAATATACGTTTAAATATGTGTAGCTATATGTATAATCACATGTAAACTATATTATAATTACATGTATAACAGCATACAACATTATGTTTAACTATATATGTATAACTATATATATATTTGTATAACTATTTAAAAGTCTATATAATTATATATAACTATATTTGTACTTATTTATACATATATGTATACATATATGTAAATCTATATAATTTTTTAAACTTGTATACATCTATGTTAATTACTTATAATTACTTTTGTGTGTGTGGTTGTGTGTGTGTGTGTAACTATATGTTTACTATATATAATGATTATAACTATATATACTATATGTATAATAACATATAACTAACATATATGTCACACTATAATGGACCATTCTAGCACAACACGGTCATTTTTACGCCTCTATGTTTGGCAGTACTCATAAATAACTGTTTAAGTAGTTTGATGAATTATAGGAGTGCTTTTACATATTCTATTGCCCGCTTGTTATTTATTTTTGTTTTGAATTATTTTCATCTTACTGACATTTATTTTTCCTAAGTGTTAGGTGTAATGAGGTATGGTTGATTCTGAAACCTCCTCCACCTTTGATGATACCAACCCATACAACGTGTTAAAGCTCGAGAGAAATCCTGATAGCTCAATACAAGACAAGTATATGGTGTTCTAGTAGTCTTTTATGATGTAATTAACAGTTATACAATCAAATTTCATAATCTTCTAAGCTACTTCTCATTATGTGTTAAGATGCAACGATGGGAAAATAATTTGTAATTGATTGAAAAACTTTGTTAGGTATTCAGATTATGCATAGTGTGTTAATATTAATAAGTTATAAAAAAGATTTTTTTATTATAATTTGCATCTTTTAGAAGAGAAAAAGGTCATATATGTAGTATGTATCCATGTATGTTTGTATGTATGTATGTATTGAACTTTCATCCTATAAAATTTAAAAAGCAAATTTCTTGTACCTTGTGTTTCAGGTACACCGTAATTTTCAACAACAAAGAAGAAGTTTGTAGCCCTAGTTAATCTGTTTGATCCCTTTTTTTATGCTTTTACTGAGTTCCTAGCTATTATTGTTAATGCTCCATTATTGATTAGGACAAACCTATTGAAGTGAAATAACTTTGGACGGGTGGAGGTGGAGCTGGATGTATAGTAGGTTTGCATATCACGGGTAACAAAAACTTTATAGGAACCAAAATAAATTTTCAATGAACAAAAAATTAATTAGAGACAATCGTGTTTGTTTACTAAATTGATTTTTTTTGTGACTAGTTATGGAAGACAATCGTGAATGGATGTACAATGGTCGAATAATAAATAGAATATTCTCTAATGAATGGGGGGATAAAGCTAATAAATTTGAGCTTGCTCTTGACATCCGAGTGTATGAATGGTGGTACATATATAAGGTGTCCTTGCACTTTAGTTAAATATCAGATAATCCAACAAAGGTGTCCAACAAAGGTGTATGAATTTTTTGAGTTTGCTTTTAGAATGTTGAGACTGTGAAGATGCATTTGTATAGAAATGGTTTTGTTGTGGAATACTATGTTTGATATACCATGGTAAGAAGCAAGTCCAACAAATGTGTAAAAGTTTAGTACAGGTGTTAGTAAGTGAAACTAATTAGATAGTCTCGGATAATATGAATCCCTTTACAAAATATAGAATGGTTTGTGATGTTGTGGGTCCTGAATTCAACCTGAATGAGGAACCCAATGCCAATGCAAAAATTTGTATGACATGATTCTAGCTGGAGACAACCCTATTATGAGAGAGATTCTAAGCATACTCAACTATCTCTAGTCATGAGGATGTTAGAAATAAAGTGCAGACACAGGTGTCCGCAGGCATGGTTTGATGATTTGTCTAATTTTATTCAACAATTGTTTCTAGGAGATAATCTGATGCCATTGGATTTCTAACACATGAAGAAGTTAGTTAGAGGCTTGGGATTACCCGTACATGTCATTCATTATTATTTGAACAACTATATATAACGAGGGTGATGACAGTGACCTTAAGAGTTATAAAATATGTGGTCATCCTTAGTACAAGCAAAAGGTTAGGAGTTCTGGAAATAGATTGTATATACGGAAGTTGAAGGTGTCATATAGAAAGATGCATGTTTTTCCAATAACACCTAGGTTACAGAGATTGTATGCATCAATCACAACATCTAAAGAAATAGGTGGCATTCAGAGCATCATATGAAGGATGGTAAGATGTGTTACCCTTCTGCCCCTACTTGGAAATATTTTGATGGGTGTTTTTTTGATTTTTTTGATTTTGATTTCTGTAGGCTGATGATTTAGGCTAGTTTTGGCTGATGGTTTTCAGCCGCTTGGTCAATCTAGACAGTAATATTCATTGTAGCCTGTGGTGGTAATGCTGTATAACTTGCCTCTAGACTTATGTTTGAAAGAAGAATTTATGTTTTTTACTATGTTAGTGTCAGGGCCAACAAATCCTAAGGGAAAGATAGATGTTTTCTTGCAGCCATTGATAGTGGAGTCGAAAAGTCTTTGGGGTGTTGGGGTTCAAACTTATGATATTTCCAAATTGAAAAATTTTTAGATGCGCACTGCCCTCATATGGACCATAAATGACTTTTTAGCATATTCTATGATGTCTGGGTGGAGTACAACTGGTATGTTAGCATGTCAGCATTCTATGGAAGATTCTGATGCTTATATATTAATTAAGTGTGGAAAATAGTCATGGTTATACAACCATCAGAAGTTTTTGCCCATTAATCATCGATTTCGACATAACACCAAATACTTTATTAAGAATAAAAAGGTTACTAAACAATTCACGAGGGTTAGATCTAGAGATGTAGGATTTGAATAACATAGGGTTGAGGAAAGTGATAGATATTGATGCTGAGGTTGTGAATGCAACTATATCTAAGATTTGTTGATGGAATAAGAGAAGTATTTTTTGGGATTTGCCCTATTTGCGTGAACACTTGCTCAGACACAATCTTGATGTTATGCATATCGAGAAGAATGTGTTTGATAATATTTTCAATACAATATTTAACATTCCAGGGAAAACTAAGGACACGTACAAGTCAAGAGATGATTTGAATAAATATTGTCATCGTGCTCAATTTGTAAAAAATCTTGTCACTAGTAAATACCCTGATGTGCCATTTGTTGTGAATAAATCATAGAAGAAAGATGTGTTGGAGTGGGTAGATGTGAACAAACTCAAGATGTTTGGCATGAAGAATCATGATTGTCATGTATTCATGCAAAGGTTGTTACCAATTGCTCTTCGAGAATTCCTGCCTAATAGAATATGGGAGCCGATAACTGAGATTTATTTATTCTTCAAGCAATTAACTTCTTCTTCTTTAACTGATGAGGAATTCAGGAATCTGGATGAATAAATTTTTATTATCTTATGAAATCTTGAGAAAATCTTCCCTCTAAGTTTTTTGACTCAATGGAACATCTTCCAGTGCACTTGGCTTATGAAGCTAGGATTACTGGTCCTATCCATTATCATTAGATGTATCCTCCAAAAAGGTAATATTAATTCACTCAACCAATTCTTTTCCCACAGACACACACACACACAAATGACTTGTAATATTCAATAATCTTTTTATAGATACTTGAGGAAAATAAAACATACAAAATGAATAGGGCTCAGGTTGATGATTTTAAATCAATAGGTTAAATTATGGATGAGGCTGCCAAATTAGCATCATTATATTTCAAAGAAGGAGATCCAATTCTTCCACTTAAGGAAAAGCAGAATGAGGCCTATCTTATTGACATTATGGATAATGATATGTTTGAAAATTTCAAGCCTTGGGTAAAGTAATTAGTGCTTAAGTAAAATGGTATCTACCATACAATGAATATACTACAGCACTTTTATATGTCCTAATGAATTGTCCAGATGTTCAATTATTCATAAAGTAAGTATTACCTAAAGTCAAATGAGATCTATTTACCATTTTAATTTATTATTTCCTATCAAAGTATCATTTATTTCTAAATTCTTTTTTTGTTAATTTGTTACAGATAAACATAAATAGTTTCAAAACATGAATGAAGAAGCTATCAATGTTGTGACGAAGTAAGAATATCCATCAAAGTTTGAAAAATACGTATGTTTACTTAAAATGAAAATCACAAAATAATTATTTTTTTCTAATAAAAATTTATATTTGTGATCTCAACGATCAACTGATTTTTGATTGCAGGTTCATAATCATGAAAATAAAATTTTCAATCATTATCATTGAAGTATAGCACAAGGTCCTCTAAGAGAGGTTAGAACTTATAATGATTACCATGTGAATGGTTTTAAATTTCACACTAAATTGTATAGTTTATCAGGCAATAGACAATATGGGGGTATGCATTAAAGGATCCGTATACAATGAAATTGAATATGACTATTACGGGACTCTGGTCAAAGTGATAAAGTTAGAATTTGAAGCCCTCCTGGTTAAATTAACTGTATTATTTAAATGTGAATGATTCGATCCAACACCACATGTTAGTAGTGTTGTCCATCCTCGATATTAACTTGTTGATGTGCACAATAAAAATTGATTCAATATGTATGAACCTTTTGTATTAGTAGTACAAGCATCACAGGTTTATTATTTTGAATTTCCGGGTTGGACCCATCCTAGAAAGGATTGGAAAGATGTGTGCAAGATAAAAGCAAGGGTTCAAATTGACATACCCGCATCACCAAGAACTAATATCATAGAACTAGCTTTTCAATATGATTACAATGATGTTATAATCAAAGCTGTGGTGGGGGATGAAGATGTCCTTTTAGTCACATCTTCTGAGATGGATATAAGTGGGAATTTAGATGTTGATGAATATTTAATTGATAATGAGGAAGAAATGAGTGATGTAGAGAAGTTTGAAAATGATGTTACTACATTTGAAGAGGGAGATGAATTAAATTTGGATGATTCTGATGAGAATGACTAGACAGTGAGTTTTATGTTATTTTAATCATTAATCATTTTTGTTTATGTTAATTGCCTTATGTATTTTACTTGAAGCTTACTAATAAATAATGCGTTGTTTATTATTTTGAATAGATATGGCACGTGGACGAGATAGAGGCAACACGTTGCAAGGTTATACCAGTTCTGGTATATGTAGCAAGGCATTAGGTATGCCCAAACCTAGTAGAAGGTCATGGGTGGATGAGATGCCACAGTAGATAGAAAAGGTTGTGAATACCGCAGTAGTAGCATCAGCAGACTGATCCACATAATGGTCCTGAGATTTTGAAGAATGATCAAGAGATGTGGGAGGGAGAGGATGGAGATGTTGGAAGAGGTTTGATAAACATAGCGGCAATCTTCGCTCATAGCGGGCTGGGAAGGGTAGTGGCATGTCAACACACACTTGTGGATATCGCTCTATGAATGAGCATGAATGAGCATGAATGAGCATTGATATTATTTTTTATTTATACTTTTTATATTTATTACTTTATGAATTATGTTCAATTATGCCTAATTTTTATTTATCATAAAAAATTTTTTTCAATAGAATTAACGTATGTATTGTGCGTAATCAAAGACATGCAAGGAGCTTAAGAAGACCAGTGCTCCTCACTTATTCAAATACACGCACACGAAGGCTCATGATGGTCAGACTTTTGTTGATCAGAGATCTCATACAATAAATGTAAGTTTCATTAAAAAATATCTTTTCTCTTTTTTTTGAATATAAATTTAAATACATATCGTAAATGTTTATTAAGCGAGATATGAGGAAATATTAGCTGCTACAACTCAAGTGTATTTTAGTCTACTTCAGGTTCATGTGATGGTGCAACATGTAGTTCTCATTCATCAACTCCACCTATTGATACGAATCAGATTTGGTATGCGGCTGTTGATATCAAGGAGAAGATGTCTGTCTATGGCATCGGTTCATCGACATCATCATTCTACTCGCATTGGCAACCAGATAATTAAGCTGCATTTTCAGGACCAGATTCGAATTTGTTCTTGATGATGGAGAAATTTCAAAACGTGATGCGAAATGTTATATAGTATTAGTACGCCGATACCGAGCGACGCATGATTGACGATAAGAATGATAGGGATGACTTGCATCTGCATTTTGACTGGCTTACAAAGAAGTTTCAGGATGGAGGACTGCAATTCAACCCTAATGATCTACCTTGTATTATTTAGTGTTATGGTCTTGCTACAACATCTACTCCATCACCTACAGCAGCACCTACAGCAACCGCATCAGGACTAGCAGTAGTAGACAGCTCAACCCTAGTACCCGACATCTCACCATGCAGACCAAATATGTCTCAGCATAACGATTATGAAACTAGGTCGGTAAATCATCAGTAATAGGTTTATCGACCAAAAAACAGCTAATTACGGACCAAATAATTGGTCGATAATTTAGTAAATTTTAGTAGAGATCACCCATCTTAGTATAATTCTCGCTTAGATACTTTTAACTTTAAAAATCTTATAAAATCCAATATATTCGAATTTATATAATCATACATTTAAGTCATAAAGAATAAATACACATAAAAAAATATAGCTTTCAATATACACACATAATTCTCACTACAAATATGATTTGTAATCCTCTATATAAGTTATCATAATCATTTTCTATATAAAAATGAAAATGATTATGATAACTTACATACTTAAAAGCACTCATATAAAACTTTAAATAATTATAAAAAATTGATAAATTATATAATAATTGAGAAATATTGTTAGTTTCTTAAATATTGGATCATTTAAATCTCATAATGATTATAGTTTGCATATGTGTTTCAAAAGTTAAATATAAAATTAGATCATTTAAATCTCAACAGATATCTTGAAGCATTGGGTGATTTCAGAATTTCCAAGACATACATAAAAGAATCTCCCACATCCTTTTTAAACTTATAAATTTCTGCAAATCCCAAAAAATCTGTAGCATGTCCCCACAAACCAAAATTTTTAAATTTTTTGTGTTTTTCAGATATATGTTAGCACCTTTTGTATATTCATGTATGTTTCTTTTATTTTCAGATATTCTTTATGAAGTTCCATATGAAACACACCCATGGAATCCGCATATAAACCATTTATATTCTGAATTTCAATATTGAGGTTTTGAGCATCTCCAGAACCATGGGTCCCTCAATGTTAGTATGGAGCCACAAATGAATCATTTTTTCATATGTTAGTCTATTAGTGAAGAAAATCATCATGAATGGTTCTCTCTAACATCCAGCATCCATTGCCAACAATTTTTTAGAAATGAAATTATGCACCAAAAACTCATTGATTTAAGAAGCATATTAGCTCCTTGATAATCTCCTTTCAAAATTTATACGGCGATGTCCAATTGAAGAAAGTAATGTATCATCAAAAAATGAAAGAAATAGATGAGTTGATATAAATAAAAATCTTTGGAACACATTGAAATGTAAATACATTGTTCGCCAAATAGCAACAGCATTTCATGTTCTTAATTAAGTCTCTTAGAGTCCACAAGTCACCCATTATTGGTCCCCCACCACCTATCAAAACAAACAGTAACAAAGTAACAAAGAATATGAATATAATACTTACCCAAAATAAATCTTACAATATTTCACTCTCTCATATCGCTGCTTCAACTGAGTTTTACCCTCAATAAAACATTGAGAGTAAATCTCATCGTAGTGATCTAAATATGTCTAGAAGAACATAGTATCAAAAATAATAATGAAAATATAAAGTTTACCAAAGATATTGATTCCTTAACATCAGCTTGTTGAGGTATGTAAGTTCCATTCAAATATACTCAACCCATAGATCTGGATTTGAGCAGATTCTTAAACCATTGTGCATAAGAACCCTAGCAGTTGTAGCATTTAAGTTATAATTAAATTCCCAAGTTGCAGCATAAATCCTAACTTCAAGAACCTTTGGATGAAATCGAATTGCTTGAGCTAGTACCTACATGAATTAAAATAAATGGATTAACCTAAAGAGGTCTAGAGCTTGATCATAAAAGTAACCTAATATAGCTATATCCAATGATAATAATGTGTCTATTCTCAGAAATGTCAATATTTTATAGATTGATGCAACAGTAAGATATGCTTGCATGCTCTACAACTTGATTAATTCAAGTGAAATGGATCGAAGAATGATACAAGAGATAGGGATGCTGATAAAAACATGAACATGTGTGAGACTAAAATAATCAATAACATAATATGATATGGAATTGCAAATTTTTTGCATTAAAACCCTACAAATTGATAAAAAAAAGAAGAACAATACCTTCTTCATCATCAATATTTTATGAGACCTTATTTGGGTGTTCCTATAAGTAGGTGTTAATGCTTACCAAAGCGAAGATGGTTTAACGAGATGAAGTTATATAGATTATGAAGAGGGTTCCATTTGGATGAAAAAAACATGTGTGATTAATCATGGATTCATGGTATAAATAAAGTACCTGATATACATACGCATGAGTGGAGAAGTGAAAGTTGGAGATGACATGGAAAAGCTATAGATTCCTGCAGCCAAGGATGGGATGCTGGTGTTCTGGTTCAGGTCTTGACTATTCTACACTGTATGTTGTGTTTTTTGAATCACATCGGATTTCTGAAATGGCATCGAGTTTTTGAAATCACAACAGCAGTAACTCTTCATATTTGGGTTTGTAAAAAAATTAAATTTACTACAAATTACCAAGGGAAAATCCATCTCTAAAGTTGTTAAATTTTCATATTATTTTATTTTAAAAAAACATATTATTTCATATAACCTTAATTAAATTGTATAAATATATAACCCTACAAAATTTATTATATTTCATATTTTTAATAATTTATGGACAAATCTATAATATTATTTAATAAATAAAAAAATAGTATGAAATTATAAAAAAATTTCATAAATAAACACACACACACACACATATAATATGGTTATACATATATATATGGTTATACATTTTTAAGAATTTAATATATATATATGGTTATACATTTTTAAGAATTTAATATATTTTTGAATATAATATGAAATAAATTTTTAGACATAAAAATTCATATTATTTGATATAATTTATAATTTATAAAAATCCTAAAATAACATAAAGTGAGAAGATTATAAAAAAAGATATATTTATTATTTTAGTAAGAATGAAATATAAAAAGCTAATATTAAATATTTTATTCAAAGGTTTAACTCTTATAAATTTCAGTAGTGCAAAAATAAAACTTGAATTCAAATCAATGTAGGGTCAGATTGGTAGTGCTCTTCAAAAGTGTTTATAGGACTAATAATAATTTTAAGTGTTTTTAGGATAAAAAAATATCATTAGTAATATTTTTAAAAACTCTTTTGAAACCATAAAAATCATTTGAAGTATTCTTTTAATAAGCACCTCGAGAAATTTTTTTATTAATCATCAAAAGTTTTTGGATATAATATAGGTGTCAAATGGGCCAGGTGGCCAGGGCATGGCCCAAAGTCTGACGCAATTTAGTCATGCCTGGCCCGACATGACACATAGCAATTTCATGCTCGGGCCCATGCTGGGTTGACCCTCTACATGAATCATGTCGTGCCATGCCTAGGGATTTTGACCCATGTGTCATGCCAAGCATGGCATGGGTGCCTGGAACTTGGGCATGGCAGGGGGGACGATGTGGTGACGCACAATGGGCAATGACTCGACATGCCCAATGGGCGATGGTGATGTGGCGACATGCCCCTTTAAATCTTAATTTAAAAAAAAAGGATCCGCCTGAGTCAAATCGACCCATCCAACCTGACCAACCTGGTCTAAACCATTCGAACTTGGGTAGATTCCAAGCCATAGGTAGTGTCAGGTCCGAACCACCATGTCAGGCGTGTCATGACAGAACATCAAGCCAGCCCAGAGTAGCCATAAAAAAATGGGAAGGGCCAGCCCTACCCTTTTGACACCTTTAAGATGTAATTAAAACATCTATTCATTTATAGTTAAAATATCAATTTATTTTATTTAAAAAATTTGATAAATATGATTTTTTAAAAAAATTCAAATAATTCAAATTTTTTGAAAATATATTTTTATTAAAGATTTATATAATCATAAAAGTAATTCTTTTAAATTTTATTAATATAAATATTTATTTGTTTATTAATTAAGTCACATTTTTGTAAAATTTTTTATCATACAAATAATTATTTTAGGTTTTTATTAATACAAATATTTATGTATGTTCATTTATTACTACAAATATTTTAAAAAATATTTATAATTATAGAATTAATTATTTAATGTATATATTAATAAGTATATTTATATATCATAAATAAATAATTTAAATAATGTTTTTGTATAATTAGGGTTTTGGGATGTCTCGAACCGGGCTGAACCTAGTGGATTTTGGGCCAGGGCCCATGCCGGGCCTCATCTCACAGAACCATGTCAGGCCAGCCACGACATGGTATACTCGCTACTTCTTATGGTCTGTAAATAGATAGAATCATAGTCAATGGTTAAAGATCCATAGAACCCTCAACTTGTTGAGAAGTAGTTATCACACATTCCTAATATAATAGATATAAATATAGATATAAAAATATCCATAGAACTACATATAACTACATCTACAACATCTATATATAAATAGTATACATATAACTATATCCATAGAACCCTCAACTTCGAAATTTTTATATAAGTGTATTTCACTATATCTATAACTATAAAAATAGTATACATAAACATATCTATATATATATAACAACATTATATATATAATATATATATAGGTATATAACTAATATAAAGGTATTTAACAATATATATATCAACATTTACTAATATTATAAATGTATTTATCTACATCAAAACATATACATAGCCATATGTCTAAATATATATAATTACATGAAAAACTACATATAACTACATCTACAACATGTATAACTACATGCTTCAGAAACTTAACATCCATTCATCTCATTCATACATATTTTTTTTGGATATTGTATAAATCTTTATCATTTTCCCATATATTTTAGGAACTTAAATATAATTTTTTCAACCTTAAATGTAATTTTATTATATTTTTATATGTTTGTATAATCATTATGATTTAATATGTTTAAAATTTGTATTTTTGTTTCACATAATGTCA
Organism: Sapria himalayana; assembly: GCA_029783825.1. Classification (NCBI taxonomy): domain Eukaryota; kingdom Viridiplantae; phylum Streptophyta; class Magnoliopsida; order Malpighiales; family Rafflesiaceae; genus Sapria; species Sapria himalayana. The sequence goes on along the minus strand of JAREIK010000358.1, from coordinate 16,177 downwards.
TTTAATTAAAATTGATTTCTAATAAAATGTTCATTTGTTAAAATTCAAGTTGTAAATTTAAAAAAAATAACAATATGTTTGTGTAATAAATATTATAATAAATTCTAAAATATATATGTGATGTAGTTTCAATTTACAAAGATAAAACTTTAAAATTAAATTTATTTACAAAATAAAATTTGCACCTCATAATATGCAATATGTAATATTTATTATAAAATTAACAATATTGAAATGTATTTATTAATTACAAAAAAAAACATTGTAATGTATTAAATTCAAAATAAAATTTAAAATAAAACTTAAAAATAATTATTTTAAAAAAATTCATATATTTATATGGTCATTTATATATTTTGAATAAAATAAAAAAGTAATTAATTGTAGAAAAATATACTCATGAATTAATATGGTAACCTGTTTTGTTTTAACATAATTAAAGAAATAATTGATTTTTTACAAAACATTAAAGGCATGTATTTATATGCACTACATTATATTCGTTTGAATTTTAAAGTTTCTAAAAATTTATTAAACACAATAAATAATAGTTAGAAATTTATCATAGACATTAATATTCTAATAAAAAAATTATATAGAAATACAAAAACAAAATTATTTATTATGAACTATATTTTCATTTTTAACATAATTGTAAAAACAAATAATTTACAAATATGCCAACTTCATTTATTTATATCAGTATAATGATAGTTATTTTAATATAAATATTAAAAAACAACTATTTAAATAAAATTGAAGCTCATATATATAATTCATAAATTCATTTTACGCATTAATATCCTTCACACACACACACACACACACACAAATATTTGTTTTAAATATAAAGAATTTACAATATTTTATAAATTGTGTTCAACATATAATATTTTAATTTTAATTAAATTTTCAAAATCAAAAAATTTTAAATACATTTACACACACACACACACACACACACACACATATATATATAATAGTTTCATGTGTAACTTTAAAAATACATTATGTATATAGGTATATGTGTGTGTTTGTGTGGGTGTATAGTAGTATATGCATGCATACAAGTATATACACACTACTTTGAAAATGTAGATACATGTGTAAATATATAACAAAATAAAAAATGTGTATGCTGATATATAATGTATTGTAATGTATAAGGATGTATAAATGTGTGTGTGTCTATAGGGTAGTGTATATGCACATATATATTTGCATATATATGTAAATATCAACATTAATTTTGAGAAGAGAAATACATGAACACATAAATATTAACATGTTCCACAAATTAATGAGAGCAGGAACAAAAAGTGACATTATTGCAAGATACTACTAATCTTCCATCTATAACACTTTACCTCAAAATATGATTAGAGTACTACTTGCAATGATAATGTTCATTCAATACTACATACCATGAAGTTATATTTTTATTCAATATTATAATTTGTTCAAATAAAAAAATTTATCTAATATCTTTTCAACAACTCTTCTATTTTATTTTTCTAGTCTTGATAAGCTATGTTCAATGTTGATTAATGTACATTTTCTATCTAGTATATCTAGTTCAAACTACTATAATAGTAAAATCCATCAAATAAATCTAGGGCTGCCATCTTTCTTTTCTATGAGATATCTGATTATAGAATATTTAGTATATACTATGACTTTGGTTCCTAATAAATATGATATTAATTTTCCAAAAAAAAGATTGTTGATACAAGTTCTTTCTCTATAGTGGTGTAATTCAATTGTGCATTTATGAGTGTGTTGTTATCATAGTATATGATAACTATTTCATAAATATTTCTATAACTATATAAAACTTTTCATAATTTATATTTAATTACATTTATAACTATGTAAACTATTTTTATATCTTTATTAATAACTATATATAACTATTTATTAAAAAATATAATATTTGATAACTATATGAGTAATTCTATATAACTTTGTAACAAAATATATCATATGTATAATAATATATAACTATATATAATTGTATTTTACTATATGTATAACTATAAAAATGTTATATATACGTATATCTTTTACTACATACATATTTATAACTATATGTGTATAACTATATATAAATATTTGTATGACTATGTAATACTCTATATAATTAAATATAATTATATTTGTATATATGTATACCTATATGTATTCATATAATTAAATTTATATATTTATTTATAACTTTGTATATATTTATGTATAAATACTTATAACTACTTGTATAAATATATCTATATATAATTATATGTTTAACTATATATAACTCTATTTTTAATTTATATACTATAGGTATAAGAACATATAGGGGTTGACCTCCTCTCTAGGGACCATCTCTTAAGGTCGATTGATTCTGTTTCTTTTTCTCATTAGATCTCTTTACTACCATAAGAAAAAGGAATTTAGATTTAGTGGAAGAAATGGGGTTTACATTCACAAAGTTGTTTAGCAGGCTATTTTACAATAAGGAGATGAGGATTTTGGTGCTATGTCTTGATGCTGGTGGTAAGACAACCATTCTATATAAGTTGAAGCTTGATGAAATTGTCACCACAATTCCTAATATTTTCTTCAATGTAGAGACTATTGAATACAAAAATATCAATTTCACTTTGTGGGATGTTGGGGGTCAAGACAAGATTCGCCCTTTCTGAAGGTATTACATCCAAAATACCCAAGGTCTTATTTTTGTGGTAGACAGCAATGATAGAGATCAAGTTGTTGAAGCCTGAGATGAGATGCATAGGATGCTAAATGAGTAAAAGCTTCGAGATATAGTTTTGTTGGTGCTTGCCAATAAGCAAGATCTTCCCAATGTGATGAATGCAGCTGAAATTACTAACAAGCTAGGCCTTCACTTTCTTCGCCAATACCATTGGCACATTAAGAGCACTTGTGCTACCTCTAGTGAGGGTCTCTACGAGGGTCTTGATTGCCTTTCCAATTATATTGCCAACAAATAATAAACAATTTTAGCAGGATGAGACAAACTTTTTGGACATATCTGGATGTGGATCTAATCGTTGCCTATTTTGTTTGAGTTTTCTTCTGTTATGTGGAAGTCATCATGTGTTTTTAGGGGGATTCAAATTGTATTTATATTTATAAATTGCATGCCTGAAATACAAGACCGCATTTACTTTGTTCTGATCTGTTGTAAGCCGAACTTGTTTGTTTTCTATTTTGTATCTTTTTGCCATTGGTCACAAAGGTATAAGAAAATATAACTATAAATAATTGTCTTTGACTATATGTATAACTATAAAATATTATACATAATGATAATTTAAAATATTATTAACAACATATATTATTATACATTTTTATATAAAAATGTATTTTACCATTTATATACCTATAGATAACTATATGTATACATATATAAAATTATATAAAAAAAATATATAACTACATGTATAAATATAAGTATAACTATGTGTAACTATATGTTTAACAACATGTAACTATATTTATAATTACATGTATAAAAACATATAACAATATGTGTATAACTATATATATATATATATATATATCGTATAACTATATAACACTCTATATAATTAAATATGCCTATATTTGTAACTATGTATACATATATGTAATATATATATTTATTCATTACTTTATATGTTTATGTATAACTATTTGTATGAATATAGCTATATATACTATATGGATAATAACATATATCTATAAAAGCTTTATAATAACTATATTTAAATATATAATTTACAACTTATATTCAATATACATTTGTATATATTTGTATATAAAAATGTATCTTACTATATCTATGCATTTACATAACTATATGTATAAATATATAAAATTATATGAAAAATATATATACCTGCATGAATAAATCTAAGTATAACAATATGTGTAACTATATGTATAACCACATGTAACTATATTTATAATTACATTTATAACAACACATGACATTATGTTTAGCTATATGTGTATAACTATATATAAATATTTGTATAACTATATAATACTTTATATAATTAAATATAACTATATTTGTAAATATGTATACATATATAAAATTATATAAAAAAATATATACCTATATGTAAAAATATAAGTATAACTATATGTGTAACTATATGTATAACCACTTGTAACAATATTTATAATTACATGTATAATAACCTATAACATTATGCTTAACTATATGTGTATAATTATATATAAATATTTGTATAACTATATATAAATATTTGAATAACTATATAAAACAATATATAATTAAATATAAATATTAGTAACATTGTATACATAATGTAATTCTATATATTTATTCATAACTTTATATATTTATGTATAACTATTTGTATGATTATATTTATATATAACATATTTTAATATTATAAAAATATTATAGCTATATATACTATATCGATAATAACATATAACTATAAATAATTGTATCTTATTATATGTATAACTATAAAATAATTATACATAACTATATTTAAATATATAATTTACAACTTATATTTAATATACATTTGTATATATTAGTTTATAAAAATAAATTTTACTATATCTATACCTATACATAACTATATGTATAATATATAAAATTATATGAATAAATATATATACCTTCATGTATAAATTGAAGTATAACTATATGTGTAACAATATGTATAACCACATCTAACTATATTTATAATTAAATGTATAACAACATACAACATTTTTTTTAATTATAAGTGTATAACTATATATAAATATTTGTAAAACTAAATAAAATGTTATATTATTAAATATAACTATATTTTTAACTATTTATACACATATGTATACATATATGTAAATCTACATATTTGTTTTCTAACTTTGTATATTTTATGTATAACTAAATATAACCACTCGTATGAATATATATATATATATATATATATATATATATATATATATATATATATATAATATATATAAATACTAAATGTTTACCATATATAATTTTTTATAACTATATATATTATATGTATAATAACATATAACTATAATTAATTATATCTTACTATATGTATAACTATAAAAACTTTATACATAACTATATTTAAAATATAATTAACAATATATTTTTAAATACATTTTTATATATTAATATAAAAAATGTATTTTAGTATATCCATACCTATACATAACTATATGTATAAATAATGAAATTATATGAAAAAACATAACATACATACTGTATAAATATAAGTTTAACTATACGTGTAACTATATGTATAATAAATGTAACTATATTTATATTTATATGTATAAACACATACAACATAATATTTAACTATATGTGTATAACTATATATAAATATTTGTATAACTATAAAAAATTCTATATAAATAAATATAACTTTATTTTTTATTATGTATACATATGTATAGATATACGTAAATCTATATAATTGTTTATAACTTTGTATACACTTATGTATATCTACTTATAACTACTTGTATGCATATATCTATATATATATATGCTTAACTATATGTAACTATTTATAACTACATTTTCTATATGTATACTAACATATAAATATTAATGGGTAATACTAATTTATTGCACTAACTTGAAATTAAATGACAAAAATATAATATCAACAATATGTAAGCACGTAGCATGAGAGTGTCCGTTGGTTAGCTCATATATGGTATAATACACATAAGGGTCATAACCTTTCATAATCTCATCTCTTGGGCCTCAAGCTCATATATAAACTTATGTATTACAAAGATGTAATATTTGATAGGTTATCAGAAAAATTGTTTTTTTCTTTATGTAATTTCTTATTCTAACACTACATTCTCAGTGTGTGTCTCTCTCTCCCTCTAATTCTTTCCGTGTCATTCTCTTCCTCTTTTTCTTTCTGTGTCACACACAAACACACACACTCTCTTGTTATTTTCTTTCTCGCTCTCCTTTCTTGCTTGTTCTCTCTCTCTCTCTCTCTCTCTCTCCCTCGCTCTCCCTTTTGCCATTTCTCTCCCCATTTTTCTCTCTCCCTCTCCCTCTCCATTTCTCTCTCTCTCTCTCTCTCTCTTCCTCTCTCTCCCTCTCTCTCTCTACCCCCTTATCTCCTTTTCTCTCCCTCATACACACACACACACACACTCTCTCTCTCTCTCTATTTTCTCTCTCCCTCTCTCTCTCTATCGCTCTTTCTCTCTCTCTCCCCGTCTCTACATTTCTCTGCCCCTCTCCTCTCCCCTCCTTCTCTCTCCCTCTCTCCCTCTCCCTCCTCTCCCTTCCCCCTTCAAACTTTAAATGTCTTTCTTTTTTTCTTTCCTTTCTTGTGCATTATCGTATTTTGCTCACAATATCTAGTATTACCATGATATCTATTAATCTTTATCATGCTAAAAATTACTTTATTTATTCATGTAGAATCTGTAAACGATTGTCTTAATATTCATGATATTTAATTATTAGTATATTTTGAATTAATCGAATGATTAAATCGAATAATGATTTTTTCATTATTTTTTGTAAATAAAACAGGGGAAAATTAGTTCAAATCACATTGGATGTACATAAGGTTTATGAATGGAATTTTTAATAAAGATTTTTTGAGTGGCTTTCTACTTTCATTAATTTTGTATGTAGTCAATTGAGATGGATGGTTGGAGAAAAAAATTAAGTGTCCATGTAATCATCACAAGTGTCAGAATATTCCTTTTCATGATGCAAACACTATAAGATACCATTTGGCTAAATAGGCTTTGTGCCAAATTATGGATTTATCATGGGGAAAGTACAATGGCTCTGAACATTGACCAAAATGAGGGTACGAATCATTTGCTTGTGGTGAAGAATCTTCAAACACATACCATAGATTATCACAGAAGCTGCTGGTGCTGACTTTAAAATGAATTATGTGGATGACCCACCTAATCCTGAAGCTTAGAAATTTTATGAAATGCTTAAAGCTACAAATGAGTTTGTGGCTTGGTTGTAAAACACATTCATAATTGTCACTTTTGGCTCGACATATGAGCATTAAGTCAGAAAATCATTTGTCTGAGAAATTATTTGATCAGGAAATATACTAATGAAAGAGATTATTCCAGATAATAATTTGATTACTAACAACTTTTACAACACTAAAAAGTTACTACGAGGAATAGTTCTACCAGTAAAAAAAATTGATTGTTGTTTTAGTAAATGTACGTTATATTGGGGTGGTGATAGTGATTTAATTAGTATAAGTTTTGTGATCATCTTTGATTTAAAAAGGTACCTCATGTTGTAGATATTGACAAGATTGAAAGTTGCATTTAAGATGATGTATTATTTTCCATTAATTCCTTGATTATAGAGACCATATGCATCAAATGCTACAGAAAATGATATTTGGATAAACTATCTATCTTCAAACACATTAGAAGAGCATTTGGATGAGCAATGAAAAGATGCATGACAGATGCAAAGTACAAAGCACCTAGAGTTACGTTTTACTTAATTGTATGGAGGTTGCATCATATATTGAGTATGTATACATAAAATGGTTGTAGGTTTAATCATAATTTAATTTTATCTTTAATATGAATTATTAAAAATTGATATACATAATTCTCTCTCTTTTTATATTTGAGAGTATTTATGTTGAGCAGTTAAATATAGGCAACCAGTAATTTTCAATAATGATGTTAATTATATGCTAGAACTGAATTTGTGAATTGGTTGAAATAATATGTGAGAATTATTAAATTTTAAATTTTTGAATTATTTAATTTATTAGTATCTTTTATTTGTTAATATCTTTTTTTTTAACTTTATGTCACAGGCAATTGAACATCAAATGGAGATTTATATATTTTCATTCAGAATCTAAGTAAAGGCGCATTTAGATACGTGACAACCTATACTGGGTATTTTGTTAATGGATATAAGTTTCACACAATCGGACATGCTTCTTCTAAATAATAATGAATAGTGGTGTATGCATTAAAAACTCATGTTATAGTGCACAGGAGATTGATTATTATGGTCAACTCAAAGAAGTTATTGAGTTTGTATCCTAGACTCAAAATAACAGGATTATATTATTAAAGTGCATGTGGTTTGATCCTACATGAAATATGGGCCAAAGATTCATTCAGATTATAAGCTAGTAGATATTAACCATAAACAGATATAATCAATGTGAGCTATTTATTATGGAAGTTTAAGTAGCACAAGTATATTATTATACATACCCGAGTTTATCTCATTATAAGAGTGATTGATGGGAGATTTGAAAAATCAAGCTCGATCAATTTTGAAGTACCAACATCTCAACAAAGAAGTGAAAACTTAAATATTGCACTGGCATTCCAAAAGATGACATAAATAATATTGAGCCTATGCATGTAGATGAAGATCCAAAAATTTATGTGACTCAAATGGTGGCCTAATAGAATTGAAGATGATGAATTTCTATCTGAAATGAGTTCAAACTTCTATCGAAATCAGACAAAATATGAGAAGATCCATTGAAGGATGATAGTGATGCTGATAATTAAACTGTTATATTTTTATTATAATATTAAACTATCAAAAACTTTCTGTATTTTGTTGAAATCTATCGATGTGTTTTATTCTAAAATGCATGCTTGTTCATCATATCTCTATTATTTGTTTTATGTTTTTATTTTGTATAGTAGATGGTTCCTAAAGAACGTGGCCATGGTGGAGGTGGACGTGAACGGAGAAATGAACCAAATTCATTTAGTATGTTACATCATGTTGCAAAATCAGTACATCTCATACCCACCATATTTAGACTTCAACATCACAATCACCATCTTCATTTATATCACCATCACCATAATTGAGACCTCTAGAATCACCATTATCAATATATAAGCCCACTACCATTATGCTTCCTTCACATACTTTTGATCTATCTCTATCTTCTACACCATATTTACTCTGATAGTTCCCCCATTTACAAACCAACAACATCATCAAATGATGTGTCTTCCTTTGCAGTCAATGCAAAGTTAGTAATTGAGATTGTAGATGGAGGTAAAAGAAATATGTAATATGACTTGAAAAAAAAATTTGATGTTTACTGTCAGTGGTTTTTTTAAATATTGTTATGAATTTGCTTATTTTCAATGTTATTTATTTATTTGTACAGTTTTATTCCATCTCACACGTGTTCGACTATAATTACAAAGTCTTTTAAGAAAATAGCTGATTCTATAGTATTCTCCTAGAAGAAAGTTTCTGAATCGACAAAAGAGTCTTGTTTTAATGACTTTCAGGTAAATATAACAAAACAAAAGTATAGAAAAACAAGTATCTAATTACATAACTATTATGTTGGTCATTATTCAAGTAGTAAATAATTATGTTCTTATTGTTAATATAAATTTTTTGTGATTTTTCTATAGATAGAATCAGTGTACATGTGCACCCAAATTTGATGGAAAGATAAAGTCATTATGGGAGATCAAAGCTGCTCAATGGTATTATAATTCTATCCATATATTGAAGAATATGATAGAAATCCATGTTTTTATATCCGAGGACGACTGGCCCGAGTGGCTTAAGTATTGGGAGGAGCCAGGTGTGAAAAAAAATCAGATATTGCCAGCAAAAATCGACGAAATGAGGTAGCTAGACTAGGTTCAAGAATCTGTCGACACATAGGAGGGTCAAAGTCGAGTATTGAGTACGTTCAAGATTTGGTACAATTTTAAAATTTTAAACATTTATATATTTAGTGGTTGTCCTAATAGTCCAATAAATCAAATCTCTGCATGGTTTTATTAATTTTGTTAAAGTTTTTGATCATTTGTTTTTTTATGACTTAATAAAATATATTCTAGGCTGGAGAATTGGGTCGAGATCCCAATTTTTATAAGATTTTCAGGAAGATGCTTGTGAAGAAAGTGGATGGTCACTTTGTTGACAATAAATCTTAGGTGATTGCTATAAGAATTTGTTATATTAATAAAATTTTATAATACTACAGTACATTTTGAAAATTGTTTGGAATGAAAAATATTTATTTTATTTTATGTATATCTAGAATAGTATTTTTCTCTATTATATCTCAGGAACTAATGGAGGAACGTGTGAGAGCTGCTCATCAGCAAGTTGAGGGTTACATTGATCTTCAACCAATTGATTATGATCCTATTTATTTGGAGACCATAAAAGGTCGTAAGAAGTAGTGAGTGTATGGCATCGGCTAGAAGTGAGTGGCATTTTGTTGTAGCAGTCGTACTTCTAATTCATCTACTTCAGCAATGGTGGATGAGGTGGTCGAACAATAAGCAATGGAAACAAATCAATGTATGGTAGTTATGGAGACCAAAATGAAAAAGAAGGATGAGCAGATATCTCATTCGAAAAGAAAAATATATGAAATTAAAGAATAGAAGGATGATCAGTATATTAATTTGAAGGAAGAAATGCAAGAAATGAAAGAAGAGAGGAGAAGCAGATTACTTATTTGATTGAAGAAATGTAAGAAATTAAAGAAATGAATGATGAGATGAAAGAAATTAAGAATGTAATGCAACAATAGATGTCCTATATAAAGTCATAGTTAGCGGCATTGATGTAATAGATAGCATTTTGAGATCCAGCTGTGAAACCTCATAGGAGAGGCTAGCAAAAATTCTCTACTAATTATTAGGATGATTTCGTATGAGAATTATTTCTGAACTTTTATTGATTTTTATCTATGTGTAGCAAAACATGATGAGATTTTTTTGTAGGTTTTATTTTTTTTTATTCTGGTTTTATTCTTTGCTTTTCCAATTAATCTAATAATGAATCTTTTCATGACACATCATGTGAGCCAAATGAAAAAATTCTGATTCAAAGCATTCAAACATTGCCATGGTCCTTCCAATGCATGTGTCCTATATTTACCGATTTCAGCTTGATCAAAAGGAAGCTTAGCTTCTGTTATCTTCATTATTCCTAAAACATTTTATTTTTGCACTCTCTTTCTTCTAAACATCATTGCTGGACATCTTTTAGATTTTTTTTGAAGCTATATGACTATCAAAATTTGTGTTTGTTCATGTCTATAATAACTATTTTTATATATCTGTGAATATGTTTGTGTGTCTCCAAATTTTTTGGTAGAGTTTTAGCCTATTATAGGTATGTAAAAGCCTTGGCTAGTCCTCCATGGTACTGGGAACAACACATTAGCTTTTGAAGCTGTGAGATGAACCAAAAAAATTAATTCCACGCAAATGGAGGTTTGTTCTTGACACTCTTATTTTGTGCAGATATACGTCGTCGCTGTTCAGATTTGTGACTACTTATTATCGGTTATTGGTTTGTAAATGTAGTATGTTATGCTCCATGTGCAGGTGTAACAATGATCTCTATTTTCATGGAGTACCAGAGGAAAAAGAACTGGAAATGCTGACCATTCCTGAGAGACCTATATGCGTGTTTTTTAAGTTCTATATTATTTTCTTCTGTTATCTTTGATGGTATGTGTATTTGCATGAAAGTAGAAGCGTATGTGTCATCTAAAGCTATGTGATTATATATACGTATATATAATACTACAATATGTACGTACATATATACTAGGTATAAACATATGTATATACTAAGTATATATCTACGTATATACTAAGTATATAAGTACGTATATTCCGAGTATATATGTTTGTATATACTGAGTATATTTGTACGTATATATTCAGTATATATGTTCGTATATACCGAGTATATTTGTACTTATATACTCAGTATATAACTATATATGTTCGTATATACTGAGTATATTAGTATATACTCAGTATATATGTTCGTATATACTATAGTATATACACATATACTCAGTATATATATACTTTATACTGTAGTATATATGTACTTTCATACTGTAGTATATACGTACGTATATACCGATTATACGTACGTATATACCGAGTATATACATAAGTGGGTGCATATATTTATTTGTAGACATGTATTTATTGTAATACGTACACACCCATTTACACACAGACACACTTTTAAATATATAATTGCTCAAGCTGGTCTGGTCATCATCGTGCATAGCTCACTGATGTTGGTAATAAAAGCCATGGATATTAGACTTTTCCTAAAGATGTGAGATGAAGATATTACTGGTCCTGGCTAGCCAGGAAGCTAGAAGTTGGTCTTAAAAATCTTAGTAATTGTATTAATATGCAATTATCACATGGTACAAAGTGGACGTATGAGTAAATAAGTTTTTTTATCTCTAGGTTATGCAATAATTGGTTCTAATTGTACTAAGTCTTAGAATGATGATGATGATGATGCTCATGTAGTGTCATGTAATTCTGGTCTAGGAGGAATATCAGGTCCTATTTTGGGAGAAGCAGCTCCCCGCCTCATCAAAAACTCGCTCAATCTCAAGTTCATCAGTCGAGCATCATCACCCGACCTACTTTTATTATCAGCAATGGTGGTGTAGCGGCAGTAGTAGCGTATTGGTGGTAGCGGCGGTAGTGGCGGGTAGTAGTGGTAGTGGCAATGTGTGGCAACGGTAGCAGCAACAATATCAATAAATGCAGTATATACGTACGTATAATACTATAGTATTTTATGTACATATATATTGAGTATATATGTACTCAGTATATATGTACACATAATACTATAGTTTATATGTACTCAGTATATATGTACACATAATACTACAGTTTATATGTACATATACTGCAATAATATATGTACCAGTGAAATGCTAGTATATATGTACATATATATTGTAGTATCATATATTTATCAAAACATAGCTTTTATTTATTTATTTTGCTTTGATTGAGTGGTTTAAATTTCTTAAAGATATGGTACATTATTCCACTTACGAATCTTGTATAACTAAAGGGATTTTTTACTAGACATGATGCACCTTGACTCGGATAGCTTTTTCACAGTAGAAAGTTGGTGATCGAAGGAACATAGGGAGAGAAAGCAACGTCAATGCATGGATAGATTATACTTTATGCACTGTCGATAGATATATTGATGAATAAGATGTAATAAGATTTTGTTATTTTTTTGTTTTAATTATGTAAAATATTATATTAGAATAAGTTATTAAATAATTTTTTTTAAATTATAAATTATCCTTTATAGTTTTTTTTTCAATTTTATATAAAAATTTTAAATTATTTAATTAAAAAATTTTAAAATAAATCAAATTCTCAAAATAGTTTTAAAATTAAAATAGCTAGGGACAATTCCCTTGCTCAATTAGCTTGGGAATTTTTTTTATCTAATTTAGTTAGGGATAACTTTATTTTAGCAAGAGATTTTTACCGTCGCTAAATTTATTTTGCTAGGGACTTTTTCCGTCGCTAATAGTTAGCAACGAGGACTTTATTTAAGGAACGCTTCCGTCATTATATCTGTTTAGCAACGGAAACTCTAATTTAGCTAGGGAGATTATTTTTTTAGCTAGGGATTTTTCCATCGCTAAATTATTAACTAGGGACACTTTTCCTCGCTAAATTTTGTGACTAACACTATAAATTAGGAATAGTTCCGTTAATCCATCACTATGTTCGGTTTGGCAATGGAAAATGCCCATTTAGCTAGGAAATTATTCCTAGTTATATGAAAATTTCTTGTAGTGTTTATATATATGTAAATTTATATAAATATTTTAAACACAACATTATATCAGAGTCAAAAGTAAGTCATGAAAGAAGATGAGCTCTGATTATTTCGGTTCAAGTGAAAAAGGAATCCTAGATGATAAGATTTACCAGTTAATGCAGTGCAAGCCATTGAGTGGAACAAGAGGTTTTTTTTTGTTGCTTCTTTATGCGTATCCAGTGTGTAGCATAAATCACAGTGTAATTTGTTTCAGATTTGTTAAATTGGGGTTTGCATTTCATATCTGGTGGGGTTATGTTGGTTTGGTGATCATGAATATGACTAGGAAAAAATATGCATGAAGAATGCTACTTCTTTTAGTTTTCTTAGTTAAATTATGAGTCCATATTAGGTAGACTTATCATTTGCATGAATAAAAGGTTTGAATATGTTCTTTTGGCCCATCATAGGGTCGGGAAAAATAACACCTAAGACCCTAGTGTTAGCTGTTATTTTCTGTGCAACCACTATTAGTCTCACCGTTACCACCTTTATGCTACTTACTCCCTCCTTAGTCAGTCAGTGCTGTTACCCTCTTGATCACTATAATTCTACCAGCACCTATGCATCATAGTTTGTGTTTATGAGGGAAGGCATCCATAGTTTTTTTCCATTTTTAGGTGATAATATTTAAAGCTATTGCTTTTGCTATATTTGTAGCAGATATGATGACATTTTTTTGTAGCTGTTGTAGTTCACTTTTTCATTAAGTTGTGCATGATGAACATCTTCCTCAGTTGGTTAAAGTATTATGTGATAAACTCAACTGGTGTAGAAGGGTATAACTCTTCCACTTATATGCATTGCCTTCATGATTAGGGTGATAAAATCAACTAAGAATGATGGAACCCTAAGCAAAGATGGCCAGTAATAGTGAATGAAATTGATCACTAAATCTTTAATGTATGAGCCATCATGATCCTGATTTGCCATTATAATGAGATGACCATATCTTTTTGCTTTGACACTATCATACTGCTTATGCTGTTGCAGCTCAAGAATCTTCTTGATGTTTTCAATTTTTTTGTATCTTAACTTTGACATGGATTGGCCATCCTTCACATCAACATCAATCACTTCTTCGGAAGGAATTGAGGTTAGAAACATAGAATTCACCCACCCTATAGGTGAATTCATAATGATATACCTAATTGATGGAATCAGTAATGGGAAACCTTGCCGGAATGGAAGCCAAAATATTTCATGAGCTCTATATTTTATATAAATCGAATTTTATGTATTTTCTGATCCTTATTCTTCAAAACTAAAATGCATCATGAGTATCAAATATGATGTTTGATTATAGTATCGTGCAAGTTCAATAAACTAAAATATTTTCATCTAAGTAATGTTGATTTCTTCATCCAGATTATGTACGGGTTAGCTGAAGCTGATGTACAAGAAGACCAAATACAGGCTTCATTCTCACGATGTGCCATATGGCTCCGGTAGTGGTCATCAATCTGTTACTGGATTATCTCTTGGTGATGATTCCAATAGCTATTGGGTAATTATTTTATTTCTTCCATGTTCTAAAATAGTTTGTTGGATATTCAATATTTGTTTAATGGATAAAATTGCACAATGATTGGTAAATGCTATATATGTGCTGCAAAACTACATAATTCTCTGAATCAGAATTCTTCATGCATATTGGTAAATGTTATATAAGTGATTGTCATATATATAATTTTGCTAAATTAATAAGTTTCCAACCTTCATGTCATTTAAGTTTGAATTTATGTATATGTAGAAAATGAAAGAAGTGAATGATAAGATGGAAAAAATGAAGAATGCAATACAATAAGAGATGACCTATATGGAGTCAAAGTTAGCAGCCTTGACAAGATAGATAACACACTGTGTTCCAGTAGAGTATCCACACATTAGAACCTATCACAAATGCATCATATGATGAGGATGATGATTTAGTTTAAAATAATTATATACCTATGTTATATTTTTGTTTTAACTATGTAACTATTGTATTAGAATAGTTTATTAACTACTTTTTCTTTTTGTTAATTTAAATAATGTTTTTAGTATATGTTTTATTCAATTTAATATAAAAATTTAAAAATATGTAATTAAATATTTTGTAAAAAAATAAAATTGTGAAAATAGCTTTGGAATTAAAATTGGAAGAGAATTTTCCATAGCTAATTTAGCTAGAGAATTTTCTATACATTTTCAATCGAAAAATATTAGTTACTATTCTTAATTACAATCAAAAATAGCAAAGGAAAAATTATAATTAGCTACAGAATTCCCATCATTAAAAAATTTGCTAGGGATTATTATCGTTAATATTTTATGAAGTGCACTTTTGATTGGGATAATTTTCATCAATAATTTGTCGTTATTCTATTTTAGCGATGGGAAAATCCCATATAGATAGATTGATAGATCAAAAGATGTTTACATAGATAGATAGACACATAGACAGACAGATAGATAGATAAATAGATTGATAGAAAGATATATAGATATATAGACATATAG
>JAREIK010000357.1:3453797-3598797 GCA_029783825.1 Sapria himalayana | reverse complement strand
TTTATTTTATATTTCTATAGTGATTGGTCATCAATGTGGTAATGGTGGTGATAGCAGATGTTTGTGCTTATAGTGGCACTGCCCACAAAACTAGTACAAACCTGTATGACCCAAGACGACACTGCAAGGTAAGCACAAGTCTACCCAGAATCTTGTAGGATATTTTGTGTCGTACCGGGTAGTGGCAATCATGTCGGGTAGGACAGATTGACAACGTGCTGTGCCGGGCACGACATGGCTCCCATGGCGGGCCTTGCCAAGCATAGCATGGTAGCCTAACTGAGCCACCCAAAAATGAGTCGTGACAGCATTACATAACTCATTTGACATCTCTAAGTAGAAGAGAGTAAAAAAAAATATTTAGATTAGCATGATAAGAAAAGTCAAAAATATTTTTAAAAAAATATTATTTAAATCTCACATCATTAAAAAAAATAAAATATCATATTTAATAATATTTTAGTTAATTGCTATTATTCATATATCTATCACTAATTTCATACACTTCCCACTAATTGTACATATTTAATACCCTTTATATTAATAATTTATTATTCAACATACCCTAAACCATATTTATCTCATAAAAAAACTAGCATACACTGATTTTCTTAGTTTCCAAATAGAGACGAGCCAAACTATAATTTTGATCATCAAAACTAAAATGACAGCAACTCTAACCGGAAGTGATTTCAGGGGTGTCATCCCCATAATTGCCAAAATGTCACACAAATCACAAAATATTTTGCTCCAACAGTGATGATATCGGGGGTGGCAAAATACCATCCGTTAAATTGGAGTGCCATGAATATCAACCTTGGAGAGAGAAACGAAGGATGCAAAATAGCAGTTGGGCTCATGTGCATCTCAACGGATCTATCAACAATTATATTATAGTTTAATTTATTTATAAATATAATGGAATGTCATCTCTGTCTCTGCACATGGGGTAGCAAAAATCCAAAAAACAAAAAAGAAATGTTATTTCCCCTTTATTCTATTCACCATGAATATTACTGGGCAGCTTAGTTTAATTAATGAATCATTGCCTTCAATCCTTGCTTCTATTAATCTGCCGAAAAAAAAAATAATTCCAAAAAAAAAAAAAAAATTTGCCTTCTCAATTTAGATTTTGATTTTAAAAATAAAGTAGATAAATTTCTAATTTTTTAAATTGTTTATAAATTTTATTTTTGATAGATTCAATTGTATATTTTATAAATTGCCCATTCTTTAAATTGATTAGAATATTTTTTTTTTTTTTGTAGATAGACTTGCAATATCATGGTTCATTAACTGGTTTGCTAATGAACGAGACCAATTTATATTATGATATTATTCAGATCAATCCAATAGTCTTGGCGCCAACACAAAATGAAATTATTCCAAAATAGAAAAAATCGCAAAGGACAGAACTTCTCTATAGAAAAAGATAAATTAATTGTGTCTACGTGGCTTAATATGAGCAAAAATTCAATTACTAGAGATCAACAACAAGGTAATGCATTCTAACAAAGAATATCACAATAGTTATCACTTCATGGAGGTAATAATAAAGAGCATTTTCAACCTTCAATTAAAAATCATTGAACTAATATAAATGCAAAATATAATAAATGCAAAATATAATAAATGCAAAATAGTTATCACTTCAAATAGAAAGATCACGACAAAGTGAACACATCGAGCAAAATAATGTAAAATTTATACTTTTAATTTAAGCACAAGTAAGATTTAATATCTGAACTGTTAATTAAATAATTTCAAATATTTTTCAGGTAGATGAAACAAAAAAAATGTTTGCTAAGATAATTAAAAAATCATTTCAATACAAACAATGTTGAAATATATTGAAAATGGAGCAATAATATACTAATAATTTGACCAATAATAAGAGAGCAAAAACTCGGTCAATGGGTAGTCCTACTGAATCAACTAATGTTGAATCCTACTATTCAACTCCATACTGAGGGGATGACACGAACCATCGTCTACTCCCAACCTCAATAAGTCATTAGGCAGAAAAGTTTTGAATAAAAAACTTAAAAACAAAGAGAAGCAAGTTGATATTGAGCAACACGACTGAAAAATTGATTAACACGACTAAGATCACTAGATTATCACCACTGAAATGAAAGAATGAAAATAAAATGACTAAAAATTGAGCAACACAAAAAAATTTATGTTTGACAGGAAAGAGCATTAAAACATCGTAAACAATTAGAAATTAAAGGAAAACACGTGCAAGAAATTCAATTACAATATGAGATGAAAATTATAAAATCCAATACTACTATCATGGATCAAATTTATACAACATACTGGAACAACTTGAAGATGAAAGTTATAAAAAAATGGGATTTTATTTTTTAATCATTATTTAATAAGTTGAAATTGGAATTGAAAAGATAATTTAAAAAAAAAAACATTTAAGTATTAAAATGACATATCATTATAGCAACTACCATTGGAGCTAAAATAATATTCAAAGGTGTCAAAATGAAATCTGACACCCCATATATATATATATTTATATATATATATATAATTTACAAAATCACGTGGGTGAAGGCACTGCACGATTGAAGCTGAGTGGCTAAGAAATTTATTAAAGTAATGCAAATTTCTGCTCTGGCTCATGGCTTTCTCTTACTTTGGTACGCCGCCTTCGCCGATTTCCGCGTTTTGTCTGACTTGTTACCTTTTCGCCCGTTACGATTCTTGGATTTGTTCTTCAAATAGGAGATTCTGCTAGCCTTCTTCTGCCTTGCCTTGCGAACCTGGTCAATATTCTTGATCTCTGAACGAGCATTATTGTTTGCAAGCGACTGGTTCCTACCTTTGAATTTCCTATTATTTCTTTGAAATCGTTGATCTCCTGCAAAAAAGAAACAAAAAATGAAGATGGATAGGACATTAAACCAATTTCTTTCTTGCAAAATGCTTGGTGGAGCTGCCCTGATGCAGTTCAGATGCATTGAACCTATCTTTTAAGAACAGCAGCCAAGCCAATGCTAAGGCCAGTAGAAGTTATGTAACAGCAGCCAAACATCAATGGTACGCCCCCTATCTTTTAAACCGATTTCTCTTACTTTGTTACGCCCCCTTCTTCTTTTAAGAAGTTATGGAACTTGAAAAATATCTGAAGCAAGACCCATTTTGCAGCGCAAAACAGGCCAGCAGAACAGAGAGAGAGAGAGAGAGAGAGAGAGAGAGAGAGAGATCTACCTGATAACACTGATGTTTTCTCATCATCTTGCTCATCGCCCATTCCTTTCAAAGAGATTTTATTGTGCGACTGGGCTTTCCATTTCTCATATATCCCAGTTTTTGTAGGTTTTAGCTTCTTTCCACCTTCTGTCTTCACCTTCGTAGCAGGAAAAACATAATACGGACAAATATTTAAAAGATATGAAACATAAACAACATTTCTTGAATATATTTCGGCAATGGCTCAGCAGAAAGAAACTAGAAGATGAGATTGAGTTGAGAACGATACCTTCCCACTGGCCGTGACATGGTCACCATTGTTCAGTTTGATGTATTTCTTATTTTTCTGAAACACAGAATGTATTGTTATGGATTGTATGTGCCTATAGACATCACAGAGAATTTACGTTACCCTGTCCCAATGATATGTGCCTTTGTGTTTTTGCCTGCCTGCATTATCATCATCAACAAGATCTAGCACAGCTGAATCCAGCCTGCAATGGAGTGGAGAATAAGAACAGGACCCAACTGGGACAATCTACTAACCAGCATTTCATACAAACAACTTGACCATGATTTACCTGTTAGATCTCAAGCCTTCTCTGGCCGTCACAGAAAGGCCCGCTTCTGCATGCTGAAGATAACCAAACAAGTCAAACATACAAAATCACTTGCCAAAGCCAAATTTGTTATGCAGTCTTTATTTTGGTCAAAGTTTTTTTTTTTTTACTTTTACTTTATGTATGGTGTGAGCACCCGACCTATGTGGTGCCCAAATAATTATTACTCCTTATTTATTAGGCATCTCATTATGTATGATACTTAAGAATTGTTTCTGATTCAATCTCACTTTTTACATTGTGACGTGGTAATTAAAAATCAAAAGATACAAAATATCAAATATCAGTTATTTTAAGTAACTAGGCTATATATTAAGCAAAGAAATGAGAGATTGGTAAGAATATATATCATAGAATTAAAGTTGGATAAACAAAATGAAGAGCTACATCAAAAATTTCTTGAATAATTATAAAATTAATTATACTATATAAACATCAATATCATACGAACAAGAAGTAGCATATTCAAAAGATAAGGATAATTAAGATTAAAATAATAAGAATAAGAATAAGAATAATAAAATTAAGGGTCATCCTATGAGAAATTAAATAGTAATTATATATAATAATTTAAGAATTAGAATAATTAAGAGCGAACATAAATGCTAATAGAGTTTAATTGATAAAAATATGATCTATATAGGTGATCATAAATAATCAAGATGGAATTTAGTTGATGATTATGATAATGATATAATAATTTTATTATACTAGATATCAGAGTATGAGTTCTCTAGGATTGGGATTTCTCATCCAAAGCAGAGTTTCTAGGTGGCCTCGCCAAATCATTCACCGATGATCATGGCATTGTTGGCCTCTGCCACGCTAACCACCTATGTGCCAAACCCTTGAAAGTAGTGCGTGCAACTTGCACAGCACAATAGAACCGTCACACGCCTACAACTATCACGTCTGAGAGGAAGTTGTGTAGTATCATAAAAAAAGTGTGGGTGTGTGTGTGGTTTTCAATATTTTTTAGTCTTACTCTCACTAGCAAGATAATTTATCAATCGAGATAAAGGCAGAGGCAAAAGATCTCTATAATTATGCATATACTATGCAAAGAATAAAATTATTATGGAGAATTATTAAAAATTATTCGAGGACTTAGGTTGAAATATTGATTTATTTATGATTATTCACATAGTTTTCTCATATTGACTATTACAAGAGATGAATATGCATAATTCCTCTCTGTTAAGACAACATCAAACACTTATTATATTTCATGTATTATAATTCTCATCACTCGTACTCTAACTTCTAGCTCATAGATAGTAAACCTAGGGATTAACAATTATATCATCAATAATTATTCATTATTTATTACTTTTACTACATATTCTCTTAACATTATTATAACTAATTATAAAACATCTAAGATCATTGACTACGATAATATTAATTTTAATATTTTATTTCTATTTCAAGTTATTTTTTATATCGACATTGTCTTGCAGAATTAAAAAAAAAAAAAAATCAAGCACAACACTCACCACTAGTATTCTTCTCTAATGTTGAAAATTTTTCAAAATATTTGAGTACTATTGATAATTTAAAATTTTATTTATTCTTGACTTAGTATTTGCCTCTGATCAAGCTCGCAATTTTAAATTATAATTTAAAAAATATTACTTAATTTAGATTATAAAATCTATCAAATAGAATAGCATATTAGAGTTTTATATCATACATGTTAGAACCATGTGACAAAAAATTATTCAACCTGATTCATTCATAATATTATATGATTGTGCATTGTCAAGAATTTCTATGAGTTTCTATATTTTTTGTTTAGACTCTTACCAATAAGATAATTATCAATCAAGGTAGAGATAAATGTTGAAGGCATCACATACAATGTACACTTTATAGGAAGAATGATCATATCAAAGAGAGTATATAGTTATTTTCATAGCATAGACTAAGTGTTATAGATTATCCATGAACATTGGCTCACTATTGGATCTATTCTAGAGTGGCATTCAGAGAGTTCACTCACAATAAACATTCTTGGAGAGAAATAGGCAATATTTCTTACTATTAAGACAACAACTGACATTTCCTAACTTTTAGGTACAATTGCTCTTATGACTCGTCTTTCTACTCATGTATCATGCATAATCAAAGTAGAAACAATCACATCACCAATAATTATTATCTACTATTTTTATTATATATTCTATTAATATTATTATAATTAATAACAAAATATATAAGATCATTGACAATTATAATATTGATATTGATATTATTTTTCAATCTTGAGCAGTTGAGCTCTATCCCCTATATTGACCTTATTTTGTAGGATCAAATGACTTCAAGCACAACTCTCTTTGATTTTGAGCAAGATAGTTTAAATCAGTTATCTTTTATCATTAGAAAATCTTTTTAATACTTTAATCACTTACTAATTCATTCTCGACTTGACCCATTGTTATCTTTTATCTTTTAAATCACTTACTAATAAATTTTGGATTCTAAAATAAAAAATATATATATTATAAAATTAGATTATGAGGTTGATCAAATTGAAAAACATATCAGAATTTCATATTCTACATGTTAGAACCATATGAGTAAGAACTCAATCAACATGATTCATTTGAATATTTGAAAATCTAATGAAACTGAGATTAAATAAAATTTAAATATTTTATTATTTTCATTGATTATTGTACTCATTATACTTTAAATTTTTTTAAAAAATAAATTTTAATTTTTTTTTTATTTTTTATGATTTCATTAAATAATTAAAAATTAATTTAATAAAATTAATAAATTATAAGAAACAATGCTTGCATTGCAGGTTCCAAGCCCAAATAAAAGATGAGGATGCCATCAGGTAGACGGTTAGCCTTAATAAAATTATTATGAATTTTATATGAATTATTAATACATGTTGGTGCTAGGAACTTATCTGTTTTGACCAATGTACTACATAGTCCGAATATAGTGTCTTGGCAAGAACTTTGGATGCAAATGCAAATATTATGTGAAATAACATAATTAAAATATCAACAAAGATTCTAAGTATTTCTAAAAATTTTTTGCTTGCATAAAAAATCTACTAGTAGAATGCTAAGGTTTAAAAAATTATTAAAGAAAAATAAATTTATTTTAAAAAAATACAAAAGAACAAAATAAATACATTATAAAATTATATACAGTTACAAAAAAGAAAATTAAAAAATGATAAATTAAATTTAGTTAAGATATATAATAAATTATATGATAATCTATAAAAATATTGATAAACTGACTAAAATGAGATTGAAGAAGATCAGATATATTAATCAGGTAAAATATATTAAGAAAAATAATTTAGATCATGATAAAAGGTAAAAACTTTAATAAAAATTGTGAATATATTTTTATGATTTTTTAAACAAACTCATGAATTTAGATTTGAATATCGAGATGATAAATGACTAAATAACTATAGATATGCTGTCAAGATAATAGAGATGTCAAGTAGGCTAGACATCCCGGGCACATCACAAGGCACGACTTGAATTAGCCATGGCAAGTCTGACATTACATGGTCTAGAACCGTGTCTAGAATTGGATCGTGTCAATCCGAGGCATGACTCATGTCGAGCCAGGCACAATTCATATGTTTGGATCAGTGTCTAGGTTCACCAGCATGATGACTCTGATCGAGAATGGGTGGGTCATGGGCTCATGGCTCATGGGTCATAGGTCACATCCTGTTAGGTAACCGCCCAATGAGACCAAGTATTTAAAAAAAAAAACAATCTTATGGGCCAGATTCAGCTTACATGGCCACATATTCCAATTCGGGGCATCAAGTAGGGGTATCAAATGGGACATACGGCCCGGGCACAACCCATGTGTCTGGCCTGATGGCATGGTATACTAGTCTAGGGACCCAACTAGATTTTTTTAAAATATAACAAGAAAATTAGGTACAGACCAGCCCAACCTGACAAGTCCAGGTACGACCCAGCATCCCAGCCCAAACCAAGTATGAGCCTGGCTAGTGGGTCATGTTAGGCAGGCAATTCTCAAGTCGTGTCATGCCTGGCACAGCACAATTAATGTACCGAGCCATGCTTGACACAGCAGGATGGTCTGGTTGGGCTACCAAAAAATAGACCACCGACACAGCCCAGCCCATTTGAAACCTATAGCATCAAGGGCCTAATTGAAGTCAACATGACTTGTTGCTGCCATTGGATTTAAAAAATATTTTTTAAAAAAAATATAATCGTCAAATTATTTTTAATGACTACATGATAGAAATCCAACAGCTGTTGAATTTCTAACCATATAAAATATAAAAATTATATACATATATAATTTTGTAATTTAAAATTTTTTTATTAATAGATATTAGAAATTTTATTAATTTCATTCTCATTTCTTTGAATCTCTCATCACAAGCAACTCTCTCTCCTCTCTTCTCCCTGTGTATTTCTATTTTTGTAATTGTTTTTATTGTAGTAAATTATTATATTTAATTTATGCATAAAGAGTACAAGTTGCAATTAAAAATTATAGTAGAGGTCAGAGATTATCCAAAATAAATAAAGTATAGACTATAACAAAGCATTTGTGGTCATGATATATTTTATTTATTTATTTGTAAGTTTTTATTAGTTTTATTTATAAATTAGAAAATTTTATAAAAAATGATAAATAATCAATATAATTATAATGAATTAAATGTAGATATAAACAAATATGATAACTTTATCAAAAAATTTAAGACCAAAAGTAGATTTTCTCTAAAGACCTCGACTCAAACTCATTTATCACCTAAAAAATAAAAAATTAAACAAATTTCAATAGTATGGACTCATTTTAAAATAATAAAAAATAAAAATTTAAAACGTTTCAAAGAAAAATCAGTGTATATTGTCAAAAGAAATATACACGTAGAAGTGCTTGTAGCAACTATTAACTTAAGAGACATACAGATCTATACATCAAAATATATTATATATTAAATCTCATGCAAATTCAATTAAGTGATGACATCTTTCAAGTTTGATCTAGTTCAGCTTCTTTGACCCCCTTCATATACCGCATAACTAAACTAATTATAATCATAAATCTTCT
Organism: Sapria himalayana; assembly: GCA_029783825.1. NCBI lineage: Eukaryota > Viridiplantae > Streptophyta > Magnoliopsida > Malpighiales > Rafflesiaceae > Sapria > Sapria himalayana. The sequence continues at coordinate 3,589,882 of JAREIK010000357.1, read as the reverse complement.
AATTAAAATATTAAATAATCTTAGAATAATCAATATTATACAAATTTATTTTTAATTTATTTATTATAGAATTCTTAAGTCCATATGTAAGAATAATATAATAAAATATTATAAGTTAGAAAAATAATTATTAATTAATAAATTTAGATAATATAATAAAATTATATCAGTAATATCTGATATCTGAACTAGTATCAATAATATCAATTCAAAATAAAAAAACTTTAAAAAAAAATAAAAACTTAATAAAAAAATTTTGGAATTTACTAAAATCTTTTATTCTCATGATAGTTTTGCTATATTTGAGAGCATAATGAGAACATTTGAGAATTATAATATACAAAATAAAATATTTAATATTATTTTTAATAGTACTTCTAATAATAAAGTAGCTATTAATATATTAGAATCATTAGAAATAAATTTTTAAGTAAGATTTTTTATATTAGATATGTGTATCATGTAATTAACATGATAACATATGCAAAAATAAAAAATTAATTAAATTATCTTAGGATGACTAGTAGACAACATGAGTTTAACAATAAAAGTGTCAACCAGGCCGGACAGCCCAAGCATGGCCCACAACACGACCCACTTCAGTCATGCATGGCCCAGCACTACACAGTCTAGAACCGTGCCTAGTCCTGGGTCATGCTGCCCCATGGCATGGCTCATGCCATGCTAGGCCGGTAGAGTCGTGCTTCATGTTGAGCTAGGCATGATCCGTGTGCCTAGCCCAAAGACACAATCCACCAACTCAGCTTCTCAGAGACCCAGGACTGACTAAAGGTTATGGGTCAAATTTCATCAGGTGACCACTCGATGAAGTGAATTATGATTTTTTAAAAAATCAACAACATATGAAGAATCTTGCTTACGTGGCCGATTGTTATTGACCGACCACGTAAGCCTACCAATGACCACCCATTATATTTTCATGCAATGAGTTATGCAAGGAAGGTCCAGCATAATCTGACAAGGCCTTGCACTTGACCATGTCACCATCTCGTGCTAGGATGATCAAATGATTCTCGTGTCATGTCTGGCACAACACGAGAATTATATCATATTGTGACTGGCATAGCATGGTGACACGGCAGTGCCTAGCAAAAATTAGTCATGCCAGCATGGCATGATCATTTGACACCTCTATTTAGTAGTCTATATTTGTCAGCGAACCTAAAAAAATATTCCAAATAAATATGAGACACTAATAAAATTATACCTACTTGATGTTTAACATTTTGTTGGTTACTAATACATATTTGTCATTTGTTGGTTACTAATAAATATGAGACACTAAAAAAATATTCCAAATAAATATTTGTCATTTGTTGGTTACTAATACATAATATTTGACTATGTCAATAACAAAAATAATAAGCTTATTATTGACAATTCTAACTTAGATATAAAAATTTTTTTTATTAAATTCCTAAAATTTTTTATGCATGATGAATATGTGTTTATTTGTGTACATTCTTATCACTTGTATTGTATTTAAGTGCATATACAATATTAATAGCATATTTTAGTAAATATAAAGATCAATATGTATTTAATATCATGACTGTTGAAATGAAAATCAATGATTTAAAATAATAATCCTCTATTTCATCTCTTTATTGGTTGACTACATATATGAATCATATGATAAATGTGAAATAAATAGAAAATATTTTAAAATATATATACACATGCTCAAGCCATGAACATTTATTTGAATATTTCATTCATGAAAAATTAACTAATTTGTTTACATATTACAACACTACGTATAATAATTATAGTCAAACTCTAAGTACGAATATAAATATCATAATTGAAGATCATTTCTCTATTTAGTTAGTCATTGACAAACGATAAGGTTATTCATCAAAATTCAAAATAGAACAAGTTGTCTTAATATTTAAATACTGATTATTATTTCATCATATCATATGATGATAATAAGAATTTGAATATTTTTTTTTGTGATAGCCAATATTATTTAGATATAAGATCAAGATCACAACTATATATTATAAAGGTACTTGCATGTATAAAGAATTTAAAAAATTCAAGATAAAATATCCAGGATAAAGCTTAAGAGTTGCTATCAATGATGATTCATAAGACAACAAGATTATGAATATTAAGATCACCACTAAGGATATTGTCAGACATATACATGGAAATGATGATCTTGAGTTGCATCCGCACTATCATACCACAAATATCAATTGATGACTCATGTAATTTTTTATTATTTTTTTATACAATTCCATATTGTTATTGTATTTTTATGTCTATCAATTATGTTATGATTCATTATATGTTATAAATGAGTAAGTATGATTTTGATTATGGAATAGAAATATGGAATGAATTTTTTTTTCATTATACACTTTTATTTTTTATTTGAGACGAAAGTTAAATTATTTTATTATTTATTTCATTAAAATTCATTTAACTATAATATTTTCAATAAATTATAAAATACAAAATTAAACTTTCAAAATTGTTTAATTGGATTTTATTTTCTACCCAAAAACCAGCACAAACCAACATGACCAGACTCTACTACGGACCAAGCATGTCATGCTGGGCCTAATGCTTTGGTAACCATACCATGCCGAGCATAATAGAGATCTATCTCGTGTTGTGCCATGCACAGCATGATGGTGTGGCTGGGCCACTCAAAAACAAACCATGTTGGTAATACATAATTCATTTGACACATCTAGATAAAACTCATAAAAGTTGAAACTCAATAAAAAAAATACCAAAAAATCTTATGATTTGATGATATCCCTATTAGAGTTTGGAGCCATGAAAGATAAATAAGTGATATGATTAACTACTTTTTAAACAAAATTATGATGACAAAAAAATATCAGATTAATGAAGATAAAATATTATAATTCTATTCATAAAAATAATAAAAAAATCATTTATAAATATATTAACTATCAATATATTAAAATAATAAGTCACACTAAAATTTTAAGAAAAAATAATTGAATACAACCTAAAAAGTAAAAATAAGATTTCAAAAAATAATATTAATTTATTTCAGGTATGTCTATTATGACGTATATCTACTTAAATAGACAATTAATCAAGATATAATACAAAATAAAAACTTATACGTGTCATTTATCAATATAATATAAACTCTTAAAATACTTAATTTGATGGATATAATGCAAAAAATAAATATCCAATATGTATATTAATATACTCAATGACATATATGAGTAAGTGATATTTAAAATTAGTTTGATTTAAGGTGTCACTCATAAATTTCTAATAATTAAGGGATTACACTAATGATCATCATTCAATCTTTATTTTTTATTCTAATTATTGATGAATTGATAAGAGATCTCCAAGAAAATATCTCTTGATATTTATTATTTATAAATAACATATTGTTAATTGATGAGACTTAAAAAAACGATAAGTAGGAAACTAAGGATTTAGAATGTTGCACATAAGTTTAAAAGATTTAAAATTAATCATAGCAAAATATAATACTTAAAATATATTTAAAATCATGTTAAAAGAGATAAAAATATAGTAATCAAAATAAAAAATTAAGAAGTGATAATATAAATAATTTCAAGTACCTGGGATTTATATTAAGTAAAAAAAGAAGGGATTAATGAAAATATATCACATATAATTAAGTTAGATGAATAAAATAGAGAGCTACATCAAAAATTCTTTGAGATGAACAAGTGCTAGATAAATTTAAATAAAAATTTTATAAAACAACTATAACAGCAGCCATCATGTATGAACATAAGTTGAGAGAATAAAAAACAACATATTCAAATAATAAGTATAGGAGAGATGAGGATGATATGGTAAATATATGATAAGACTAAAAATAATAAAATTTAATATAAAATTATTAGAAAAAAAATAAAATAACTTGAATTAAAATAAAATAATAAAGACTCATTTGAGATGATTTGGTCATGTCCAACACATATCTCCTAATATACCAATTAAAATGTATGAGAACCGTTCAAGTGGAGAAAGAAACAAAAACAAAATGACACAAGAAAAAATTATGTAAAAAATATAAATAATTATTTTATAATTAAAAAATTAAGAGGAAATATGATTTTTAACAGAGTTAATAAAAAAAGATATAATTCATATATTCAGCCCCAAATATTTGGAATAAGACTTGATTAATGATTATAATGATAAGAAGCAAATATGTTTTTGAACCCATGTCTAATAATTTTAACATTTATTGTATTAACCATTAAATCATCTACTAGATTTCCTATTCTAGCATATTCTCAAGAAATAAGTTGATAAAAAAAAAGAAAAATATTTAATAGACATCTAAAATATTTCTCTACAAAATATGTATTTTTAAAATATTTTGAGAAAATATAATTAACAACTAATTATATTCCACTTAGCTTCAAAATATATTAATTATTATAATGAGGAAACAATCCCTCGTATATTTTTTCAATTTGAAGAAACTATATGAGTGTAGCAGAAATTTTATTTGAATTATAATTCTACAAACAAATTGATAGAACAATTATTTTTACTACTTAACCAGTGTTGTACTAATTTATAAGTAGAGCCTAATTGACTCAGAAAGATTATGTTTGGTTACTTATTACATAGAAAATATGAAAAGAAATGAACGAATCGCAAATTAAAGAAAAATTATTTTTACCGAAAAAAGATTATTTTTTGCATAGTAAATTTCATGAAAAATATAATTAAGATTATAACACAAATAAAAATATGAAGCAAAACAATTGTTAAAACTCAACAAAATTTATCCAATTTATATACATACATATATAAAGTCATTCCAAGAAACATATGTATCTCAAAATGACACATATTAAATGAAACTTACCAAAAGTGTCATCTATATGTGCCAAAAATAAGGATGCTTATTAAATAATGCTTATCGAAAGTATTATTCAAGCAATTGAAAAGCATACATATAATGAAGCATTTTAGATGACACATTTAAAAAGCATCATAGATTAGTTCATTTTCAATGATATTTTCTTAAACAACATTAAAAATAGAATTAAAAGATGATACTCTATGAAATGTGAGACTATACTAAACTTTGTCATGATGCTAATAATATATTAAATTCTAATCTATTCGACTAGAAATATTCTATTTTCTAAAATTAACGAAAATGACCAAAACTTTACTTATAGATTGATAAGTTTTGGCAACAAATATATTAAAATCATTTAATATAACACACACACACACACACACACACATATATATATATATATATATATATATGTTTATGGTGTCTTATACGAGTCTGCAAGAATATTTTGTGAAAAATTATAGGCAAGAGATATTCAATAAAATGCAAGATTGTAACAAACACAAGAAAAAATATATCTATGACTTTTACATGCTTACATGTCTTTATTTTTTATATTCAAAGCTCTAGATGAAATCTATAGAGGATTTATAGATGAATTTACATGTGTTCATTATGCATATATTTACAATATATAGGTATAAGATTTTGATGGGATTGCATTTTAGCTAGCTAATTTTTGTATCTCTTGTTTGATATAAATAAAATTATTTCTTTTATAAAAACCACTAAGTGTTTGATCAATTTAATATCTTTATCAACTATTTCTTATTATGTACTTGTTCAAGTATTGTATCATAAACAAGATTATTTAATTTACCTCCTAATACATTTGGGATGATATATTTTATTTAAGATCGTTCTCAAGTACGTGATAAGATATCACCCCTAGTGATAATATATATTTTTCTTTATTATTTTGTACTTAGAAAAAATGTATATGTTTTTCTTCTAAGACAAGTTGAATACTAGAAAGTATTAATATTAGATTTTTTGATTATAACCCATTTTTTAAGAAATATACAACATATAAGAATTTAAAGACTTCATTTAAATTTCTTACTCTGTCTAACTAATTGGAGTCTCCTTTAGACTTCCAACTAAGAGATATTATCCTTAGCAATTTCTAAACTTATTTATTTACATTATAATATTTTTTCTTGAATCATCATGCATACCAACGAGTACAAAAGAAGAATTTTCTAGTTTTGATATAGAGGATGAGAATTCATAGTCTTATCTTAGTTCAAATAATGTAGTACCTTCATATTCTATCTCAATCCCAACACTCAATGAGTTGAGAGACTTAATCATCCAAAATCTTCTTATTTATTTCAAAAATAAAAGAATATGATCAACTCATTTAGAACTAAAGAAAATTTCTAAAAAATTCAAAAGATTATGCAACTATTTCTTTTTGTATTAAATTTTTATTACTCCCTGAAAGATACATAGGAGTATTGCCCACTACCATATCTCACAAGTTTTATCATTATCATTCATTTTTTATTCTTTATCCTTGTACTTCTCTTAATAATAATTTGATATCTAAGTAGTGAATATTTTGAAAACTTGAAAAAAAGTTATTGTTGATTACAGGTGGGTCTTCAATTCGGATACTCATCTCTAATATTTTCCATAGATAAATAATATATTAGTCAAATATGATAATATTAAAGAGATAGTGCATATAGAAAAACCACCAAATCTTCAACCAAACATAGAGTTTTCAGATTCAATTTATAAGGTTGCAAAAAATCTAATACAACCTAAAACAATTATCAAGATTCTTATTTACAAAATTTTCAAAAATAATTACTTTTTTATTTGCATAAGTATTACAAATTATTTCTTTTTTTACCGAATAAATGCAACTAATAAATTTATTTTGTTAATTATATATATGAATAATATCCTTATTACGAGAATAAAATAAGTTGAAAATCATGCAACTCAATAAATGTCTTCAATCATAATTTCAGATAAAATATATTAGATAACTCACATATTTTATTAAAATTAAAATAACTTATAACAATAAAGATATTATGTTATCACATAGGTGATACCTTTGATACTCTCAAAATTTAATCTTTTAAATTATGATCCAGGTGACATTTTGATGGAGCTGAATACAAGCTTTTAATTTGATAGGCATTCTCCTATTGACTTGACTACATTAAAAAAATTATAAAAAATATTAACTATTTAACTATCACCAAATTACATATAGCTTATATAAATAATATAATTATTTATTTTATAAATTCTTCATGGCATGCTCACATTAAATTAACTTTTCAAAGACTTAAATATGAAAAAAACTAATAATTAGCATCTCATTTAATAATCATAAAAATTTTCAACTAGTCGGATATTCATATTTCAGTTGAATACCAATATGCACAAACAAAATATTCACTATAAGTTAATATATTTTTAATAGAGACTTTTATTTACTAAAAAAGAAAAAAATATACAATAATCTCAAAATCCAATAAAACATTAGGGTACAAAGTGATAATCAACTATGAGATTCTATAGATCAAATATATACTTAAAAAAATCAAATTTCCAATCTCTTTACCAATTATTTTTTATTGTAACGGTCTGATAATAAGATATATAATTTCTAATTTAATATTTTATAAATAGACAAAACACAAAGATTAACTATTTATTTTTCAGGAAAAAAATTAACGATGAGACCATAATCAAAACTTATATCCCACTACTGGGTTCTCTACCATTCAAGTTTAGTGTTCATAATATTTAAGCACCAGATTGAAAGGAGTATTGCAGCCTTTATTATGTTTTCAAATTATTTTTTAATTATATTTTATCTATTTTATGAGCACTCAACCTGTAGATTATCCTAATTATTATTGCTAGCTATTTGTTAGGTGGCTCAATAAGCATTAATGTGTGCAAAGTAATATAATACGGTGTGCTTTTATTCTACTGTGTGCCCCCACCCCACAGGCTTATTCAAAAAAGTTTAAGAGATGACATACTCGATTTGCTGGAACTGAACTAATGTAATACTCTTCATCCCTGAAACTCTCAGCCTTTCTTTTAGAACCACGCTCTGTCCTTTTGAGATCACGAAGTTCAACAACTGATTATGATGCATGTTAGTTAGTGGATAGCCCACCACATGGAAAGCATACCCACATCAGAGAGTTGAGAAAACAAACCTTTTGCCACTTCATTTGCAGAAATAATATCAGGTTCGACTTCCTGCAAGTGCACAGAACGAGGAAGAAGTTTCTTGGCGAGTGGACACGTGCAACAACACCAAGAGTATTGCATCCACCAGAACATGTAAACTATAAGTAGAACAGAAAAACAGGTACAACCCCATGCAAGCTGGTTCAGCTTGCATCCAACGTATTTACCTTCTCCATATTCTTTTGAGAGCGCTGATTCCATACTGAATCAATAATCCCTTCGTGAATATCTCTCTTCTTCTTCATGATATCAACCCAGAAACCAGATGGACCCTGTAGATGGGCGACAGAGCCAAATGAACACCAAATCAAGCAGCCATGAAAAATGGCAGATTCACATGAAGAAAGCACCTTGAAATTCTTGGATTTGGCAGCTTCACCCTCAGCTTCCAAGATAGTCTGTTTGGGTCTGAGACACCCAAGCAATCATAAAAATGGAATCAGTTCAGAAACAAAACTGGGAGCAGAAAAAGAACATGATATGCATCAGTGAAAGCAAGAACAACACCACCACCTGAAAGCTTTTAGCCGCTCGGAGAACGCCAGCGCCATTAATTCATCTCCACTGACAGCAGTTTTAAATATCGGGTGTAAGCCTTCGCGAGGCAAATCCTTCGCCCTTCTAATAGACTCCTTTGAGGGAGAAGGTTTTGTCTTCGAATAGAGCTGAAAAGCATTTGCACAAGCTTTCTGCAGAGATGTCAATTCTGCAGATGAATCAACTGTTCTTAGCACTCTATCTGAAACAAGATCAATAACTGCCTGCGGAATACGACCATAAACAGTTTCTCCATTTGAAATTGCACGGTCAATCATCTCTGCTGCATTTTCCATCCCATGCAACATCTCCTCTTCAGAAGGGGAAGCCCTGATGGGCTTCGATAAAAACAGATGAAGATCAAGAAGATATGGCATATCCTCGGATGTCACAAAAGAAAATGCACTGCCAGTCCGACCAGCCCTTGCAGTCCTCCCTACACGATGAACAAAAAGTTTAGGCTGGGGCGGAAAGTCATAATTTATCACATTATCCAGCAACGGAATATCAATTCCCCTAGCAGCAACGTCTGTCACAACCAACAGCATCGACTTCCGTGATCTGAACTTTGATATTTGAATTTTACGAGCATCTTGATCCATCCCACCGTAGCACAGACAAGCCTCAATTCCCTCTTCCACGAACAGAGAGCTTAAGAATTCCACGTGATGCTTTGTGGAGACGAAGATTAACGTTTGCTGGTCAGATTGAATGTGCTCGTGTATTAAATACAACAACGCTGGGTCTTTTTCTTCGTGATGTAAGGTGAAAAAAAGCAACTTCAAATCAGGACTGATTTTAGTTTCCAGATCAAGCCGAACCAGCTGAGGATCTCTCAACCCAGCCTTGGCGAACTCTGCCAGAGCACTAGGCAAAGTTGCACTGAAAAGCAATGTCTGCCGGTTCTCACCCAGTTTATTAAGGATTTGATGCAGTTGCTCTGCGAAACCCATGCCAAACAGACTGTCTGCTTCGTCAAAAACAACGTATTCCACTTTTCGTAGCGACATGTCGTCAACTTCGGCTAAATGGTGCATGAGTCTTCCCGGAGTCGCAATTATGATATCTGGTTGCTGTGCCAAATCATGAAACTGATCTTCCATGCTGTCACCACCAACCAATAAACTAGTACGAAGGTCTGAACAAAAGGGAGAAGACTAAATTATCTACCGTAACGAGTATCCAAGACGGAAAAAAAAAACGCATACCCGCAGTTCACGAATGAATACAATGCACATTACACATATCATGCATATTATCTCATCTTATCGTTTACAGAGATTAAATTGGAGCTGGCGAAGAAGCAAGTATGACTCAAACCATCAGTCACCTAAAAAATTGCAACGACGATCTTAGGGGGGGACGTTTATTCAACATAAACAACCGTTTTACATCATCCTTCTAAACAATGACAAAGCGCCAGCCAAGAAGAATTACCGGTAAAATGTCCCAGCTCTTTGGTGAACCTCATGGTCTGCAATGCTAAGTCACGCGTGGGCGACAATATGAGAGCTCGGATGCTTCCCTGTGGGGAATGTTCCCTGAGCTTCTCCAGCATTGGAACTAGAAAAGCAGCCGTCTTACCAGACCCGGTGCGAGCCATCGCAACCACGTCAACCCCAGAAAGGATGAGCGGCATCGTCTTGCGCTGGATTGGGGTCGGCACCTGATACCCTTTTCGCTTGATTCCACGGTAGACATTGGAACAGAGGTTTAAGGACTCAAAACCACCAGATTTTGGTTTCTTTCTCTTGGGTATCAAATACGCTTGTTCTACCATCGTTCTGTGTTAGCTTTCTCCAGGACTCGGAGCAGCAACTCTGTATCGTGTTTTACGCCGTCCGCCGTCGGTAAAAAAAATTGACCCTTTTATGTTTCTGAGCAATCGATAATTAAAAAATAACAATTTTTTTCAAAATAAAAAACATTATATCAAAGTATAAAATATGTTGGGAGAATTATGTTTTGCTGCACTTACTGTAAAATATTTTGGAAAAAAGTAACCATATTCTTAATATTAAAAAAAAAATTGCACAAAACTCTAAACTAATTGATTGTTAGGGCACCCAATATTATTTGTGTTATTTTAAAAAAGATAATAGCATTTAGTAAAAAATTATTCATGTTAGTGTAAATTGTCAAATAGATTTGAGTCATTTTAAAAAATTAAATTTACAATCTTTAAAGTAATCATAAAAAGTAGCATATTAGATGAAATATGTGTTAAATATTTTTATCCAATAGTTTTGTAGAAATCTAAATACAAAATAACTCCTTTATCTTGAAATAAATTTGATGAGCATAAAATGGAAACAAAAAAAATGAAATAAACATGTTGAAGAGACAAACTAAAAATAGAAAACATGAGTGGCCAACTGAGTCTTCACCTTTCTCATTTTTGTTAGCTCACATTTTCAAGTGAGCTAACAAATCAAATATCTTCACCTTTCTCTTGATTAGATTCATTAGATATCTACTACACAAATTTAGTCACTTTATCAAATCAAATATCTCAAACATTTACTATCATTGCAATATAAGACAAAATATTTGTGGAATATTTGTTCAAGCAATGCATTTTCCCACTATATTTTGACAATGGAGTCAAAACTAGTCTCTTCCTTCTTATCCATGCATCCATACCTCTAACAAGGTAGTAATATACCTTGTCACAACCATATCTCTCATAAATCGCATGCCCCGACCCTCTCTTTACCTCTCCTCTTTGTGTGGGAAACTAATTTGCTTCTCTCCCAACTACACCAAACATCATGTCTTTGTTTATGTATGCTATTATGGACTTTAACCTTATCCTGCTCACAAACTTGACTCTTGCTCAACTCCATGTGTCCCTCTAGGATATTGTATTATTCAAAGTGCATATTTATATTCTCATCCATCCAACTCAAAATTCTATATCTCACAACATGCCAAGTTTGTTGAACATTTTTTTCCCTTCATTTCTCTTCAAACACATCTCTCACATTTGTCTCTAGAAATAATCACCAAGTAGTTCCCTCTAGTGATTGACATCACAACCTCAATCTTACCACTCACAAGAATATCATCTGCCCCATCTCCTTACTAGGAAATAAAACTTTGCCACTTATTAGTAGACTACACGACCACTGAGAAAAGCATAAGAACAACTTCTTCATCAACCATTTTTCACTATCAAGTTTTGGTCTACTATCCACCAAATATCAAACAACCAAATATCTCCAACAATTTTGCACTTGCCCTAGGCACGTCTTCCTCCACTGCCTAACTAACATTCAATCATTATCTTTGCCTCTTAAACCCTACCAACACCATACAATGATAACCATAACCAACAAAGATATCCACAAGCCACAACCCAAGATAAACCTCAAAGCTACCAAAAAAACCATCCGATGAGCTTGGGCCTACTACTATGACCCATATCTTCTAATATTCAAAAAGGCACCATACTACAACTAAATAATATGATGATATTACTCAAAATGAAACATAAGTGCTCATTTTTCCCTCCTCTATTTAACATCTTTGTTGGGTGCAAGTGAACTCTTCTTCATACTAAACATCTTCATGATGAATAATTTGGCAAGTACAAAGAAAGATTTGTAGCTAAACAATTTCATCAATATCTTTGTGTTGATTTTTATGATACATTTCTTCTTGTAGGCAAGCTAACAATTATAGTTGTTGTTTGTAGTTTCGCCATCAATCACAATTGGTCAAGAGATCTGCTTGATGAGAATTAGAGTTGTCAAAATAGGATGAGCCAAATGTTTCAACTTTTAGGGCTATGTGTGCCAAACTGCCCCATACCACCTAGCAGGCTCATTCAATGATAAAACAATATGGTTATATGACCATCATGGGAAGCCCCAAATGGCTTTTTTTTTTTTAATTTTTTTTAAACAAGATGGGTCGGGCACAACTTACTCATCCATTTTGATATATTTAATGTGAAACAATACATTCTTACAAGTTCATCTATTGAAACATACCTATATGACACAACTCATAGGTCTCATAAACTATGACCATCTTACTTATGTGTGCAAACTTCAAAACATTATCTATTGTTTAAAACATGAATCATGAGCTTGGTATCAAAAGCTTCAATTTTTGGTTGGCCTCTAGATTTGAAAATTATCATACAAATACCTCCGTTTTTGTTTTCAATAAGAGTGGTATGATTATTTATATACTTATCTATGTTGAGCATATAATTATCACTTGAAACAATCATCATACATTCTAAAAGTTTGTCACTCTTCTTGCACAAGGATTCTAAAGCCGAATTATCCTACTTTCCTGGCATAGAAGAAAATTATATTTATTTGGGGCTCTTAATCTCTTAACATCTATATGTTACAAATTCACTCACAACCATAAACATGATTTGGGCAAACCTAGTAAATATTGGGAAAGGTCATGGTAGTTATGAAACCACTTATCATCGGATACATAATACATATTTGATTAGGAGCATAACATGAGCTAAAGTTTTCAAAACTAGAATCAAGATATTTTTCAAATTTAAAAAATACCCCTTTAATAAAAATTAAATTCTATACAAGTTTAATTTTCATTAAACTACTTTATTAGATTTTAATTTCTAAAAAATCTAAAATTATTTTAGGTAATTTTAACAATGAATTAAAATATAAAATTTAGCTAAAAATTATCTAGTATAGTAGTTTGTAAGTTTCAATATAACTTTCACAATATAAACTAAAAAAAAAAATGCTAGCAAACAATCTAATAACCACAAATTAAAATTAAAATATTTTAGAATAATTTACCGCCACAAATTCAAGTTTAATAGATACAAAAGATTTATTTATGCTTACAAAAATCCATACATAATTTCACACTCCAAAAATATGTTATGAACCATGATTTAAATTTTTAGAATATATAAATCTTAGAAAAAACTTTTAGAACAATAACATAACGCTTAGATTTTTGGATGAAAATTCTGGTGACTCTCATATGTTATCCTCTAGGCAATGTTGTTCTTGAAAATTTCATTTTCAACAAAATTCTTCACGGCAACAAGATGAAAATAGAAGTACAACAACAATGTTATTTCACACTCCAAATAGATGTTAGCTTGAATCAATGAAGGATTCAATTCAAATTTTAAAACCTTTCCAAAAATAAAAATTATTTTTGCATAAAAATGATGTTTTGTGTGTATTCATAATAAGAAGCGAAGAAAAGTTTTACATATTGATGTTTTGATTAAATATTCTTTATCCACAAAATTATTTTCTTTCATGAATCACATTTTTCTTCCTTTGGAAATAAATGAAATTTCTCCTCACTTTTAGTTGATCGTGCACCTTCCTACCAAGAAACAAAAAAAAAAACTAAAAAATGTAAAAAGATAAGTAATTGAATAAAATAAAATTAACCAACAATTTAAAATATCAAATACACATTGATGTTTTAAATAAAAAAACAAATTTAATCAATAAAAAATAAATGAATCAATCTACACAAATCAGGAAGATCCAACACACTAATGTTTTGTTCATAGCCTGAGTTGGTAACAAAGATGATTATATCTCAACCAGTGCATGCATCACCTCATCTACCTTGCATCCAGTCATATGGTCTTCCAAAAAAACTAATGAAAAATTGCTCACTTTTTTGCTAAAGTGAATCTCGCTTTATGATGCTACCATAATCAAACTTAACTAGATATGTTCTCTCTATATTGAACTAGATGTATGTCTCTCACCTATACTGGTAATCTATTGTGATAATGTTATAGGTACTCATCAAATTTACAATGCAATTTTTCATTGATGAATGAAGCACTTCGGCTATTGAATAACATTTCATTCTGGATCAAGTTCAGAATGATACTTTACGAGTTGCTCAGTTTTCTTCTAATGATAAATTAGCAGATATTTTAACTAATCCACTTCAATGTGGCTACTTTTAGTAGTTATGTGTGCCTTTAGTAATTATTAATTTTTATGTATATGTTTTTATTAGTTATGTGAGTACTCTTAGTAATCTTGTGTTTATAAATTCTTCTTAATACAAAGATGCTAATAAATGAACCTAGAAAAGAAACATGCTACTATAAGTTGATTAGTAGAGAGATCTAGCATTGTCGAAGGTAATATAAGTAAAGGATTCATGTACTACTAGAATATTTATATGCACTCCAATAAGATGAGCAAGAAGAAGAAGAATAATAATAATAATAATGTTGGAGTCTATCAAACTTATCCTCATGAGACGAATCCTTGAAGAATTTTAATTAAAAAATAATAATATCAACGCTAATCATTAACTTAATGCAAGAGTACACTTACATTTTTTTAGTACCATTGTACATAAATAAGAGATTCTAGATTATTCTAGTCATCATATAACTTTAAGATAGAGTTGCTTAATAAAATAAATATACTAAAAAACTTAAAGGTCATAAACAAAATATATTATACTTTGGATATGTAGTTGGATGTTACATTCAACTTGAATTATCATAAAATATTCAATTGATTAGATTATGTGAAATGAAAATTATATTTTTCCAAAAATATGTATAAATATTTTGATATAGTAGATGTGTTATCAATTTTTTTCAACTAAATATTTGTTCTTATTTTCAACAACTCTAAACTCAAATAATGCCATTGCATAAAAAAGTTCACGTATCAATTTTTGCTTTGTATAATAGTAAGTGTTATATTTTCATGAAATACTAATGAGCACATTAGTTCTCTTTAAGATTCAAATGTAATAATTAGATTGATTTTTTATTATAATGAAATAATAAAAAGTTAAAAAATTATGATCATTTAAATAAGCATAACAAAATAAATCATTAAAATATTATCAATGAAAGTAATACAATATTGAAAACCACGCTGTGTTAATATTTTCGTAGTTAATACAATGTCAAATTAAAAAAAATAAATAGCAATTCCATAGTAATTTATTGAGACATATTATTTAATACAATTAATTTATTGAGACATATTATTTTCGTAATACAAAATAATATTTACAAAATAATATTATTGAGACATATTATTATCAATGAGACATATTAATTCCATAGTAATTCCATAGTAATACAAAATAATATTTTCGTAGTTAATACAATTAATTTATTGAGACATATTATTTACAAACAACAAACTTAAAGAAGAATTGAGAATACAAAACCTTAAAGAATGAAAATTGTCATAGCCAACAACTTTAAAACTCATTCATATGATTTAATAACACACTAGAGTAATTTATTGCAAAGTATTTGTCAATACAAAAGTAATAACCTAGAAATCTAGAGTTATAGAGATGATCGGCAAAAAAATGTCAAAGGAAGAATTAAAGTTTGTAGGAGATGTCATTTGAACTTTTATGATTTTATTATCACATACATAATAAGGATACCATTCACATACACAATAATCAAAATTAACATATCATCTGAACTTCTCTAAAAAAATAAAAAATAATCAGCAACACACATGTTTAGGGAAAAAGAAGTTATTGTCTTTGAAATTTTCACAAATCAGATTCACATTAACTATTTTAAATCATAAAATATCTTGCATAAGCAAACTGAATCTGATTGAGCTACTTGAAACTCAAATAAGTACTTAATAAATACGTTCTCCTCAAATTCATCGTGGAAAATTATATTTTTCACTTCTAGTTAATGTATCCTTCATCTATAAGATACTATCACTGAAATAATAATTCACATAGAGACTACATTGACCACTAAAAAAATTATTATAGTAATTCATGCCAAATATCCTAGTAATCCGCTTGAAATAAGTTCCATCTTTAAGTAAGCTATATTCTTATTTAGCTTGGCTCTCGCAGTGAACACTCATATGCAACCATTAACACATTTTCTCTAGATTGAAGTACTAATTCTCAAATCTTATTAGAATAGAGAAATATATTCATCATATAGAGTTAATATATCTACCATCTGTGAGATATTATCAATGAAATAAAAATCCAGATCATCTTTGCTACTAGAGAGAAAATATACTAGGATGAACTATTTCTCTTAGAGAGCAACCAATAAATTAATATTAGAAGAGCCAGTTATAGGATCATTTGACTTGTCGCAAAACTCTCATTCACTTTGAACATGTTACATATGACAAATTATTCTAGGATAGATTCTAAGTTAAGGGTGATCTACTCTCATAGTTTGTGGCTTGTCCTAGGTCAAAATTAGAGTAGACTTTTGCACTATGAAATCATTTGGATATGAAGGATACTTATTTTTCTTGAAAATGTCACTCTCTCCAAAGATAACATACTTGCACATATGACTCCATAAGAATATCATTATAATATAAATTAATAAATTTAAATATATGTGAAAAATGACTTTATCTCCGAATTGAAGGCTCAAGTGGGACTATAAAGAAATAGAAAAAAAAGTAATGAATCATGTTGTAGTTTACTTATTTATTATTTTATTTTATATTTTTGATGAAAGTACTCAACTTGTGGCTTAGCCCAATCGTGTGTCTATTTTATAAGGATATGCTTATATGATATTTTATTAATTGCGCGTTAGTATATTTTATTATTTCTTCATTAATTATAACATTGTATTAGAGCAAGGTCACAAATCCTAGCGAGAAAAGATATATATACTATGATAGTATAGTGTATAAACATACTATTTAAAAAACAAAGGTGCACATCAATATGTGTTACTCAATCTTCATCATACACCAACTATGTGCAATGGACATCGATAATATCTAGACAATAGTATCGATAATATCCAGACAATAGGCATGCATGATTGGAAAGTGAATTTGAGGCCATTTTATGTGAATTCTAAGGCAAAAATAAATAGGATCCCGGTGCAAAAATCCTAATTTTTTGGGGATGTTGTGCGTAAATTAATTAATAAAATTGGATAAGATCTTGAAGCCTAATTTTTTCACAATTAGGGTTTTAGTTTAAGAAATCTTACATTTTGTTTTTTTTTTTTTTTGATTAGGGATAGAACTGAGAATTTAGGGATTTGAAAACCTGAATTTCTTTTGAGAAATTTGACTAGAAAAGTCACAATTTATGATATAGAATCGCTATATAGATTTAACATTTTTCTGCATTGTATATATTGTAGAAAAAAAAGTCACAGAGATAATTGTTAGTTGTTATGTTCAAAAAGTATCCAAAATAATTTACATAGTACTAAGAAAAAAAATTGATTATCAGAGTTATCTAGGAGTTCTCACCTAATTCATTCTTCATAGCACTTACTTAAGATGAATATACAAAACTCATCTCTAAGGCAGTATAAAATTCTTATTATCTTGAGATATTTTGATTATTTTACTCTTAATCTCACTTGTTTATTTTTGAACATCTAAATTTTTATTTTTATTTCTACTGATATTTGTCTGTAAAATTAAAAACCTTTGAAAAAAAATTCATTTAAAATTGAGTAGGATGAATTATATATTTTCTATTTTATGATAATATATTTTACAAAATATTTGCGAATGTTAAATTCTTCACATACATATTCTCCATTTAGTCACTCATAACTGACCAATTTGTGAAATCCCGAAAAAAAATGAATAAATAAATAACATAATTTGATTTCTGGAAAAAAGGGCAAAATGGTAATTTAACAATAATAGAAAATAACTTGAAAATTTTAGAGTCATAATGATAAAATTGATGTCGTTATTGAATTCATCTTGGAAAATATAGCTACGATTTCAAATTTTGTTAAATTATGAGAAAATCAGAATTTGTTATATTTTTATTTAATTAAATAATTATTAGAATATTAAAAAAATTTTTATCAACCAAAAGACCGCACCACGTCGTCCACACATAGCTGTGCCTGAGCAGGTGGTCCATCGGCTGTCCATGTGTTAACCTAAAAAAATTCATATTAATTAATAATAATAATTATTAAAAAAAAGAAAGAGAGAGAAAAATGTCAGGAATCCGAAAAACGGGAGAAAGGCTAAAAAAAATGTTAGGCACCAGATAGAGACAGTAGAGAAAAAAATATTCATGAATATTCTTTTAATCATAACGAATTATTTTGGAATCGGAATGAAATAGTCCAAGAACTAAAATTACTCTACATGACGAGATCTTCACATTGATATCAAATTTATAAAGTTTCTATGAAATTTTATGAAATATAGTAGTTTTCTTTTATCAGATATTCTTTATATTTAATGGCCTAAAATGATCATGTTTTATATTTCAATTTAAATTGTTAGAAATTTTATTGGAAATAAATAATTTGTGAAAAGTTCGGTAATTTGTTTAGTAAAATTAGTACAGAACGAATTGGATTTGGATTGTTAAAATTATGTCTGGAACATGGGTTAAATTGGAAATGACATAATTGCATTTCATACGCGTGGGAACATTCCATATACATGGGTGGGTGCATGATATAATATATATATATATATATATATATATATAATATGTATATATGTGTGTGTGTGTGTGTGTAAAGGTATATAGATGGTATTTAGCGAACTCAAATTGGGACAACGTCCAGACTAAGTTGCGCGAGATTTTATTTGGCACATGGTTAGTTTAGATTGCGAACTCAAATTGGGACAACGTCCAGCTAGAGTTACAGTGGTGCTTATTTCTAGGAGTAAATCCAAGAAAATCATATTTTATTCGGATAAATGTCCAATATGTTTTTCGGATGAGATCCATATTTTTCGGAATAATTCCAAAAAAATAAATATTTCTATAGATATATACACACACATATATATATCTAGATATATAATATGTCACACTTGGCTTCGCATGTGTGAGGGAGTTGATGAGACTCAGGAATATGGGCTTATAAATATTTCATCCATAATTACATTCATATAAATATTGTACTTGAATGAGTGTTGATATATATTCATGATATTTTACGTGTACTTAGGTAGGGAGTAACTCTGAAGGAGTTTACCCTACTGAGCTTTGCTCACTCTGTTGTGAGACCTCTTTTCAGGTACAAGTCCAGGACAGATGACCGATCCACATATGGGATCGCACATGTGAAGGAAAGCTAGTTGTGGCTTAAATAATATGTTGTGCATTTTCTTTATTTCGCTGAGCAAATAAAATGTAAAACGAAAATAAAATGTATTGTATATTTGAATGGGACCTCCTGGAATATAGTGTAAGACATGTCACAAAATTTCATTTTATTGCACATTGTATTGTGTGATGGAATGAATGAGACTTCCTAGGGAATGAGGTGTCACAAAATTAATAATATTTTATCCTAGTCTTAACAATATTTCGATCATATAGTGTAAGACATGTCAGTTAGGAAAATTTTTTAAAACTTCCTGTCCTACATGCTAATCTATCTTGAGTAAGAAACTATTCGATATAATTCTCTTTGACAAATGAGGATCCAATAAATATATGACCAAAAAGAAATTTATATATTTAATCAATTTTGATAATTATTGATTAAGATATACATGGATATACCTTTTTTCAAGATATATTACATTTTTTTTTATTTTTCAATTTTTTTCATAAAATAATAAAAAAATAATTTGATAAAAATATTAAAAATTTTTAAAAATAAAAATGCATTAAAATATTAGATTGATTTAATGCTTGCTATATAAATCTAAAGATTATATACCAAACTTCCTATGTTGACATACCACAATGGAAAGAGGTTGCTGAAAGAAAGAAAATATATTTAATTAATATGTTTCAAACACTTTTACTTGAAAAGAGTATTTATATATATTGTTGGGATGACATTATTTTAATCATAATTTATCTCATTGATTAGATACTTTCTTCTATTATTTATTAGTATATACCTTTCAAATAATATATCAAAGAGAGATTATTAAGCTTGTCTTTTAAAAGTTTTTAGATACAATTGTTTCAGATTAAATCGCTCTCCAAAAAAAGAAAAGTTGATATCGATGATCTTGAGATTTGTCTTCCTTGCAAACTCTAGTACCCAAATTGGATATAAGTATTTTTTATCAAAGACTAATCTAATTTTTGTGAGTGAAGATGTTACATTTTTTAAGTATGACATATTTTTTAATGAGCTTATAAATAGTACTTGTCTAGATTTTGCACATTGATCCATTAGTCTTCTCCTTTTACCTATTGCCTTGACTAAACTACCAATCAATAAAGAGTCACACATTGGCTATATTTGAGCATGTTGATACTCATTATGATATTACTTCTATGAAGGCAATGACTAGTTCACTATTAAGACTTATTCAGATAAGAAGATAAATCATCTTAAGGCAAAATCTGAAGCAAAAGAATTTAATCAGATATTTGGTATGGACTACCCAGACATTTTCTCTCCAATGACCAAGATGAACTTAGTACACATTCTCATATCTTATATAGTATCTTAATTAAGAGACAACAACTAAACATGAAAAATATTTTTTTTCATGATGACCTTAAGTAGAAATTATATATGGAGTAATATCACTTGGGTTTTGAACATCACAACTAGATATAATTTACAAATTATGAAAGATATTCCATAGCTTGAAGTAATCACCGAGAAGATGGTTTGCAATATTTTCATATGTTGTCACATCATTTAGATTGCACATATATGTTATAGAATTTTTTTTTTTCGAAGAATAATTAAGGGTATACTAACTTTATTGATTATCTACATGGATGACATTTTAATAATGTGAGATGATTAATTAGGAATCACCCAACTCAAGGTGTTTATTCAAACATTATTTCAGATGAACCTTCAAGAGTCTAGTATTTTCTTGGTATACAAGTTACTTATTTTATGAGAAATATTATAGTGTTACATATGAGATATGTGCTTGATATACTTAAAAAAATTGATCTTTTGAGTTGTACTCTAGCAAATATTCATATTGATTTAAGTATAAACTTGATATCTGATGAGATTACTCTATTTGACTCTACTACTTATAAAAAAATCATAGGAAAGATTAACTATATAATTATGACTAGACCAAATATATCATACACAATAAATATAGTTAATTATTTATTAGATTCTCAATGATAAATTCATATTGATGTAGCTCTTCGTATTTTGAAATATGTGAAAAAATCTCTGACTTGAGTTCTATTTCATGGATGATGGACACTTTTAGTTAATTGATTATTCAAATTTGAGATGGGTGCTTGTAATTAATTGGTTATTCAAATTTGAGTTAGGCACTAACATACACAGAGATCTTA
This sequence comes from Sapria himalayana, assembly GCA_029783825.1. Classification (NCBI taxonomy): domain Eukaryota; kingdom Viridiplantae; phylum Streptophyta; class Magnoliopsida; order Malpighiales; family Rafflesiaceae; genus Sapria; species Sapria himalayana. The sequence continues at coordinate 3,568,002 of JAREIK010000357.1, read as the reverse complement.
AAAATAGAATTTATAGTGAATATGATAGTTATAAAATATTTTGAATGCATTACCTACTCCAAGAGATCATGTATTCAATTTCACCCTATACTTTTATTGTGACAGGCAAACATTATGACATATAATATCAAATTCATTATTTTATGAGTAAACAAAACGCATAGAGGTAAACTACTTCTTCCTTAAAATAAAGATCAAAGATAAAATCATTGTTAAAACAAATATTAAGATAGTAGAACAATTGGCAACCATCTACACAAAGATCTTAAAAATGCCTCAACTTACCCATCTTTACTTCGAACTCAATTTTGCAGACTTGTATATATCATCTTCATGAAAATAATACAATTTGCTTATTTATTATTTCATATTTTGTTGGAAACATCCAATTAGCAGGATATCCCAATCTTTTTTTCTCATTTTATAATGATGTAGTTGTATGACATTTTTTATTGCATTTTGCATTAATATATGTTATTTTTTCTGCATTAATTTTAACTCCAACTATATCTTCTCGGCTCATACTTCCTAGGCTCACAAAAGATAATGACATCACTCATTAGAGTAACTAAGAAAAAAGCACTTCAAAACCCTAGGTATCATATTTAGATATGTCAAATGGGCTAGGCAACCCGTGTCCTGGTGGCATGGCCTAACACAAATGGAACAATGATGGGAATAGGTATGGACCAACTCATGGCATGGCCCGACACGAATGGAACAAGGATAGGGAATTGGCATGGGCCAACTCGTGGCATGGACCGACACGAATGGAACAATGATGGGAATTGGCATGGGCCAACTCGTGGCATGGCCCGACATGAATGGAACAATGATGGGAATAGGCATGGGCCAACTCGTGGCATGACTCATATCATGTTGAGCAAGGGCTTTCATCCCAATTGCCACAAAAGAATGCAGCATAGCATGGCCCAATATGTCAATCCATGCAAGCTATTTTGTCCCAACTAGTCATCCCAAGCTTGCCCATACCTAACCTAGGCTAGCCTAGCATTAACCCATCATAGCATGAAACAAACCCATGTATTTGGGGTTGAGCCATGCTTAATGCATGGGTGTGTTAGGTTTGGCATGGTAATGACCCGACCTTGCATGACTCAGAATGACCCATTAGTTGAACGAGCCAACAAGCCATCTTGAGTAATCCTTCTTTAGAGTTGTGTCAGCATAACACCACCATTGCTAAAACTTATGCCATGTTGAGCACAACATGGTGGCATGACTAAGCATAAAAAAAACTATGTTAACCCAACACGACTTATTTCACACCTCTAGTCATATTATCTCGACCTAGGAGGGAGATCAAAGAAAATAAATACTCTCAAAAATTTTAGAAGAAAGACTAAATAATTTCTTTTTTATTATACAAGCTATGAAAGGATGCATAAAAAAAAAGATATTCAATTAATAAATTGGTTTGCTTTTAACATCACATCTCTCCAATGATACTTTAGATTATTTCTACCAAAGAGGAGCATCTAAGTTCTATCAATTCATTAGATACAACAATTTATCTAATCCAAATATATATTCTTTCTTTATACAATCTAATTCTATGAGTTGTGGTCACATAATAAGTATGATATATAATATTGTGATCGATACTATAAGTATCGATACTATCGAACACCTGTTCCAATATATTATCGCTCCTATTTTTTATTTTTTTTATTAAATTGATTTTATATTTTTAATATTGAAATGACTCAAAAATCAAAAAATATATATATGTGTGATCTAAAAGAATAAACAAAAATCAATCAAATAAAATATTTATAATCATCAATAAATACAACAAATTATTTAAATTCATTTTATGTCTGATTTGTACTAGATCAGCATACAACTGAGTGTATTAGATCGAATTAGTCATTGTTCACCCATCTAGCATGTGGTATAAAAAAATTATAGTATATTTTCCTAAATAATTTGTCTTACAGTCTATCATACAAACATTTCTAATACTAAGATCTAATATTTTTAGTTTCACTAATGATATGTAATCATATAGAGAATGCACAAGCAATTAATTAATAGTACTCAAAAACTTATTGACATATTCTACTAAGAAATAACACATAAAAGCCATGTTGAATCCCAAAGGACTTCCTCGAAGTTTTTCTACCCTATAAATAAACATTAATAGATGATAAAATAAAATCAATATTGATTTTCAAAAAAAGGTAACTCATAAAAATAAGACTATTTGAACAATCAAGAATTAACAAAATTTGAAAATAATAAGGAATCAAACTAAAGGTTGTTATAACTAACAACGTTGGATAACCTATCATTAGTTATTATAACTAACAACTCTGGATAACCTATCATTGGTTATTATAACTAACAACTTTAAATAACCTATCATTGGTTAATATAATATTTAGTAAATAAGAAAAAATAGTAAAAATAAAATAATTACTCATAATGTGATTGACTCTTGAGTCAATAATCAAAGAGTCTAAAATAGGAAGACAAGTCATAAGACTAGTAGTATCTGAAGACTATAAAAGATTATTTGTTGGCTTACTAGGAAGGCACCTTATATATTTTTCTTCATTAAGAATCACAAAGAAGGAACTTTATGAGAAACCCAAAATAACTCTGATAGTAGACATGTTCCTTTAAACAATTTGAAGTAATTTTAGTCACATTTCTAGAAATAATTTTCATTAACTCTTTCTAATGTTATTCATCCTCTTATAGTGTGTGTACTAAATGAAAACTATTTTGTTTTACGGCTACTATAATCGATACTCCATTGGATGCCAATATATGTTGAATAATATATCACTCTAATATATCTTAGTATTCCTTGTATATATTGAATTGACTGATAATATAACTCTGATCTAAAAAAAAATTTCTGACCACCCAAGAATTGCATACGATACCTTGAGAAACTATTTAATAATAAGTACAAATATACCATGTCAAGAAATTGCTTCATCTATCTCACTTTCTCATACACAATAACATCTACTAGTATAGCCTCCAAGAATTATAGAGAAAGTTGAGTGAAACATGTATAGTGAGTCATAACCTTATTAGGCACTATAGACTCCTCAAGTTTCAAACTTGTAAGCTGTGAAATTATGTCATATATGTGTATCATCTAGGATGTCTATAATGATACTACTAAGTCTCATAATATGTTACAAGAAATGCAATATGAGAAAAAAACACAAACTTTTAACTCGACATGTTGTCACATGAGAATTAAAAGATAAAAGTTTGAACTCCTATAGTAACTTATTTTTCATCTCAGCGCTAGGAAGTTCATTTATTAGATAGCCCATCATCCCCTGACCAAAAAACTATGTTTGAATTCGTTAGTACATGGTGAATAATTTGTGTCCAATCCTCCATAGAGTAATTGCTAGATATTTGACTTCCTGCATATTAAAATTTGACTTCCTAACATGTACATGCACCAACACCTTATCCACAAAGCATAACCATTCCACCCACCATGCACATTTACTCACCCATTGTATAATTATTATTACTTTCAGATTTTAATAACAAAGAGATAATCTCATTACCATCTTATATTTTTAATATTATAAATTATTTTATGAACAATCAATTCCTTTCATATTCATCAAGTACATGATTTGATAGTAGAACCTTAAACTTAACTTGGAATATTATTTTAAATTGTTCATGATCATTTATTATTCATAGTTAAATGATGAATTAAGACTAGCATGAATTATGACTAATAATCATGTTCTACTGATCATTGATATGTGATACTAAATTTACTTGATAAGTATATATTAGTAAGCATTATAATGGACCAACCTATCATGAGACTACTACATGAATTATAAGTCATAAGTATTTCTCATTATTGTAATGCCTTCAGTGTTTTTTGGCCTAACATCACTATAGATCCTGATATGAGCTTTATGTTTTGACATAGTTCAACATCATCTATAATATAATGGTAATACATGCTATATTCTATAATTGGACAAACAATAAATCATGGAAAGGAATATGAATTTATGGAAGGAATTTATCCCTCTTTTTTAAGATATATCCATGAGTCCTTTGACACGCAAGACTTGAAATGCATGACCATATTCAAATAAGTTAATAAGAATAAAATCATTATTTGTATTATCAATTCATATAGATCAAGAAATTACATATTTCAACTTTACTATTGTGACTTAGTCCATGTCTAATATTCAATTAGGATATTATGAGATAAAATAATCATGATATTTATTATGAATTAGATTCTGTTAGACTATTGATTACCATATAAGTTTGTCGGTCATAATATCTTGCTTGAGACCTCTTAAGAGTCATAAGCTCAAAATGAGTTTTTGGGTTGCTACTAATGTTGTTTAAGACCCAAGAAATCTTCAAGCTAAACTGAAGATAATCATCTATTATTAAATGAGAGAGAGAGAGAGAGAGAGAGAGAACTAAGATTTCTATGAGAGTTAGCCCTATGTTAGCATACTTGTCTCCCACTCAGTTTTTATGAGGGCTTTTAAGACCATGTTGTGCTTTCTAATTCAACAAAGCGACTTAGTTGAAAACACAAAATCGTGGAATAAAAATTTTCCATCATGAATAAGATATTTCTATATCATTGAATCATTTGATTAGGTCACATAGATTCTTAATCAGGTTAAAAGATGTTTTTGTTATTTTGTTGTTCATGTATGTTTAATCACCTCTAAGAATTCCCAATTTCTTTTCTTATTTTTCTTTGATATGTTTATTGTGTTGAATATCACATATTTATGTGTAAATGATGTGTATGATTTGTATAGTTCATTAATGATCATGTCTTTAAATATAGTTGATGTTGGACAATTCTGCTTCCACAATTGCGATTCAGAAGAAGAAAATAATAAAGAAACATCAAATGATATATAATCCACAAACCCAATACAACCATGGCAGAATAAAAAAAATGAAATAATAACAGAAACACAAGAAATAACGTGATTCACTAGTCGTTCAACACGACTAGCAACATCTACTAGAAAAACACTTATACATTTATAGATTAAAGCATAAAAATTATTCAGAATTCTTAGAGTTTATGTTGTAGAATAGTCGCGATAAAATCACACAGAGATGAGGAAGAGATGAACAGTACCACACCACGAAAAATTGCAGCCTGAAAAACATAAAATAAATACAATTTATATTAATATAATTTCCAGTTTAATTAATCGGAGTGGGTCGAATCACTCTAACGGGTCAAGCTTTGCTCCAAAAATTCTTCAACCCGCTGACTGGATAGCGAGACCTCCATTATTGTGCTATTGCTATATTCTCAGTCTCTTAATATTTTCTTTCCTGCACTTACATGAAAATATTACAATAGAAACAATTTAATTATACAAAACAGATAATCAAAACAAATTATATATGATAATTGATACATCTAGTCATATATGGTTCTATGAAATATAGTTCATCATGTCTTTAAATATAGTTCATTAAAGATATTTTTAATTCTATTATCATGAAAGGTTATGGTGCTAGATTAAAGAATTTTAATATGATTAACATGGTCTCGAGCTTAGTTGGTAGCACAACATTTCATGCATTTGACAATTATGATAGAGAAATGAGTCATGACAAAAGATTGTTGAATCATGACATGGTTGTGTTGAAATTGTGATCCACAGTTGGTATCACAAAAAAACTTATTCTGATTAAAAGTTAAACTGCAAGTTACACAATGTTACCCTCATGTTGTTTTTGTACAAGGGCACTACTCCCGAGCCCCTACACAGGGTTTTGCACCCTCGATCATGCTAAGGGAACTACTCTTGTACCCCAAGAAGGTTTCATAATACTAGCCCTACTTAATAATATATATAATCATTACAACCATCTTTATGTGTAGATAATACTATCAATAAACATAAATCCCTATTTAATAATATCAATAATAATAATAATAATAATTTTAGGGTGTAAATAAGATCTTTAATTGGATATGTATTATGATATTAATACACTAATTACTATTATTTATTAATATAATAGTGAATTTATACTTAATGAACTATACAAGAGTTATTGATATATCATACTTATTGTACATTAAAAAATATGCATGGTGCATAGCACGATCCTCAGATCAATGTGAATATTTATTTATTTTATTTTGACAGAGGTAATTCATATACTTTATGAGTCAATTTAAAGATTAAAGGTCAATTTTAGGTATAAATCTCTATCTCCATGGACACTAGAAACCATTCCAAGTTTAGCAATAAACTTCTTGATCCAAACAGCCTGCATAGATTGCTTCTGACATAGCTACGCACTAAGTCTCTATAGTAGAATCAACTATTCAACTTTAGTAATACAATTTTGGCAGGGCAAAGAAACCTACGCCCACCCAGCTCACGCCAACATCTCACCAATCAACACTCTTAGTCTTAGAGTGTCTTTGACCTTCCACCAGGTGAATTGACAAGAACTCTTATCGAACAACTCTTTAAATAACCTTAAAAAGTATCTTCCCCTAAAGTAAAAGTAACTAAGATAGGGTGCTCTTGCTGGTAAAAAAGATAACATCAACAAAACAATAGCGAGAACATCACAACTAAACTAACATTGTTCTAACACTTTTTTTTTTGTTCACCCTCCCTCCAATCCCCCCTTACCAACTCCAAGATAGATATATACAATAAACTTTACACTAATCAATCATCTCAGTAGTAATCTCGACCAAACACATTTATCTTTGGAGTTCTTATAAGATCCAGCGCATTAGTAATAGTTTAAACACAAGCCAACAATATTATTGCTCTACCACTTTAATGTTAAGCATTAAACAAACTCTCAATACAAGAAACAAAGAAAATTTTGTTTTTTTTTTAAATGCATGCTCCAATTCCTAATAGTCTCAATACTAGAAATGAATAAATCATAAAAAATACAAAACTTTCAACAATATTAAGCTGTAATTATAGATTGTAATTGTCATACAAGTACTGTGAAAAACACCATTGGTGAGAGAAAAAGCCTCCTAAAAAGTGACATCTCTTTCATCTTCACCAGACGTGAATGGTCTGTGCATACCATCTGCCAGAAATTAATGCTATATCAGAAATCAGAAGGCACAATCTGAGGGCGACAGCAGGGAACAACAGCAAGGAAATCAACAGCAAGGAAATCAACAGCAAGGATGTTTTCTTTTTCCCCTTTGAAAGTGACTTTTCCGCATTGAAATCACAGAATCCTGCAATTCAATCTTGGAGTGGTGACTCGGAACTCAAAAGGAGTGGAAGGGTTCAATTCATTAAGCCTATCAGCTGCCCATTTTCCTAATCTTGAAAACCCATGTTCTCTGCTCACATCAAAAATTCTGGTCAGCATAGGAACGGTCAGATCAAATGGCACCCCCTTCACAAAGTACTCAAGCTCGTTCATATACCCATGCAACGCAAAAAGCTCAATCATGCACTCGTAATGCTCTGACTGTGGTAGAATACAATACTTAGTGGTCATAGAATCAAAGTACCTCTTGCCCAACGCAACACAACCCTGCTGCACGCAAGCAAGCAAAACACTCAAAAAGGTGGCACGGTCAGGCCCGATCCCTTCCTTCTTCATCAACCTGAACAACTGAATCACTTCCTTGCCCCTTCCATTATGACAACACCCAAATAAAATGGAGTTCCAGAGAATCAAATCCCGCGTCCTTGCTTCCCAAAAGACTACGAGAGCACACGCAAGGCAATGGCATTTTGAGTACATATCAACCAATGCTCCCTGGATCACAATATCTATCAAGCAGTTGTTTCTTAACAAAAACCCATGAATTTGTTTGCCATGATTAAGAGCAAACAGATTTGCACAAGCAGCTAAAAGAGTTGCAAATGTGAATGCATTAGGCTTCTCTAATTGTACCATTTCTATGAAGATCAACACCACGTGCTTGCTTAGACCATGACGAGCATAGCTAGCCAACAAAGCATTCCAAGATGTCGTGTCTCTTAATTGACCCATTCGGCAAAACCAAACACTAGCTTTGCTTAAGTTTCCGCATTTGCCATACATGTCGAGAATTGCATTGCTTACGCAGAGATTGGCATCAAACCCATTTCGATAAATAACACAGTGAACCTTCTTTCCCATCTCAATGTCAGAGAGGCCGGCAGATATGTTAAGCATCAGCACTACAGTGACATGATCAATGTCTTTTGTTGTGTTCCGCATCAGAAAAAGAAATGCTAGTGCTCCTTCCCATTGAAGGAAGTGAGTGTAGCCCGCAAGCATCGCATTCCATGAAATCACGTTCCGCTCTGGCATTTTGTCGAACAGCTCGCGGGCCTCTCTAGTTCTCCCACTCATTGCATAAGCGGACACAATGGAAGTCCAGGAAAACAAATCCCTTGAAGCAAGTTCATCAAAGACACTACGAGCAATCCCTAATCTCCCGCAGTTAATGTACATAGAAATGAGCGAAGTGGAAATCACCTCGTGATCTACTACATTGGTCTTAATCGAAACACCGTGAATCTGCATCCCTTCTCTAAGTGCGTGGATACCTGAACATGCGATAAGAGCATTGGAAAAGGTAAAATGCAGTGGCTTAATTTCTGTACCAAGTACCTTGAAAAACATGATCACTGCCTCCTTGCCATTACCCACACCAAGATATCGCCTAACAATCACATTCCAAGTAACTTCATTAGGATACTTAATCTCATCAAACACTCTTCTCGCATCAGCGATACTATCACACTTCCCATATGCATCAACAAGAGAAGTACACAAAATCACATTCCCGTAAAGTCCAGCTCTCACAATAAGGCCGTGAATTTGCTGCGAAAGAAAATGAGCCAAAACATCGCCACATGATGCCAGAACCACTGCAAACGTAATCTCATTCGCCAGAACGCCTTCCTTGTTCATCGCTTCGAAAATGCTCAGCAGTTTATGAAGATCATCACATTTCGCACACGCCTTGATCATTGCATTCCAGGATCCACCATCTCTCTGCGGCATTTCATCGAATAGCTGCTGAGCATCAGCCAAACATCGACAGTTCCCATAGGTTTCAATTGCACGATTCAACAGAAATGTGGGTGGGTGCGGATAAAATGTAACGAGGTGCGACTCCACTTTTCTGGCTTCCACGATAGCATGGTTCGAAGAGCAGAGCTCCAGGAGTCTAGCATAGATGGGAAATGGAGCGGGTACAAGGGAAGTAAACAGAACGGAAACAGCCTTTTGAAGATTATTCGCTAGCAGGAGATTGATGACTCTGCTGGTCAAGGCTTTCGCAGTTGTTTGTTGCAGGCTTCGGTAAGGGGTCACATTGATGTTGGACAGGACGCGGTTGACGATTGAAGCAGCGGTCATCACTATGGGACCGGGTGATCAACATCCTTTGTTTTTGTAAAATCCAAATAGGGGCCGGATCTCTGTTTACATCCTGGTGCCACCCACACGGCGATCCTCAACCTAGATTTCAGGTCGAAATCTAGGCTCGCTTCCGATTCATGTCCACGCACTGATAAACTTAACTTTTAAAAAGATGAAAAATCATTTATCCGATAGCAAACTAGAATATGAAGATCCGAAACAATAACTTATAACTGTGCCAATCAGCTTATTTGAATGTTGGTGACGACCAGGACTCCATCCAATTCAAAGTTTGATCATATCTGATATTAAAGTTCGGGGAGATTTATGTTTTGGCAAACAAACAAAAAATATTTGAAAAAATAAATTTTTTTAAACAAATTTATTTTAAAAAACGCAGCAAAACGAACAGTTTTCCCACGACTGAAATGGTTAAAAAAAAATATTATGTTTATATATATTATAAATATATAAACATAAACATAAATAAATAAATAAATAACACACACACACATATGTATATGTATGTGTGTGTGTGTGTGTGTGTGTTTATATATGTATATATATATATATATATATAATAAATAAACATATTTATATATTTATATCTTTATATATTTATATCTTTATATATTTATATCTTTATATCTTTATATCTTTATATATTTATATATTTATATTTAAATATTTACAAATACATAAAATAAATGTGTATGTGTGTTTATTAGCAAGCATAATAAATTTGTTTCATGTACATGACATTTATAAAGTAAAATGTGTTGGGTTGAATCCCGTTATGATGTTGACTATTACATAAGAATTAAAATTTTATTTAATTTTTTATTATTTTTTTAATTGTTGATGTGTTAATTGGAGTTAAAATCAAATTTTCAAGTTTTAGAGCACAAAAACAATTATTTTGTGTTTTAGCACAACTTTAAAATTTTTTTTTAAATCATTTTTTTTTTCAAATATTTTGTATTTGATGTGCCATAATGCAAATCCCCCCCATTATTTGATTATTGTTCTATCTACTTGTGACCATGTCTAGATTCAGCAAGGCGAATTTTGTCATTTAACAATTTTAGCTTATATGCGAGCACGTGTTAAACAAGTCGGCATGATAAATTTATATTTCATTTTAATAATCCAAAAATAATTAATATTTTTAATTTTTTTTTTCACCTTCCCCCCAATCCCTCATTACCAACCTCATGATAGGTGCATACGATAAACTTTCATACCGATCAATCATCTCAATAGTGATCACAACCAAGTATATTTAACTTTGAAATTATAATGAGATCTAGTGAATTAATGATGGTTTAAAAGCATCTACAAAATAATTAATATATTAGATCTAAAAATTTTAGAATTTTAGTATATTATACCAAAATGAGAAATATTATATAGTGTTTATTATACTAATAGAAATCGAACTCACTTAAAAAGGAAAAAGTAATGGATCTCAATCTAACAAGTGTTTTTTTTTTTTTGGTAATTTCATTATTATCATTAACCAAACATTATCATAACTTTTAGTGATTGACTATATGAATGATATTTTTCTTATTAACTTTGTTAAAAATCATGTCTACTCTTAATATTTAAGTTATTAAATAATAGTGCACTGAGATGTGTATATTGGGCATGACAAATTACCCTAGATGATTCTTTCTTATCTAATCATTTATGTAAGTTATTTTTATTTTTTTTAACGGTTTGATTTCTAATTTTATCATTCATAGACTTACTTTATATTTTTTTATTGTATTCTTTGAATATATTACTTCTTAGTCGCCTAATATTCACTTCATACAATATGATTGGTCTTATATCCATTTTATAAAATTTTCATACTAATCTATTTGATATTTATCTATCACGAAGAATTCATGATACAACTCTCTATTTAGTTCATCTAGATTTAATTTTATGGGAAACATCCTTGTCGATCTCCTCATCTTTATTTAATTCAGAGTTTAAATACTTGAAATTACTGACATTTAATATTTTTTGATTTCTGATTTTGATTACCACATTATTATTTCTATTAATATGAATAAATATATATTTCAAGTATTCCATTTTGCTATGACTAATCCTAAATCACTTGGAGTGAAGCGTAAATCTCCAAATTTTTTGGTTCCTACATAATTCTTTATCAGTTTAATCGACCAATAATATAGCATCTACAAATAATATGCACTAAGGATGCCTTCTTGGAGGTCTTTTATAAAATAATTCATAATTAACACAAAAATTTATGGACTAAATGATGATCATTGGTATAATCTCACATCGATGGGAAGTGCATGAGTCATGCCTTGAACCAATCTAACTTTTGACATTACTCCCTCATATATATTTTTTCTTAATTTGATATATACAATTGATATCTCTTTCTTGCATAATCTCCACTAAGTTAAGTCTCTTGAAATATATATATATATATATATATCTTGAAATATTTTTTCTTAATTTAATGTCTGACTATGTAAGTAGACTTCATAGTAAACTACATGTCATGTATTTTTTTAAATTATTTTAATATTATAAATTTAAAATAATAATAGTAAAATAATAATATTAAAATAATACACACACACACACACACACACATATGTATATATGTATATCTATATATATATATATATATATATATATAGATGTATAATATATAAATATAAATACATATACTCTATATATATATATATATATATATATATATATATATATATATATATATGCATATTTAAAGCATAGCATAATACATTGATTAAGATGAGCCTCTATTTTTCCTTATGAATGCACAATTTAGTATAGCATGCTAAACATTTATTTGTAAACTTTGGAAACTATACGAGCATAAATAGAAGTAGATCATTATGAGAACTCCCTTCTTTAACAATTTATCCACTACTGAATTAGCTTTTCTGAAATACTGTGATGAGGATGATATAATATCCCTTGTGTTCATCATAAGCTTATTGATCATGTATGAAAAAGCCCAAGAAGATTGAAATTTGTTAGTTAACATATGATAGACAACTTTACAATTTATTTCTACCACATCTTGATTGAATTTCATACAAACTACCATATTAATATCTTCTTTAATGACTATAATTTATGCTTCCATATTTGTTATTTTATCGTATGGAATAAAAAAATTCAATAACATCATTTCCTAGATTACACCTTGACTTTTCATCTACATTAAGTTTCACACAACATATAGTTCTTCTAGTTAATAATATGTATTTTTCTAGAAATATAATTCAAATCATTCCTTTATCTAAAAACTGATATACATCTTCTTGCCATTTCTTATGCTCTAATTTGCTAAAGATGTCAATAATAGGGTGTTAGCTCACCTTGCAACTTGCATATTATTAATTTTTAGGCTCTCATGCATATTTCTCTTTATGCTGGTCCACAAGTTCATGCATTTGTATGCATGAATAATGTGGGCCATACTTTTCAATTATCTATATGGCGATTTAAATTTCATTAATGTTGAACATGTTTCAACAATATAAATTGAATAAATAATGTGCAAATTAATTTTGAAGTGGTCACAAACATATATACACATTTGCCTATACAAAAAATGAGTAATAGATTTTGATTGGGGTTATTTAGAGCAATTGTGTCAACAAGTTAGTGAAATGCATCAAGATTTTTTTCATCTCATCCACAATTTGCCAATATTTCTTGAGCCACCATATTAATGTTGATTTAAAAATATGGGTCTGATCAAGACCCTAGTTGACCCACACAATTTTATTTCTTTTTAAATGCTAGTCAAAATGAGATTTGGTCTGGCTCGTGACCTTTTTTGTTTTGAATTAGAAAAAAAAATCAAAATTTAGTTGGATCCCTACAACATGTTATATTGTTTTGAAAAAAATTATATTGTATTCATTCCACTATTCACATATATTCCAGAATAAGCACATAAACCTAAGATTTATGGGGAAAACTTTGGATATTCTTCCACATTATTCTTTAGGTTAATTGTTCTTCAATTCATCGATGTTTTGGTAAGTTTTTGACATGTTGGAATGTATATCACTCTGGAATCAAGAAAAGATTCTGTCCAAAAACTCATTCGCAACAATAACAATATGATCATTTTACAATTACTATAAAGAGATGTGAGGTGAGGGATGAGGAGAAGATGTTTTTTCTTTCTAAAATTATTGGAAAAAAAAATAAATGTAAGAGTATTTTGTTTTTTGCAAAAACAAGCATTTTAACAATCTATTTTATTACAGCATAAACACATACACATAAACTCTTCCCCTCATCTTTTTTTTTGTATTTTGCTTTTCTGCAAAATAGGCTTTCCTTGCATTATCTTTTTTTCGTATTCCATTTCAAAAAGACATATTTTTTTTATGGATTCAATAACTTGAAAAAACACATTTAATGAGATTTTTCTTTCTTTTTTTATGGAATAGATGGGGTACTCCCCCATATACTTGGGCATGGCATGTGTCTTTTGAGGTTAAATGGGAGTAAGTTTCCCAATTTCTCACTTTCCTTTCTACATATTTTTTAAAACACGAGAAATTAAACTAAGTTTTTGGTCCACTGTGCACCTCACCTAAAAAAAAATAAAAAGTGACAAACAATAGCAACTGGACAAGATAAAACATAAAAGTTTAAAATAACAATTATATATTGCTATCTAAATTAAAATCAAAATATAATAGAACACAAACCAAATCGGTCAAACCCAACACAAATTTCTCTTTGCCCTAGATGAGCCATGAGGAGAGACATACTAGAACTAGCATTTATTTTATAGAAATTAAATTTTTTTAATGAGAAGAATTTTATAATCATATCAATGATATGTTTGTTTGTGTTTACTTTTATGTATAACAAACTTTCTATCTAATGCATCTCATATTTAATAATAATACACAATAATATGTTTCAACATTTAATGAATAGTTAAATTTTTCAAAAGATATTTTCTATTCCAATTATCACACTAAATAATATATATATTTATATATATCTTGTCGCACATCCAAGTCAAGAAGAAACCATTTCATTAATGAAATTTTTTTTTGTAAACTTTATTAACTACAATAAAGTTTATTTGTAAGTTTTAAAGATGGATAGTTTTATGAACCTTATAACTTTGGATTGTGCAGAAATATTTTTTGGTGGCCATATTGAAATCAATGTATCTAAGAAGAGCATCCTTTCACCCACCCAGGTACAAACATAGTTGAGATTTCTATCGAAGATACTTTATAAAAGATTTCACTACAAAAAAGTGATACCTACTTGGGTTCAAGGGAAAATAACAAATAATACTGATAATGTGTAATATATTTAGTCTAGTAGATATCATAACATACATAATAATGTCAACAGTTGAGGGATAGAAAACTAAACTCATATTTTTCCTTTGCTCATCAATTTTGGGATAATACTTTATATACAATTTAATTAAAATATTTGGCTAAGGAAGTTAAGACTAGTTTAGCATCACATACTAACATCTCAAAAACTATTTTAATATAATATTATTTGGATAACCAGATATGCCTAGAAAGTCTATATTGAATGATGCATATTGTTAGAATATGCTTGACTATGCCTAAGTCTTTCATTGAAAAAATATTTTCCAAATCTTGATTGTTATTTAGCTTGTTAATATGTGCACTATTATGGCCAATGATTATCATATCATCAATATAAAATAAATAATAGTCACAAGAGGTGTGCTAAAAATCACGAGAGTCCAAGAATGAATAAAATTCATTGTGTCACTACCTAGGAGATTACTTAAGTTAATACAAATTTTTTTTAGATTGCATATAAGATATCCTTTTCCATCTACTATGAATCTTTCAGGCTAATCTATATCGAGGGTCTCATAAAGATCATCATGAAGAAATACTTCATTCACATTGAGTTGATCAATTTTAAAGTCTAAGATAACAATCAAACTCATAATGACATGAAATAGAGGCCATCTTCACGACTAGAAAAAAATATATTGCCAAAATTAGTTCATTTCTTTTGAATTGATAGAGAGTCATCATCTATTGGTTTTAGTCTGAAAAACAAGTTATTCTTTAGATCATACTTTCTTTTAGGTAAGGATATTATATCATAAGTCTTGATAATTTAAAAGAGACTCTATCTCATCTTGCATAGTCTAAAGTTATTCATCTATATTTTAAAGAGTGGTGGGTTCCTAAAAAGTTTTGAGATTGCCGATATCCATGAATAAACATAGTCATTGAATCTAGATGATATCTGGTATGACATAGATAATCTTCTCAACATGTATTGAGATGTATTATCATCTGGAACAATTGGATGATATTTGGAATTTTTTCTCTCATCTCCTCAACTAGCATATCCCATGGTTTAAAATTTTTTGGCAAATCATTTGTGTTATAATCATCTAAAAAATCATATGACTTAGATTCTTCTCAAGAATGCTCAATTGTTCCCCCATTGATTTGTCTAGTCTATGAAAGGAAGAGGCACCATATTAGTGTGAATAAGAATATCTAAAGGTTCATTCAACTCCCTACTCAGATGATTGCCATCAATTAATTAATCCTTTAGAAAAATTACATCTTTAATCTAAACAAGCTTCATGACTATTAGGTCATATAGTTTATACCTAAACTTTTTTTGCATATAGTCAAGATAGATGCAAGAACATGGAATATCATCCAATTTCGATTTGTCATTTATTTTGAAATAATTATATGATATATATTATCCAATTCAGATTTTACCAGAAACAACTTCATCAATGGTAGTAGTTAGATACATATTGATTAAATTAGCTACCATACTAATAGCTTCTCCCAAATTTTATTTGAAATATACATGTGAGAAAGCATGCACCAAACTCATTATCAGAATATAAAAAGATTAGTTTCTTAATAGTGTCTCTAAACTTTATTGTGGAAATCCTTAAAGACGTGACATACCTAGTCATTCATTTTCAACATATATGCACTCAGCTTTCTATAGTGATCTTCAATGAATATCACAAAGTAAAGAACTACATAGAGTGTTTGTTCTGCATAGAGGAGACATTGATATTTATAAGATCGAAAATATTTGATCTTCTCGAATGGGAAGAGAGTGAAATAGCACTCTATGGTTTTTTTTAATCATACACTCTATAAATTCATCAAAATGAGGCATGTGATCATATAGTAATATATTCCTTCTTGTTATTAGCTGAAGACTCATCTCACTCACATAATTAAGTCTCTTATTTTATAGGCTAATATGGCCCTTTTGTTGAATAATATTTACCTGATCACTACAAGAAAATATTGATCTAGCTAGGAAATTTTAGCTATGAATCAATCCCTAGCTAAATTATGAGGGATTAGCTAGGGAATAGCAAGGGATTTATGATTTTTCATTGAAAAAAAAATAGTAACAAATTAGTAACCGAAAATTTTTTGTAAATTCCGCTCAAGATAAGTGGGGGATTTAGCTACGGATTTAACGATGAAGTAGCGACGAAAATTTTTCGTAAATTCTACTCAAAAAAACGAGGATTTTAGCAATAGTTTTAGCGATGGATTAGCGATGAAAAATGTCAATTTAGCTAGGGAATTTTCCCAAGCTATATGGGATATTTCTTGTAGTGGATCTTTAGACACTTTTATATTAGTGGCATTAATTAAACTCTCTTTCTTATCCCTCATAATTACTAATAAGCTCATTAACTAATTTATTGGCGAATAGTATACAGACTCATATGAATGTGTAGGATATAATGGACATTTTTAAATATCAGTTGATGTCTAGTATACATCTGTAGATAAATATCTCTCAAGTCCAATATTTGTGATATCTAATTATTACTCATATTTATTATACCATAATTACTCTATATATGCATAGTAAACAAATTAATATTCGAAGTGGTGTGAAATAAAGTTCTCGTGTAAATAAGCTAATCTCCCTACTAACTTATCATGTTAGCAAAATTATCATCAACTAGCATGAGGTCACCTTTTGAGGTGAAGTTTGCATGTTTCTTGGGTCATTCTCCACTAGAATAATTTTTTAAGAATAATAATCTCTTTTAATGTGTCCCAACTTTTCACATAAATAATATTTAATTATTTTCCTATTTCTTGACTTTATTTGGAAACATATTTCTTTCTTTCACTATGTGTGTGCCTAATGCTAGTCTTATTATTTCTCTTAGAAATAAGGATATCATAAAAATCTCCCCATTTTTCTTTTCTCCTTATTTTTTCTAGTCTACATTTTCGATGATAAACTGTATTGATACAACACCTCTTGGTATTGAAATGCTTAGATATACTAAAAAAACTATATCAATTATGTAGAAGTAAGTAGAGCAATAGGAAAGTAAAAAACTCATCTTCTAATCACATCTTCTTAGATGCTAGCTAGTTCACTAGTCCTTTGAAAATATTGATATGCATTGATATTTTTACAGCCATTATTTAAAAAAAAATTATTATAAGTATTAGTACTTATCAATTGCACAAAATGGAAGAAGCAACCCTAAAGTGCAACACATTCTAATTTTCTACAATAATACTATGAGGTTTTGGTTTTTAAATTAATATATTATATAATTATTTGATACCAAGATAATAACACATTCATTTTTTCCAAATAAAATAGTTAATTACATTTAACTTTAATATCTAGAATGGTCATCCATGATAATAATAGCCAAATTCAATCAAAGATAAATTACACAAATTGTAGTATATGTAATTTGTTTTTTGATAATCTGTTTGTATAACCAAATATTTCTATTTTTATTTTAATATTTTCATGTAAGTGCAGGAAAGATGATATTAAAAGGCCGGGGATACATCAGTAGCACAATAATGGAGATCCCACTGTCCGGTTAGCGGGCCGAAAATTTTGGAGCAGAGCTTGACCCGTCCCATGATCTGACCCGCTCTAGTTAAATGAATTGAGAGAATTTTTTGTTATAAAATGTTTTGTAATTTTTAATTTCGGGTTACTGTTTTTGGACCTGGGAACTGTTCATCACCTTCTTCATCTCTCTCTCTCTCTCTGTGATTTATCGTGAATGCTCTGTGCTGCATACTGTAAGACAATTTTTGTTGGTTTAATCTATAATGCATAAGCATTTTCTGGTGGATGTAGCTAGTCGTACTAAGCGACTAGTGAACCACATTATTTCTGGTGTTTTATTTCTCATTTTTGATTTTGCCGTGGTTGGATTGCTAGATTGGATATATATTGCTTGTTTTTTCTATTGTTCTTGTTGTCTTCTGTATCTTAATATCACCACCGTGAAAGTGCAATTTCCCAACACAAATAAAAATATCACAACTCGCCTCTAATACTCAAATATCAAAATAATCTGATACTAGTTTGATAAAACCAAATAAACTTGATATCACATCAATATTGTTGAATGACTTCGTCAACAAAGACTCAAACACTACTTGTTAAGTGGTTTCAAAAATTATGCATGGATACTACTTGTTGGAGAAGTCGAATGGGTTAGTAATTATTACATAACTAATAAAAATCAATGAGAACTAAAATTTATTCGGTGTAGTAAAAACTTTTACATTTTCAAAACCCATATGGAATTTAATTTTCTTTTTTTTATTTGCACACCATTTTGATAAAATAAATTCTATCCAAAATTCATTCTATTTATCTATTTGCATCAATAAAATTTAAATTCTAAATTAAATTGAAATAATTTTAAAAATTCCAATTCACAAATTTATATTATACTTAATGCACAATTCACATAGATGCAAATTAAAAATTTATTTTATATTTCAAAACATAAAATTCCATAATTCCATCATAACATATGAATGTCCAAAAAATATACTAACTTATACAAATCAATCCGTACTAAAGATTTATTCACACGTACTAATATTCCTAAAATATTCAACAAACCAAAACTATGTATTGAGATAAGAAATTAATTTCTATAATATACAATAATTGCAACTTTGTGAGGGTGCCAAAACTGTCATAGTTGATGCAATCACAAGACCTCATTGGGAGAGGATCTTTTATCTAACATAGCTCTACATGTATATGAGACATACAAGTAATAAAATGGATGTAAGTTCATATATAATCCCATATGGATTGTGTAGATAGTTTGATCAACTAATAGTGAGATAACATATAATTAAATTGAATAGATGTATTTGGTCTTTGAAAAGATATTCAAGCTCTAGGAATGACTCACATCCTTATGTGCATGATGATGTTTCTCTAGTATTTAGTCACTATTATATCTATTTGTTGGACAAAGAATAGATTGGTAGAAAAATACTCATGCGCCCTCTTGGCATATAAGCTGATCATTATCCTTGGACTGTTGTTAACAAAGATAATTCTTTCATAGCTATTCCTAGGTATTTCATCACTAAAGAAAAAGATTATCCCATGCAAGGGTCATTCTCATATATACAACTTTTAATTTGGCAATTCATCAACTATCCTTGATGATTGCTTTGAGTATGTATTTTTATACTCTAACTCTAATTATAAAGACATAAAATAATATGGTACTAAATGTATTTGAAATTATTATAATTATAATAATTAACGTATATCTTCTCATGAATTTCATATATAGAAGTCATAAGAGAATAAAACTTATAGGGTTGTCACATCCATACTAGTCTCCCAATTTGTGTGTATCTCATTACATATATGAAACCATCCACAATGGCCAACACATGAGTCTCATATTATGATAAAACTCATAGGTTAGACATTTTACTTAGCCTCCACTTCACTCGAAAGATAGTTCTTCTAAAAAGTACACAATGGATTAATCTTAAATACATTCATGCTTTTGGTTTTGTCAGTATTATACTCATAATGACTAAACTTACTTAAACTTTTGAGACTTCACATATATTGGTTTATATCATGCATTAAGATTAGAAGGACTATCATTTTTTTATAATACTATGTTAGTGTGTCTCATGACTTATCTATCACTATTTATCATTGTCGACATGGAAAACCTATGTATTCATAAAAATTCTAATTTTGGTTCTAATTTGCATCCATATCCATCAACATCCAAACATAAATATACACTTATAAAATTATTAATTTATCACAACACAAGGGTATACACTGAAAAGATACCTAACTCACAATTTCGACATGTCAAGTTAATATTACTCACAAGTAATTTTTTTTCAAGGTTCCAACCTTTAAGCTCAAATCTTTCACACATGTTATAGTAATAAAAGAATTTGATTCATGAGAATAAAATAATATCCTTGCCCATTAATGAGAGAGTAGAAGGTACCTCGTATAATTGACTAATCTATAATCTTAGTATGAGAAGTGATAACATAGACATGTCCCTGATTTTCTAAATTCTTGAATTAATAGCCTAGTCTATAGGTGTCAACCGGGCTGGGTGGCTTGAGCATCGCCCATGGTACGATACAGTTCAACCATGCCTAGCTTGGCATGACATAGTTCAGCCTTGCCTAGTTCGACACAACTTAGTCTAGAATTGTGCCTGGCCTTGGACTATGTCGCCCTATGGCATGGTTCATACCATGTTAAGCTAGCAAGAGTCATACCTCATGTTGGGCTAGGCACAATCCATGTGCCTGGCCAGTTGGCACGGTTCACCAGCCCTATGACCCAAAACTAGCTATGGCTCTTAAGTCAAGTCTTTTTAGGTGATCGCCTAATGGGATAATTTATTTTTTTAAAAAAAAGATCCGACCACATAAGCTGGATCTTGCTTATGTGGTCGTTATAATTTTCCGAGCAAGTTAGCTGGCATCCCATTGTATTTTCATGAAATAGGTTTCACAGGGATGGTCTAGCATGATCCGACATGGCTTTACACTCAATTATGCCATTGTGCCATGTTGAGCCGGCCAGCTGGTTCCCATGCATTGTTTGTCACGACATGGGAATCATTACAAGCCATGTCTGGTAGTGGACTACATGGTGGCATGGCCATGCATCACTCAAATGGGCCATGTAGATACTACATGCCCTATTTGACACCTCTAACCTAGTCCTCGTCATTGATCCATATACTAGTTCCTATGGCATGCATGTGAAGTAGGGTAGTACAACATTTTGAATCTAATGCTACTTCACCATGCCCATGCTAGGGTAAGTAGGAACAAAATTTGTCTATGTTCGTCCCATTAATAACTTGGATTATGGTGTTCTATGACTCTAGTATTCATACCTCTAGGGAGAAATTTCACTTTGTATGACCAAGTTTACTACAATAGTAACAAGTTTATTGCTCTAGTTGGCTAGGAGACCCAAAATTCTCTCCCACCATTGAAAGGTTAGCCCTAACCTTGGCCTTAATAGCCTTGACCCTATCTCTAGAACTTTTGTAGAGTAAAAATTCTATGCTTTTTCCTAGAGCTAAAAGAAGAAAATTGATTGTCCCTCTTCTTATCTTTCATACTTGCATCTCTGATTTTCCATACATCATCTACTTCCCTATCAATATTCATAGATGTTTTAACCATCAAATCCATGTTTTATAGGTGGAGCCCCACAATTTTTCTTCAGATGGATAATTCTAAACAATAATAAAACTTTTTAACCTTTTTTAGTTTTAGCAACTCTCGAACATTTGCATTTCATGTATATGTCAGAAAATATTTTCCCATGCATAGTTCATGAAACTCTTTTCATGTCATTGCCTCCAATTCACTAGAGGCTTTGACCTAATTCCACCGCATCTAGGATTCACTCTCTAACTAGAATGAAGCTAGCTTTACCTTCATGATGTCAGAGGTGATTTCTATAGCCTCTAACATCTGTTTAACTTGTCAAAACTAATTATCAGCTATCATTAGATCCCTACTATCATGAATGTTGAGGGTTGGCATGCTTTAAACCTTTGAATGTTACTTGACTTCACTTGGCATCCATTACACTTGTCTATGCAATGATAGTAGCTATAACACTTGCTTATGTATTGGACACAATCAAAGAACTAGTAGCCTTTATGAAGGCTTGTTGATTGAGGACCAGTGGCATTTGAATGTTACCTCGCTCACACCTTTGTATCCTCTTCCTTGACTTGTCATTTGCAGAAATCAAATATAAACTTTTTTTTTTCTTTCTAATCATGCACATGCCAAGCACTAATAGATATTTCATCATGAACACCTTTCATACCATTCTTTTCCTATACATATTTCATTGTGTACCTAATTCTTGCAATATGTAACACACAATAATATAAATATGCAATATATAATGAATACTATATCATAAACTCATGCCTCTCAAGCCCAATATTATTATATATCTAATCTTTGATACCAAGTTATGACACTTCAAAATCCTAGTATCCATTGACCAAACATACATTCATAGAAAACCTTGCGGAAGTTAGATAAACTAATACCACCATGTTATACCCTTGGTGCATGGACTCATAATTGTAATAAAGGATCGAATAGAATCTCAACATTAAGGCTAACATTAGATCCAAAGCCTTGGCTACTTATAAACTTATGTCAAATATCGAGTCATGATGCCCCTTGTATGAAAGCTATATTTACTATCCAACCATTCCCAAAACAACCAACAAAATTTCAAAATAAAATTAGCCCAACATCCCATTTATTCATACTAAAGAATCATATAATGACATATCAAAATTTCCATAGTTTTTGCATTTTATAATATTTCCACATAGATATTTAAATATAAAATAACATATTATGTATTCACTTTTACATTTACCCCCAATAAGATGCAATCTAGCTTTCTTCAAAATTGTGATCTCGATTAGTTGCCATCCATTGGTACTTACCTTGTACTTGACATATTTTCCAATGGTGAGCCACATCCAATAAAGAACATATCTACAAAGTTACTCCCTACCTATGTGTGCATGCGCATACAATCAAAATCTCTCATTCTAAATACAAATCCCAAAACCAATAATTATATGTGTATGTAATGAGATGAGACTCAAATGTAAATCATGCCCCAAGCCTTTACTAGTTTATACAATACCATGAACATGCAAATGTATGATAAAAATATTATTGAGGTGTATATCTAATGAGTTCTTTGACAATAAAACATGTTCATTTGTGAACAAAATATTTTTATGTATATCATCATTTAAAAATCTTTTTTAATACAAATCTCATATTTTTGCTCGATAGTGGATTATGTTGGGGTCTCACTACTTGAATACTACATGCCTACTAATATTTTATGACTATTCACTAATATAATATCTAACTAGTCTAAGCCATTCACCAAAGCAAGTATTTAGCTCTGGTTTCTATTACCCACACACACACACACACACATATATATATATATATTCCATGTTATGCAATATTGCGCAGCTCTATAGATCATTATCCAATAATACCAAGCCCACACATCCATGTACATGCACTCACACCCATGTAAATATAATGTTATTTTTCATATGCAATGCAATACCCATTTCATATCAATGTAATGCTAGATATGAATAGAAATCATAAACTTCAATTTTATGCACCTTACATTGCACCTTGGGTAATCTTTCCAAAAAAATATAATTTTCAACCTATATTCTATCTTAATATACATCACCAGTCATTTAACATGCCCAAAATCACCCATATACATGGAGACATTCATTTAAAGTTGTCATCATGTTAAAGAGTCAATCATAACTTACTCTTAACTAATTTTATGTGAAGGAATTTGGTAGCCCTAAGTCCTATTTTAATTACAAACTTATCCTTGTAATTGACATAATTACAAAATGATAATTCAGTTCGCAATGTTCTCTAAATGATTTTAGAGAATCTCATTATATGCTTCACATTTAATTAGAACCATCCAATTCTAAGGACCATAGAAAAAGTTATGACCGAGATCAATTTTAGGTTATTAGAGAAATTTCTACAAAATTGTTTTTTACCATCCCACATTCTTTTAGGTCTATAGAAAAAGTTGGAACCATCCAATTCTTTAACATCCCACATTATTTTTTTACCCAATTCATTATCTATATCAAATTAAATTTCTGAATACATCCACAAATAGTATATAGAATACACAAAGAAGAATAAAAGTAAAAATTGCTCTAACAAAATATCTTAGGATTAGAATTAAACCAAGTCAGAAGAAATCTTACCTTAATAGCTAAATAGTATTATGTGAATCCTCTTTATTTTCCCTAAAACATTATTTTTCTGAAAGTAGCTTTTTTAGACCTTGGAAAAATTCTTCAATTTTAGTATACACATGTAGATCTTATCAAAATAATGAACTTTGATTCTTGAATCAATTAAAACCCAACAAAGGATCTATGTAGATCTAAGAAGAAAGTTTTCAGAAAACTCCTCTTTCTTTTTATCCTAAAATTTTGTTTAAGCTTTTTGGAAGATTTTTTCATTCCTATTTTCTCCCAACACCTTGCTATTTATAGTAGCTCTAATTCCACTTGGTTTGGGTTCCATGACTTTGGGAAAGGTTATGACATTCAAAATATTACAACTAATTAAAATATTGTGACTTTAGAAAAAGTTTCCAAAGCTAAGAGGGAAAGTAGCGACCGTGTAAAGAAAGTTGTGGCCTCTAGAAGAAGAAGAAGAATATCTTGGCTTTGGAAAAAGGTATGATATTCTTAAAGGATAGTCATGGCAATGGAAAGAATGTCTTGCAACAATGTCTTGGCCTTGGAAAATACATGACATCCTTAACAAAAAGTTACGGCCTTGAAAGCAAACCAAAACATTGAAAAAAAAGTCATAACTTTGAAAAAAAAGGTCATGAAATTTGTATAGAATTTTAACTTGCAACAACAATGCCATCTTTACTATGACATAATCCCAAGGAAATGAAACCACTGACTCAATCAAGTATCACTATTATATATTGATTCAAGTTCAAGCCACTTCTAATAATGTGTCTCTAATTATCTCAATTCCATTTCATCCTTTGAAAATATAGATAACATCTTTTGTTGAATTTAATTTTTGTTTGGGTTTTTACATAAACCCTTGAATCTAAGAGTCGCATCAAAATCATCTTAGATTATCTACTATGTTAAAATTATATTATCTTACTATTGGTTGATCAAACTATTGATACAATTCATACTAGATTTATATCAAGATGAAAGTATTTTTTATTACTTCTATGATGACTATGATCCAAATATTTGAGGTTATTTGTTGACAAGATATCTTTGTCAATATACTTTTTGGATACTTCCTAACTAATAAATTGGGAAGCAGTCCAAAGTCACAACACCTCATATATGATAGACTTTCATGATTTCTAGTATTTGGATGATAGTATGTTGGGGCATTATTATTTAGTTGAAATAGATACCCCTTATTCTATCAGATAAAGTCTTCTTGTACTTGATACACATTGTCAAATTTAATGTTTCATATTGTTTCAAAATAAAAAATTTTTTCACACTTATTTGCTTGTCATTTTGGGATCCAAATTTATGAAAAATATATTCATTTTTGCCTCTATAAAAGTTAATCTATCCAACTATAATAATTTGGCTTCCTTCCTTTCACATATTTAATCATTTAGAATTTGATAATTATTTTTTGCTAGCTTTTAAAATTTTAAATATACTACCTCAAGTGATTTATTCATAATGAACCACTTGAGGCCATATCAATTGTGCATCGAGTCATGTAGTTTAGTTTAATGTAGAAAGTTTATATAGGAACCAAAACTCAAATCTAAGCGGAGAAAATCTTCTCAAATATTTTTTTAAATTAGTTTCTAACATTATATAATATCTCTTGCTCATCTTAACTTATCCATACTCATAATTGAGAGGTGATTTGAATTAGGAAGAACTTGATAAGAAATACTTGCACAAGTTCATCCCAACTATAATTCAAACCTTGAGAGAACTACATGAACTAACTAAAGGATTTTTCTTTCAAAGAAAAAGTAGAGAGTCATAATCTCATAGAATCCAAGCTAACTTTGTGCATTTTACTATATCACATAGCTATAAAAAATAGTAATGTGGGAATTTGGATCTTCTGAAATTTTCTTAACGTACTAATGTTGTTATACTAAACCTATCAAAGTCGACTTCATATCAAAGTGATTTTATTACATGGGCCACATCTAAATCCCAGAATAGCTATCTATCATAGTATACAACAAATAATATTCCAAGGTACAATGAGGATTTGTCTATTGAATAACTTGTCCTTCACCATACTGGTGATCTCAATTATTTTCATTCCATATTTTCATAGGTTCTCTCTCAAATTTCTATATTAGAAGAGTTCTCTTTGTTCTTTCAATTTATGGATCCAGAGGGTTTAACTCAAAGTGAACATAAGTCTAAAAATAAATCTCACATGGATTATGTATATAGTTTGATCAACTAAAGTGAATTAATAGTTGTTCGAGCTAAATAGTATACTTTGTCTTTGAAAAGTTACTCAGACTCTATGATTGACTCATATCCTTATTCATGATAATGTTTTTAAAGTATTTATTCAAAATCATGTCTAGTTATTAAACAAATAGTGGATTAATGTAACAATATATGTGTGCTCTATTGGCACATATGGTGGCCATCATCATTGGACTATTACTACCAAAGGATGATTTTATCATAGCCGTGTTCTCTAAATTTCAATTCTAAAGCAATATATCATTCTACACAATGTTCATTCTCACATATATACCTTTTAGGTAATACATTAATTATTCTTGATAATTATTTCAATTATTCACTTATTTTTTCCAACATCTAATTATCTTAATGATAAGAAATAATATGTTACTAAATATATTTTTACTTTTAGCTTTATAAGCATCATACTCATGATAAATTAAATACATCTTCTCATGATTCTTACATATGGAAGTCATACAAGAGAAAAAAGTCTTGTAGGATTATCACTATTATACTAGTCTCTTCCACTTGTTTATATCTCATGACATACTTATTATTGTCCACCATAGCCAACACAAAACTCTCACACTATGATGAAACTCTTAGGATATACAATATATCTAACTACTTTAATACTTGAAGGTTAGTACTTCTAGAAAGTATACAATGAATTAATCTTAAATACATTCGTGCTTTCAACTTTCTAAGTACCATTCTTTTTATAATTAAACTTACCTAAACATTGAGTCTTAAAATATTGGTTTATCTCATGCATTAAGATTAGAAAGACTATTCTTTTTCTTATCATAACACATGATTATATTTCATGGCTTACCAATTATCATTCATCATAACTGATATTCATAAACCTATATATTCATAAAAATCTTAAATTTCTCTTCTAATTTGCATTCATATCTATCAAAATCAAAACATAAACATAAACATAAACATAAACATAAACTCATAAATTTAGTAATTCATCATGATGTGAAAGTATTCACCAATCTTAAATCTCGATATAGTCATATATTTGGGAGGAATCATATAAAATATGTTGAGAGATATATCATGGATTATAAGGTTCCATATAAACACCCAAGTGGAAATCCAAGTAAAAATCTTAATTCTAACGAAAGATTTATTGCATTCACCATAGATTTGCCTTAATTAGAGAGTTTAAATTACATCACCTAGGGTTATTGGTGTTCATGATTCATATTTCCTCTATTTTTGTCTTTTTTTCAATTCTTATAAGTGTCATTTTTATATTTTGTGGGTCTATGTGATAATTTAAGTTGGGAAGTCATGGTATGGACTTAATGTCGTGACTTTATCATCTCTTTGGATCTCCTCTAAAGAATTGATATCATGACACTGAGATTAGCTATGAGAGATGTATTTGATCTCTATGATACAAAGTTGTGGCATTGGAATCAATCACAACTTTGGTCTTGGTTTTTTGAGAAAAATGTCATGCTGCTTGGACTAACATGGCTGAGACAATTAATCTTTGTAACACAAATTCATTATGCTAGAATTGGTTATGGTTTTCATCTTGTCTTTCTGAGCAAAGTGGCATAGCACTAAGATTGTCATAACTGGGATAATTAATCTTTATAATACATAGACATGGCTTTGGAATTAGCCATAACTTTGGTGTTTTCTGTGTATAGAGCACAAATTCATGGTGCCGAACAAGCCACTACTAGAGTAGTACTCTTTGAAATGAAAAATCATGATAGAAAATAATATCACGACTCAAAAGACTTGACATTTTGGCTCTATATCAAATAATTCATAACTCTAAAAATTACCATGACTATTTTTACTAATTAGGTACTTCCCTGTCATGTTGAAAAAATAATATCATGGTTAGAAAGTGTTTTAGAGATAATATAGTCATAACTCCAAGAAAATATCTTGAGCATGATGATTGTATTGCACAATGAAGTTATTTTTGTCAACTCACTGAAAGAATTGTGGTTTACAAAGAAAACCATGATTACTCCTTCTAGAGTAATGACTAACACAATATGTTTTAACTATTCAAGAAATATTGTGGAAGGTGTACCTAAACCAGGACAATGGAATTATCATGACTCTTAGTCACTTCTTTCCTCTCCAAGCTTCTACTCTACCAAGTCTATTAATTCCACTCAAAATCACTATTATTTCACTAATATTTGATAAATTTTCTATCAGAAAGAATTTAGTAAAATTTTTCTAATAAATACTAAAACAAGTACAAACAAAAAAGAAAAACATACCAAATGACATAAAAAATTGGTACATGGAGTGCCAAACAATAGCTCTAAAAACCATAAATTCTAGAATAAGTATATAAACTACGAATTTGAGGGAAAATCTCTAGATATTATTTCACATTATTCTCCAGCTAAGTTTCTCTTCAATTCATCAGCATTTTGGAAAGGTTTCAACAAGCTTTAATGTACATATTTTCCTCTTCTGAATAGAAGAGGAAATTATGTCTAGAAACTTTTTAATAATAATAGTAGCATGATCAATTTATAATAGTGGCCTGATAGAGATGTGAGGTAAGGAGAGAGGGGAAGACTTTTTTTTTGTTCTTAAACATTTGGCAAAAAAAAAGGATTGATAGACTATTCTATTTTCTTATGGAATAAATACACACACAAGATCTTTCCCCCCTTTTTTCATATTTTAGTTCTTTGAAAAATAGGCTCTCCTTCCACTATTTTTTTCCTTCATATTTTACTTAAACCCTACTAAGGTCTAGTTTGGTGTGTGGGAATCAATAGTGGGAATTGGCATTTCATTCATTTTCTTCCTCATTCTAATATTTGGATAAATTATGCAAAAGTAGGAACAGATTCAAAGATGTTTTTGGTAGTTGAAATTCTACTTCTAAGTGTGATATACATTCTTTAA
Organism: Sapria himalayana; assembly: GCA_029783825.1. Taxonomy (NCBI): domain Eukaryota; kingdom Viridiplantae; phylum Streptophyta; class Magnoliopsida; order Malpighiales; family Rafflesiaceae; genus Sapria; species Sapria himalayana. The sequence continues at coordinate 3,538,268 of JAREIK010000357.1, read as the reverse complement.
TGAAAAGTGGTATTCTAATTCTTTCAATCAATAAAAAAATAATAATTAACATAAAATAATGATGTAACACTTGATTTTCCTGATCCTTCATTAATGGTGAAGTTTTCTTGCGATGCCTTATTCCTCTTCTCCACAAAGCTTGAGACATAACCACATCTACATCCAAGTGCATCTGTGAAACTTAATCAATCAAATACAATTATGTCTTTATTTCATAGAATAGAAGCACATACACATTGTTAAGGTTGATTGATTAAGTTTTATAAACCAAGATGCAATCAAGTCTATATCCTATTCATTCATCTAGCATCATTATGCTCTAGGATTTGTTCAATAGGTAGCAAAACTGTAATTTATTATGGAATATCTTAGATTCTTTGGTTTGTTTTCAACCCCACTAAATTTATCCATTGAATCTCTTTGTTACTAGAACTCAAGCAATCATTATTTTTTCATAACAATTTTTATATAAGAATGCGTATCAAAGTGTGCATATGTGTTTATGTGTGTGGATGCACATACATAAAAGTGTGTGTGTGTGTGTGTGTGTGTGTGTGTGTTTGGGTGTATTCATATATGTATGTCTACACAGGGTGAAAACATATAACTTATGTGTGCATTCAGATGAGATGCATCCATTTAAGTATATGTGCCTTAATGTAGCAAACATAAGTGAAGAGAAATATGTTCATAAGGGTGTATTTGTATGGATGTGTGTGTGGATGTTAAAGTATGCAAGTGTAGTGTGATTAAATAAAGTATTATTCCAGGATGTGTATATGACACTCATATATTTAGCCAATTCTATGCGTATGCTCAATTTGTGAGAAGTAAATTTGTGTAGGGATGAATGAATTTAAAAATAAGGAGGCAAAACTACCAAATAGAAAAAATAAACTTGAATTAAAATAATGTTCAAGATTTGTTTAAAATAGGATGCATAACAAACAAAAAATATTTCTCTTTTTGATCAGTATACTTGTATAGGTATGGACCTTATTGGAATGGAAAGGAGAAACAAACTAATCCTAATTCTATATGTCATAATGAACATTATATGTTTACTACACTTCATACTTACAAGAAAGCATTATATATCATACAAAAACATTGAGGGAAAGACTGCAAATAAAGTAATTTTGACAATTGAATATCTTAATAGATTCATTTATTGGAGTGATATAGCATGTACAGAGAAACTTAGGATGGACAGACAATTTCACAATGTTATATTTAATACATTTGTTCTATTGTTAAACTAAAGGATTCAAGATATGTTATGTAAAAAAAAATGGTAGAATTATTCTTGTATATCATTGCACAACATGTACATGATTGAGTAATAAAATTTCAATTCATTTAAGTATGAAGAAATTGTTATTAGACATTTCAATGAAGGATTGAATAGAGTAAATCACCTCCAAGGTGTATTATTCAAAAAGCTAGACCTAATATGTGAAAACTCTACATATGAGAGATAGAATGAAAATGGATTAAGATATATAAAATATAATTTAGTTTATATAGATTTTATTAATTCATATAGTTTATCTTGGAGCTTTATTTGGAACTTACATTCAAATGAATGTACCGGAGGGAGACGAGCTTAGATATCGAATAAGGAATAATAAAATTGCAACAAATATCTTAGGAGTTTCTTCTCGAGACATAAAGTTTATTTGCATTTTACTAAGTTAGAAATGATCGCATATGATTCTCAAGTGCATCGAGATTTAGTTTCGTGGAGAAAGAGACTAACAATTCCACATGTTAAATATGTGTTTCTTTGATAATATTCATTTCTTTTTTATAGATGATATATTTGGTAAACTATGTTTTGGAATATATTTTTTAGGTCGTTTCTATTTTTCTAAAGCTGGATATACAAATGGAGAGTTTTTTTTTTTTGCTCCATATAGTGGGCAAAGATAGCATCTCAATGATTAGATGAAGGGACAATTTTCAACAACCCATGAACAATTTTTCGACATGAAACATTATACAACAAGAAATGTTATTGATAGATGTTTTGGTTTGCTGAAATTATGTTGAGTTAATTTTTGGAGCCCTTCTTTCTATCAAGTGAAGATGTAATGAAAAAACATTCTTTCTTGTTGCCTTCTTCATAATCTCATAAAAAAAGAGATTCTTGTGGACCTATTGGAAAAAGAGTTGCATGTCTAACAAAACATAATTGTAGGCAAATTAATAACTATAATTGAACCATCATATAAATAGAGTGATTGGAGAATAAATATAACCAAGTAAATGTTTAAAGAATGGAGGACATAGTAGAAAATTTCTATTATATGTTTTAGAAAACTCTCATTTGAATTTTTTTATTGGTTTGGATTATTATATCATGCACTTGATTCAATGTTATTTGATAATGTCTTTCCATTGTTAAATTACATAATTATTTTAATACTTTATTTTTGGATTTCATGTGGTAAAATAAGAGGGCATGGAAGAAATAACTGATTATGGACTTCTATTGAAAATAAAAAGTTAGTTGAGTATATGGTAGAATTATTTGTTTCATGGAAAATGAAATGTGATAATAGGTTTAAATCACGAACATTTTTACAAGTGAAGAAAATGTTGGAAAAAAAGCAATGCAAATTTTGACTTAAAGCATGTCCACATATTGAATCACCCATGAAGACTTCAAAAAAAAAAAAAAAACAATTGAATGTCATAATGGATATGATAACCCTTAGTAGTTGGTTTTCATGGGACAACGAATAGAAACTAGTTTTATGTGATCAAGACGTATTTGAAGGTTGGAAAAAAGTAAATAAATTCGCAATATTTTTTTCTCTTGTTTTTTCCATGATTTCTTATTATTTAATTTGATGCATTGGTATTCATTATTCATATTTGTTCAGAAATTATCTATTATGAACATTAAGCATTTGTTATTTTTGTCTTCTATTCTAGGCTTTAATTTGTGGTTATTCTATCTCAACAAAGGTTTAAATGATCATAATTGCCATCATCATATATATATTCATATAGATTATTTATAAATAACCCTCTTGGGGCACTAGCTTTTTTCTTTACACTACTATGTGTGTGCAATGATACGTGTAATAATACATTAAAAATTAATTAACCTCATATATATATATATATATATATTGCATCTTCATATGCTTAAACATCACTTAGATTTATGTCAATTTTGTAATTATCATTTTTTATATTTTATAGGGGCATAAAGATGCTAATGGATTGACTCAAACTATTTTCACACTTAAATGATCTAATTCTTGTTTTTTGGTAAAGATTGTACTAATGGAAAAGGAGTCATATCAACTATTGATATTTTGGAAGAGTTAAATCCAAATGAAGCAAGCTTTGATATTGGAGTGGATGACATAGAAGTCAAAGACTTTCATACTCATACAAATAGAATGAAATGTTCAACACAAGATCATAGGAAAAGAGCAAATATTGATGACACATCTCTAACATATGTGGTGTCTAGGATATTGCAATGGACTAGAGAGTCATGTTTTTAACTTCAACTAAAATATGGAAAGGAAAAATTGAGCGATTGGTGAGTTGGAGGAACCCTTCATTATTAGTAGGTTGGACTTTATAAAATTATGTCAAAATATTATGATTGACACAATAGAAGTCAAAGATTTGTTCATTTTGGGTGAAGATCTCAAGGTTGAATGGGTGAAATAACTTTTTCAAATCCCATTAATTTCCATCTTCCATCCTTATTGGTTTATTACCTTGAGCTTGGATCAAAATAAACTTTAAGTTGGATATTTTATTTCATCAATTATTCTATGTACTTTTTATTATTTTGTTAGATGAATATAAGTATATATATATATAGTGGATTTTATTAATTACGATACTTATTGAGAATAATAATGATATCAATGTTATTTTTTTTCTTTTTCGCAAAAATAAAACAAGTATTTTATAGCCTTGAAAATTTTATGTTCTTTTATATGTTTTTCATTTTTTTTGGTAAAATATAACTTTAGAGCATCTTTTGCATGACAACTTTTTAAAAATGTTTAGGAAAAAATAAATGAATATTTGTATATTTTAGAATTTTGGATTTAATTACATATCATGTCTCAAATCAATTGAATATGTCAGTATTAAAAAATTAAAAATTGTGACGCTTGATTCCTTAGCACCTTTAAAATGCATCATTATTTATACTATAATGTGAGATTTCAATAACACTTATTAGAAAAGTAATTATATAATATAGTATTTCTATTTTTAATCTATAGTGCTTATAAATGCATCAACATTTGGTTATTTAGAAATTATTCAGTATATTTTGACTCATATCAATAACATCATAAAATGGATCATTGACTTTGGCACTTAAGAAGCGAGTATAAATATACCCTATAAAATGTTGATCCCCTCTATGATTTGTCACCCATCAAATTCTAACTTTCCTAAATTTTTCTGTCATCCTCACCATTATAGAAAAATTTTCAATCATTGACATCAATAATGAAATCCAAATCCATATTGCCTCCTTGTCTTTAAACTTTAGGTGGAAAAGGTCATAGAAATTCATGTATATGCAATACATTCCAAGATGCTACAAATCTTCATGGTAGACTTATTATAGGGTACTTGGTATTATGGTTATTGACATGGGTGGTGATTATAGGGTTCTTAATATAGTTGTTGGGGCAAATGTGTGCATCAATTTGGTTTTAAAATCAAAATAAAGACTATTATTGTGTGCTCTTACATGATATGAAGTTTGAGCGATAGAGAATTTCTTCTTACCAACTTGTTATTGTTCACTTTGGTCATTCTTTAAGAGTAGTTTGTTACAACATCTAAATAAGACTTGAGTGTTGAATCAGCTTTTGAGCCTTTGGATCTTCTTCCCAACTCTTCTTCACTTTGGTTATCCAACCTACAATAACTACTATGATCATTTTAAGTCATGCTCCCTGCATTGACCATCGAGATAGAGCATCTACAGCTTTATTCTCCCTCCCACTTCTATAGATTGTTCCATAATCATACGTCAACAACTTTGTGAGCTATTTTTGCTACATAGGTGTGATAATCAATTTTTCTAAGATATATTTCAAGATATGATGGTTAGAACAAATCTTGAAATGCTGATCAGTGAGGTAAGGTCTTTACCTATTAAATATCAAAATTATAGCTATTATTTCTTCTCTTGTGGACAACCCCAAATTCTTCTTTGAATGTGCTTTAGTGTAGAAAGAAATTGGTCTTTCTTCTTGTGATAAAATCATTCCTATTCCCATCCCAAAGCATTACAATCCAATATAAAGGTTTTAGTGAATTTTGGCAATGCAAGGACATAAGTAAATGTTATTTCCAATTTTAAATGATCAAATATTCATGTTCCCTCATGAGTCCAATAGAAGGACCCTTTCTTTAATAAATTTGTTAAGGAATGTCAATTATTCTCATAATTTTACACAAATATTCTATAGCAACAAGTAAGCCCCAAGGGGCCCAATAAAATTGTGAATATTTTAGGTTGTGGACAATTAATCATTATCTTATTCTTTCCTAGATTATCTACTATATCCTCATTAGATGTAATGTAACACTCTAGCTTATCCTAACCAAATGTAGACTTAGATCACTTCACATATAATTGGTGGCACGTAAGACTTGCAAGGTAGTGAATAAGTGTCCCAAGTATTTGTCTCTGCTTATGCTATAGACTAAAATATCATCAAAACATTAGTATGAATTTTCTCAAGTAAGTTATAAATACTTTATTCATCAAGCTTTGGAAAGTTGATGGTGCATTGGTCAGCTCAATAGGAATAACCAAAACTACATAGTGTTCATAAAACTAAAAAGTTGTTTTGTGTATGTCAATGAGTGTACTCAAATTTGGTGGCATCCAAAACATATGTTTATTTTGAAAAAAATATGTATTCATGTAACTCATCCAATAGCTCATCTATTATATGTATAAGAAATTTATCCTTCATTGTTTATTTGTTTAATTTTCTTAATTCAACACATATATGCCAATTATTATTTCATTTCACCAATATAATAGGAGAGGAAAAAAGACTTACACATATATATTATCTTGCATTTATTACTTGTGTACTTAGTTTCAAGGGCATTGTATGCTTCTCAACCCACTCTAGTGGAAACCTTTAGGTTAAAAAAAACATCATCAAAAGAAGACAACAAATCAATTGTTTTATAATTTGAACATACCTCATGTTCATCCTCACTACACTCTAGAAGACAGGTTAAAAAACATTTTTTTTTTAATTTTGTTGCTACCCACTAGTTGTTTGCATCCACTTTTTGCTCTCATCAACACTTAATATTTTCCACCACATCATAAAAAAAGTCCAAATGTGACGAGCCATTGAATTCTCAATATCATATCATAACCACCTAGAAGAAAGATTCTAACATTTATCACAAAAAAGTAGTCACATGCAACTCACTAGAAATTAGTACATTGTGCAATGCTTGTAAGCTTTCTACCATTAGCCAAATTGATTGTAAATGGATTGATAGGTTGGACTTTGTATCTCATCCTTTTAGTCACTTTGGGATCAAATAAATTATGTGTGTTACATGTATCAATTAAAATTGAGATTGTCCTCTTCTTTAAGTACCTGATCACTCTAATGGTATGAAAGATAGAGGGACCCTAACTATGCATTACTGAAATTTTCGATCTCTTCTTTCTCACATTCTTCTTTCGACCCCTATACTCTTTTTCATCATTTATAGTCATAAAGCATTGATTTTTACTATAATTATGACCAAATCTATATGGTTCATCACCATCATGGTTGTAGCATTAAATAATTTTTACTTTTCTTCTTTTTTCATTAAATTTGGCATCAGCCAATTTTTTTATCTGAGTAAAAATGGTAGCTAAATTTATAATATTTGAATTTTTGATAAAGGTATTTGGGCTGTGTAGTAAGGATTTTAATTTTTTGCCTAAGGCTTATATGGTTTCTTCTTACAATCTTGCTAAGCCTATGACTTGACTTATGGTTTTTGGTTTAAACATTATTACTTGAGCCATGATCGCATATTTTATTCCACTATTGAAATAACTAACAAAGAAGAGTTTGGATTAGTTTTTTGCTAAGTTGGTTAACTATTCAAATTTCTTTTGATACATTTTAATGGTCTCAGTTTTTTGTAACTTTGTTAATGCCTCCATGATTATCATTATAAGTGGTAGGACCAAAGTAAACACAATATAATAGTGAATTCTTTCTAATTAACCATTTGTTTTATTTGCGGCAAACTACCAATACCATTGGATAATCTTGCCTTATATGTGTATGGTAGTTACTTTCACCTTTTTTTGAATAGGCACATGATTATAATCAAAATAATTTTTGCATCTACAAATCCAGCCACGTGAAACACTTCCATTGAACCGTGGAAAGTCAATTTAGGCAAACCATATCTAGACACAATTTGAATGAGATGAAGCTTCTTTTAGTGCATTTAGCGATGATCCCTTTACATTGTGCAAAGGAATTTCCTTTGAAGTCTATTATTCATATGTCAAGTTTAGATCAACAATGTGATTTTTTTTGAGTTTGAATAATATTTTTGGATGCTTCACTGAATTTTTACTCAAGATCTTAATACTCTCCTCCATATGTTTTGTTTGGTCTTATGTTCAAGTTCTAGTCATTAAATCAATGATTTTCACAAGTTGAGGATGGTCCCACTGTGATACAAATGATACAATTAGGAAGAAGAACATAATTATCAAAGCAAAAATAACCCACTTTTGGGGAATTTTTTAAATATTTTTACCAAGAAAGCAAAATACAAAATCTCATAGAATCTTCTTTTACCATCACTCTAGCACCCTTTATTTAAATTAAAATATAGCTACAAATACACAATTATCAAAAAAAAAAAAATATTAAAATAAAATGTGACTACAAAGACACGTAAAAATCTTTGGGACTAAAAAATAGATTAATTTTGGTCTAACATATTGACTAATTTTGAATTATGTTTTCAAGTAACTTGAAATTGATTAATAGAAAGCTAATATTAATAATAATAGTTATAATCCTAATGTAGATAGGAATCTTAGCTTGAATGAAAATAGTCATTACTTATTATTTCCATTAAAAGAGGCTCTTGATACAACCATTCCACTTCATTAGAATCCTAATTTTGGTGATACATTGTTGAAATAAGATAAGATCAAGTAGATGCTCTAAGATTTGTAATTAAATTTTATGTGATATACTTAATATTTGACCAAAGAACTAGACCTAATAGCATACTTATGAAATTTGAAAAGTTTTCTCAATTCTGACTTACAATGATTAAAATATCAAAAAATTTTAAAAAAATATAGTATAGATTTTTAAAAATATATTTGTACTTCACTTTTCTTTGTTTTCCACTTATTTATAGCTTTAAAATGTATGGAGACCATATTAAGCATGAGTATTATTAGGAATGGAAAGAATGATTACATATTTCTTTGATCTAATGGTTTTTCTACCATGTAATGATCTTAAGAAGATAATTAACAATTAATATATATTTTCTTCTATTTTATTTCTAGGGATAAGGTTTAAAGAACATTTTTTTGCAAGGCAATATGAATCAATCCATCATAAAAATATTAAACATCAATGAGTAAGCCAACTTGAATGAAAGTGGATGCAAGTGCTAATTTTTTTAGATTTTAAATATCTTATTTGACTAGTTAATTTATTATAAAATTAGAGATTGGATTGATGTTAATATGATCTTGAATCATATACTAAATAAGTTAGAGAATTTTACTTTATGTTTAGTTTTAATTATTACTACTTTTTTCATAGTGTCCAAAAAAACCAATTAGTAGTAAAAACTAACATCAGATATTTGTATTGAATTCTATTCATATGATTGTTCATTTTGCTATAGTATTTTATTTCTCAATTGAACTTAATGAATGATCTATGTACATCAAATTTAATTTTACAAGAAATAATCATTTAGCAAAATAGCGATCAACGAAATTCGATCAAATTTGATATTATTCCCTATGAACTTGGAAGAAAAATAATGTTAACTAGAAGTAAAAAAAAAAAAGGAAAGAACACAAGATTCAATAAGTGTTAAATTTATTAATGATTGAAGTTTGATGATGTTTTCCATTTGAACTTTTTATCAAAATTTTGCATGAAATGAGAAGATGTTTTTTAAAGCATCATGTTAGCTATCTACAAAAAGAAAACCATGACACTTCTTACTAGTGTCATCTTGTTGTGATCATATGATGACACTTACACAAGTAGATGATAAAAAGTATAATGCATTAGGTTTCAATTGATGACACTTCAGAGTGAGCATCATGGTTATTGCACCAACGAAGATGATGTTTCTCATAAGCAACGTCTTCAAATGCATAAGATGACATGCTAATATATGATGCTTATAAAAATCATCATCATATATCTATCTTGAAACATAAAAAATATGATTTTTCACATTTTCATAATAGTCCGTATAAATAGAAATTATCATTCCCATGACCTAAAAATGATCATAACAAAACATGATGCTCTTAGAATTTAATTATTAATTCCCATGACCTTGAACATTATTAGGACATTCTCAAGCAAAATCAATACTGCTAACATTATTAAAGATACTAAACTATAAAATCCCAAAATATAAGATAAATTAATCATTAGTTATCATGATTTGAATACAGGGTGTGAAACAACTTTAAAGAGAAAATTCACATGTGTGAGAGAATTAGTAGCTATTCTCAATAATTGGGTATGACTTTGGCAATTAAAACTAATGTATCCATATAATATATTTAGGATTAAATGTTAAAAGTAAAAAATGTTAAACAAGTGAATTTACAAGATAAAATTTATAAATTCATTTTATAGGTTGTGCACGAAGTTTAATTTTCTTAAAATTTTTTGGCACAAGAGAATATAATTAATAATTAAATAAATAATAGATAAGTGAATTATTAAAATAAAAAATAAACTTTAAACTAAGTTTAGATTATATGAGTTTCATGTGCTAGAGATTGCTTAAAATTTTTGTCAAATAAAACTTTTGAAAATTTGATGGTGATTAAATATATGGGATTATAAAAAAAGTATAACTTTTAAAATAAGTCAAAAAGTTAAACAAAAGAGTCAATTTAATAAATATACATAACATTATACGGTTACCAATGTTTAAGAAAGAAGATGAAAAAAGTTGGTTGAAAATAAAATTCAATGAAATAACCTTGCATTTTTATATTCAATATTGTTATTAAAAAATTTGGTACAAAGAAGAAAAAAAAACATTAAAAACAACACATAAATAATAAAACTTGGATGATCATTGGAAAAAGCCATAATATGCATTAGTGAGAAAAATGTGAGCTGCTTCTATTACATGATAATCATATATATGCAACACAAAGAGAGAATGTAATGGCAAGGGTTAAATGAAACATCACCTAGCCCACAATGGAACCCCCCTTGGGATTTCTGATTTTTTTTTAATAAAAGGAGGTTCTCTCTCCTTTGAAAAGCATCTCAATCCTAATTACCTTTAGCTTATATTTCTTTTATTGTATTATTTATTTTATTGTCTTAAGGATTGAATTTTATATTTTGAAATTGTTATTGCGAGTTCAATTTTTATCATAGTAGTATCGGAGATAAGGTTTAAATATTAACTTTTGAGGTTATTGCATTTCTAGGAAAGTTCTATCAAAAATACGATAAGAGACGTCTATGATTTTTAAGAGGGTATTATACCTCCCCCCCCCACTTACCTAGATATTTTTTTTGGTATATTGACACAGATAGTTATTATTATTATTCTTGGTTACCATTCATTATAAAAAATAAAACATGTGGCAATAAAACTTGAAATAGAAAAATTTAATTGGAGTACTTTTTTATTATGAAAAATAAAAATTAAGACAATTTTAAGGAAATATAATTACTTAGATTCAATTGGAAAAATGTCTGCCAAGATTTAAGATTCTTGAAGTTAAATGAAATGAGATGGATAGTAATATAATTTCTGATCTGTATTTGGCATTAGCTGATGAAGTATCTGTTATGATACTCTCACAAGATTATGCGAGGTAAAATAACTTCACAATATTTAAGATCTTCTTAAAAAGAAAATTTTATACTCTCCGAATGATGAAATCTGTTATGGTAACTAATCATAGCAATACTTTGAATACTCTATTTTCTTAACTTACTATGTTATGTCATAAAATAGAAGAACTTGAATATACTGAAATTTTAATTCAAAATCTTCCTAATTTGTATGATCAACTCGTCATCAATCTAATGAAATATGTTCTAATAGATGATTTAATTTTCATTAATAATGTCTATGTCATCTTAGAAGAAGAAAGTAGATACAAAAACGAGGATGAATGTGTAAATACATGAAATGTAAAAGTCTTGACAATGCTATGGAAGAGATCAATGGAGCATGGTTTCAGTGGGAGTCAAAATTATGGTAGATTAAAATTAAGAAGTAAGAAAAATATTAAGTGTTACAATTATAGCAAAATGGGCACTTCAAAAGATTGAAAAAAAATGAACCCAAGTTTTAATATTTAAAAAATAATACACTAAACTCTTAAGTAATTAATTTTTGGTACACTATTTTACATTAATATAAAACTGTCTTTATTTTAAACAAACTAATCTAACTTCTTATATGTTATGTTGGAACTCCAATAAAAAAAAATTCTAGAGCTTTTTGAGCTCCATCGAGCTCATCGCTCGATGAGCTTCTGGAATCTCCAAAGGAGGTCTATTGAAGAGCTCCATCGAGCTCCTCGAAAGAACTCGATGGAGCTTCAAGAATCTCTACATGAGCTTTTAGCAAGTTCCATCGAGCTCATTGATGGAGCTTGACGAGCTCCATTAAGATCCTCGTTAGAGCTAGATGAGCTCTAGCAAGCTCTTTGGTGGAGCTTGATGAGCTCTCGTGAACTCCTCGATGGAGCTCAATGAGTTCCAGCGAGCTCTTTGGTGGAACTCGACGAGCTCTATCAAGCTCCAGATTTTCCGTGGACTCGATGGAGCTCAACGAGCTTGTGGTTATGTGGATTTCCAACGATATAGAAGTTAAGTTATTTTATTTTGTTTAGAAGTAAGGATATTTTTATATTATTATAAATAAGTACACCAAAAATCAATTAGCTAAGAGTTTGGTGTAATATATTTAAAGGGAGAATTATGTTATAGGGTGTTTTCCCTAAACATTTTTAATAATTAGAAACTAAACTTTTAATATTTTTTAAAAAGTCACAAAAATTTTAATAAATTAAAAGTTAGGGCACTCGAATTCATAAATACTAAAATACCCTCGCCCGTCTCCCCTCATCCCTCGCCCTCGCCCTCGCCCTCGCCCTCGCCCATCTCTCCTCACCCCTAGCTTTCGCCTGTCTCCCCTCGCCCACGCCCTCGCTCGTCTGCTCTCACCTCTCGCCTCTCTCTTTCCACCCCTTCCCCCCCCCCCCCCCTCCCGTCTCCACAGCTCCTTTGTGGGAGCTCATTGGAGCTCGACGAGCTCTTTCGTGGAGCTTCGTCGAGCTCCAGTGAGCTCATTTGTGGAGCTCCGTCGAGCTCATTTGTGGAGCTCCAGCGAGCTCATTTGTGGAGCTCCGTCGAGCTCATTTGTGGAGCTCCGTCGAGCTCTTTTGTGGAGCTCCAGCGAGCTCATTTGTGGAGCTCCGTCGAGCTCTTTTGTGGAGCTCCAGCGAGCTCATTTGTGGAGCTCCGTCGAGTTCTTTTGTGGAGCTTCGTCGAGCTCCAGTGAGCTCATTTGTGGAGCTTCGTCGAGCTCTTTTGTGGAGCTCCAGCAAGCTCATTTGTGGAGCTCCGTCGAGCTCTTTTATGGAGCTCCAGCGAGCTCTTTCGTGGAGCCTGATGGAACTCCACGAAGGAGCTCGTCGAGCTCTAGTGAACTCTATGTCGAGCTCACTGGAGCTCCACGATGGAGTTCCAGGAGCTCCTTCGTGGGCGAGGGCAAGGGGGGACAGGATTGGGTGATGGGGATGGGCGATGGGGAAAGGCGAGGGTGAAGGGCGAGTGCCAGGGGCTGGGCAAAAGGGCGGGTATTTTAAGACTTACGAATTTAAGTGTCCTTATTTTTAATTTATTTATAATTTTATGATTTTTTTATAAATATCAAATATTTAGTTTTTATATTGTTAAAAATAATGGGGAAGCACATCAAAACATAATTTCTCCTTTTTTTTAAATATTAAAACTTGTGTTTATTTTGGTTTCAATTTTTTATGAATAGTGCACGAAAATATATTTATCCCCAAAATAAAAGTGCTATATTTGAATAAAATTGTGAAGTTCAATTTTTTATTTTTTGTGGATGAGCAGGGCTCATGTGCAATGTCTAATGGAAAAATTTAAGTAATGTTTAATTAAAATTAATTCTTCCTGCTGGACTCTCATTAGAATTTAGACGGCAAATGTTGTAGTTTCACCGTTTCTGAAAGAACAGAGGTGCTCACTGGTGAAGGATGCTCGGCGTTGGAAATGAAAACAGAGATAGAGGATGATGGGAGAGATAATAAGTTCGAACATATATATCAAAACGTAAAATCTTAGTTCGTAGCTATAGGTTTTTTATCCAAGGCCCCACTCTTTCCGTATTCTACCAACATTCTTGATGATTGCATCGCGCTAAAATCATTTCGTATTGCAAAAATTGTTCATGCCAAGCTGAGAGTCGCCGGACTGCTCAAATACACGTTTTTAGGTAATCGTTGTCTCGATTTATATTGCAAGTTTGGATCGGCAAACGGTGCATCGAAGCTCTTTAAAGATCTTGACAACAAAAATATTGTGACGTTTAACATTTGGTTAAGAGGATTAATGAAGTTCTGTGAGTTCGAGTTGGCACTCCACGTGTTTGAGAAAATGCCTGAACGAGATGTTGTCACTTGGAATTCAATGATTTCGAGCTATGTTTCACGGGGTCATTATGATTTAGCATTTGCACTCTTCTCGGAAATGCAGACTATTGGCGTGAAACCCAGTGCGTTCACGCATTCGATTATGTTGTCAGCCGTGCCCATTGTTCTTCACGGAAAGGAACTTCATGGGAATTTGATCAGAAGTGGCTTGGCAATGTCGAATGTGGTGCTTGGGAATTCGCTGATCGATATGTACCTGAAGCTCGGTTCAACTGCATATGGTATCAACGTTTTCTTGAAAATGGACGAGAAAGAAGTTCTGTCTTGGAATTTATTAATCTCGGGGTGCTGTAAATCAGGCTATGAAGACTTGGCACTGGATTGGTTTTGTTTCATGAGATCTTCAAGGTATCCTACCGATGAGTTCTCTTTCTCTTCTGCACTCGCCTCCTGTTCTCATTCGAAAAACTTAGGTAAGGGTTTGCAGATTTTTGCTCTGTGTCTCAAACTCGGATTTCTTCATAGTTCCATTGTCTCTAGTGCTGTTATTGATTTGTTTTCCAAATGCAATAGATTGTACGATTCAGTTCTAGTCTTCAAAGACCAAAATCAGTGGGATTCTGCTATCTGTAATTCCATGATTTCTGGGCTTTCATTTCACGGTCTTGGGGAAGGAGCTATTCGGATTTTTGTGCTCGCCTTGAGGCAAGATGTGAGGCCGACTGAATTCACTCTCAGCAGTATTCTAAGCTTGGTTTCTTCCATTCTGGTAGAGCAGGGAACGCAAGTCCATTCTTTGGCGGTGAAAACGGGTTTCGAGTTGGATGATGTGGTCTCCAGCTCTCTTGTGGAGATGTATGCTAATTTTGGATTCATCAACCATGCCATACGAATCTTTGATGGGATGACTGTCAGAGATTTGATATCCTGGAATATCATGATTATGGGATTTACCCGTTTTGGAAGAAGCTTAGAGGCCCTTACAGCCTTCAACAAATTAGGCAAACTAGGTCTGACACCAGATCGAGCAACACTCTTTGGGGTTCTATTAGCTTGTAGCTATGGTGGTTTTGTCAGCGAGGGAATAGCTATATTTTCATCGATGCTCAAACTGTACGCAGTTTCTCCCAGCATGGAGCATTATGGGTGTCTTGTGGACATATTCGCCAGGGCCGGATTGCTGGATGAAGCTTTGAGGATCATCCAGACAATGCCCTATGCACCTCATTTCATAATCTGGCAATCAATACTCTGCGCTTGTCTGGTGCATGGGGATGTGAAGCTGGCCGAGAGGGTAGCAAGAATGGTAATGGAGCTTGACCCAGGCTCGTCTCTGCCTTATCTGGCGTTGTCATTCCTATACCAGATAAAGGGCCAATGGGAGAGCATGGTTCGAATTCGGAATGCCATGGAATTGGTGAGATTTAAGGTGAGGAAGGTAGCGACTGGCTTCAGTTGTGTGGGGATCAAAAACCAAGTCCACACTCTTAGGTCGGACCAGCTATGGCATTTGGGCAGCCAAGATGTCTATTGGGTACTGCAGTTGTTGAACTGGGAGATGGAAGCCGATGGTGTTTTGTGTACTTCTTCCTCAGGCTGTTGTGTTCATCAGAAGCTATGCATGGGGTGCAATCTGTAGCTTGGTTTTGATATTTTGATTCAAGGAACCCGTTTGGTCGACTAATATTGTATAGGAATATTTAGTTTCACATGTAATACCTTTTCTTTATCATTTTTTTATGATATTTTATGAATATTTAGCTTGGTGTTCTTCATATGATAGTTTTCACATGATGGCTTGCTTTCCATGTGATATAATATGCGACCCTAGAACCTAGATGCTTATTTTTGTCAATTAGTGCCTTATTGCTCATGGGATGTATCTAGACATTCTCTTTAGTGGGAGAGACTTAGTGAAAAATCCTCGGAACATCCTACAAATCCATAAAACAAAGAACCTGAGAAACCCTTAATCCTCGAGTGAATTTAGATCTCAAACAAGATGGTAGCGGAAGAGTCAAATTGACATAATTACAACAAATTAATCAATATTTTATTTTAATGTTCAACAAAGAAGTGATAATTTCTTGACAATGAGAATGAGTTGATAGTTCTTCCCAAAGATCTCTAGAATTTCCTATATATTCATTAGAGAATAAATCAATGCTCCTGAATTGTCTGGATGGCTTACATCTTTTGAGTTGTGCATGCCAACACTATTAAACAAACAACTGGATAAGAAAATTTTTCATTGGGTAGTTTTGAATCATATATTTGATGAGTCTAAAGGAATGCACTTTTCTGTCGAAAATAGAGGTTGTACCAAGTGTATAATGCACCTGCTTTAGCATGGGATCTTAGAGTTGTTAATATATCGATAGCTTTATCAATGAAAGTCAGAAAGACTGTATTTGATGAGTCTCAAATCTGATGCCTACTACCATACTTGGATGAAGATAATTATCATTGCACCAAGGCATGATCTCCAATATATGCATGTTTATATAAAAAATTATTGCTTATAAATATCCATATAGTTTTAAAGAGTGAGTCCCAAAGAAACACTATGAACCCATTCTGAAAGCCATGAATAAATATCTATTAACAATATTCTTTCCTTCTATTGGTTGTCTAAATCATATGCATTTATTGTTAATCATCTATCCATAATATTAATGCCTAATCATGTGCACAAAGCATTGGCAAGTCCAAAATTGATGAAGATATGGATGCTCGCACAAAAAAAAAACTTAAAAAAAAGGATAATGCATGTAGAATAGTGTTGATTAATGTTTATCTTGAAACCCATGCTAAATGACAATATTGAAAATTATATGGCAGAGTTAGTTGCAAATGGTATACATAGAAGTACAAAGTGAAATTTAAAGAAACTTTTATACTTGTAGCTAACAACAACACACACACACACACACATTGATCATGGAGATTTAGAGGAAAAGGTGTACATGGGTCATGGAGCTACAACACTCTATTAAACATAGTTTTCCAAGTGGTAGTGAAATCTTCAAGCTAATAAAGTCATTCTATGTGTCAAAATAGCCACTTTGAGCATGTTTTGAGAGGATCTCCTATATGGTGAAGGCATTCAATTTTAAACAAAGTAATTTAAACCATACTCTATTTTTAGAAACAAAGATGAGGGGATAACAACTCAAATCTTGTAAGTTGATGATATAATATTGATAGGAGATGATCTATGTGAAATAAAAGCAAAGAACACACACACACACACACACAAGATGGCATAGTTATATGTGGAATGTGATAAATTAGTTTCACATTGTTGCATATTTTAAATAAACAACCCTCAATTTTTAATATCTAAGTGGGTAAAAGAATTCATTTAGAATAAATTCAATGGTCTCCATCACTAGTCTAAAGGTTATAGAAGTTGGTTAGCATGTTGGTCTAGGTACTTCTTGCTATCAGACTAACTGACTTGCTGGTACTCTTAAGCATAAATCACAATTAGGTAATTATACAAATTGTTTAAATGAATCACTTCTCCATCTGAATTATTCATTTAAGAAATGAATGGTTTAAAGTTATATTATGGTTTACACTTATTTATCAATAATAGCATTCTTTCCATCTAAGTCACAACTATTACTTATAGGACAAAAGATAAATCATCAATTTAATCTTGTTTGGTATGGCAGAAATCCTGGATAATAAGATTAATAGGAATTAGCCAATTTGAACAAATAATGAATAGTAAATATCCTCTCATCGAGACATTCTATTTATTGTGTCTCAGACTAATGATAAATTCATTCAAGAATTGATAGAGGGAACCAATTATAGTAATAGAATTTAAATTAATAAAGCTCATTAGAATCTTTTTAGGTATTTTAAAAAAATGCCTTTCAACCCACTTTCCACCATTCTCAAAGAAAATAAACTCGATGGTACTAATTATATAGATTGAAAAAGAAATCTTGATGCTATCTTAACTATTGAGGACTACAGGTTTGTACTCATAGATCTATATATGCCTTGATAAATCTCATCAAGGGGCAACTAATGAGGAAGCCAAGTCTTATGAGAAATGAGTAAAGGTTGTTGAGATGTTTAGATATTATATTTTGGCTTTTATATCAAATATATTCCAACATTAGCAAAAGCTTATAGTTATTTCCTATGACATGATATTTAATGTCAAAAAAAGATTTGGGAATTAGACTCATTCTGTTGGATAAAAGCCATTAGAGATCTGATGAATACTAGAATAATTAAATGCACCCCTAGCGAGGGATCATGTTCTCAAGTTGATTGGTCTTCTAAATGAACTATAGATCCTTGGAGCTGAGATTGTTGTGAATTCTAAGAATGACAATATTCTTTAATTACTACCAGAATCTTATAAGCAATGTTTCCTAAATTATAACATGAATAGAACTGAATGGACATTGGTATAATTACTAAAGAAATTAGTATCAGCTAAAAGTATTATCAAAAAATTATCTAGAATATTTATGGTTGAAAGTACTTCTAAACCAAAAAGAAATAAGAAATATAAATTTCAAAAATATACTCATGTTCCACCGATAGCTCCTAAGTCACAATTGGGAATAAAAAGTCAAAATAAAAATATTTTCATTGTAAGCACTTATAACACTTCACAAAGTAGTGTCTGGTTTATCTCAGCAAAGTAAACAATCAAGATAAATCTCAATAACTAGTAGTTGAGAAATATTTACCAGTGGTATCTATAGATATTTGGTATGTCAATATAGGCATCACAATCACCACTAATCATATTTACAATTCATTGAAGTAGTTCTAGGAAACTAGACAACTAAATAATGGTAAGATTATTCTCGTATGAGAAATACAACAAAGGCAGTAGTTGTTGGTATGGAAGATTACTTACTTAAGTTTGAGAGAAATAATATTTTTATTTTGAGAGATTATCTTTATGTACCTTCAATCAGAAAAAACTTAATTTTTGTTTCTAATTTGGTTAAGGATAAAATTTTCTTTTTATTCAATAATTTTGTGACAATTTATTTGAATAAAAAAATAGTCTATTCTGGTACATTAGTAAAAAACTTTTATATTATTAAAACTATTTCTATTTACTACAATAATAAAAGTCATAATATCAATGTATTGCCATATAAAAGAAAATATCTTTCTAATATGAACCAAATCTATTTTGGTACTTATGCTTAGGTCATATATATTTAAAGTAGATATCAAGACTAGTAAAAATGGACCTCTAAATTTATTAAAGATAGCAACACTTCCAACATATGAGTCTTGCTTAGAAGGAAAAATAATGAAGTACTCATTTTTGGCTAAAGCCTATAGAGCTAGAGAGCCATTTGAATTAGTTCATTCTGATTTATGTGAACCTACGGCTATCCAAGAAAGAGTAGATTTTGAGTACTTCAGCACTTTCATTTGTGGTTATTAAAAAATATGGATACATTTATTTGATATTCCATAAGTCTGATGCCTTTGAGAAATTCAAAAAAGTATAGGAAAAAAAAGGAGAAACATCAAAATGAATGTCTCAAGACACTATGATCGGATCATGGTGGTGAGTACCTCTTAAGAGAATTTAGGGACTACTTATTGGATCAAATTAAGAATTATATCCAAGTTGTTTGAATATAGCATTCAATAGTAGAATAGTGTAGTAGAAAAAAAAAAGACTCGTATGGACATAGTAAGATCAATGATGGGTTATTTGGATATGCTCAATTCCTTCTAGAGATATGTTTTAGAAATAATAGCTTATATTTTAAACTTAGTCTTATCTAAGTCAGTACCTACTACTCCAACTAAATTATGACCTGAGCATAAGTCTAGTCTAAAATATATTCATTAGTGGTGTTACCTAGCATATGTGCTGAAAGGGAAAACAAAAAAATTGGATATAAGAATAGAAGTTTATTTCTTCTTGAAATATCCTATAGGGACTAATAAAGGTGATTTGTTTTGTAGTCCTAGGGATCAGAAGGTCATTGTTAGTATCAATGCTTGATTACTAGAACAAAAATATATATCAAACCACAAGCCTAGAAGTATGATTTTTTTGGATATGTTAAGAGGAAAAAAGTCAGTCTAAACTTTTTAAATACTAGAAGGAACACCACAAGATAGAATCTAGAATACCTCAGTCTTATCATATTGAAAGTGTTGGGTAATTGCGCTTCCATGGTAGTGAGATTAAAAAACAGAAACAACAGAAACACAAAAAATAAGCAATATATATCCAAATCCAGCAAGCATCCACGACAAAATCAAAAACGAGAAATCAACACAGGAAATAACGTGGTTCGCTAGTCGCTAAGCACGACTAGCTACATCCACCAGAAAATACTTATGCGTTACAGATTAAAACCAAACAGAAACGTCTTACAGTATGCAGCACACAGAGCAGTCGTGATAAATCACGCAGAGAGAAGAGAGAGATAATGAATAGTTCCACGGGTCCAAAAATAGCCGCCCAAAAATAAAATTACAAATCATTTTATATTAAAAAACATCTCAATTCATTTAACCGAAGCGGGTCGAATCATTGAATGGGTCAGACTCTGCTCCAAAAATTTCATCCTGCTAACCAGACAGCGGGACCTTTGTTATTGAGCTTTTGCTGCATCTCTAGCCTCTTAATATTTCCTTTCCTGCACTTACATAAAAATATTAAAAATAGAAAAGACATTTGGTTATACAAACAGATTATTAAATAAAAAGAAATTATATATATAGCAATCTCCACCTTAATTTGTTTTGCATACAGATAGAGAGATACTCTCTATAAACAGTTAGTCCAAAAAAAGACTACATCTAATTTGATATGTTCAGTAAGTCAAGATAGTATCTTAACTTATTCAGAGTAACAGGTTTGGTAAACATGTCAGCTGGATTATCAGAAGTTGCAATCTTCTTTACTTGTACCCTCTTCTCAGATCGAAGGAAATGATATCGCACATCAATATGGTTTGTTCTCTCATGGTGCACTTGATCTTTTGCTAAATAGATAGCACTGAGGTTGTCACAGAAAACTGTTGCAACCTCTTCATAAAGACCAAGGTCCTTGAGAAAACCTTTCAGCCATATCCCTTCCTTCGCAGCTTCAATCAGAGCCATATACTCTGCTTCAGTATAAGATAAAGTAACAAAAGATTGCAGTGTGGCTTTCTAGCTAACTATAGAACCATATACAATGAAGACATAACCTAGTCATAGACCGTCTACTATCAACATCTCCTGCATAGTCAAAATCAGAATATCCTGCTAACAAGAGTTCAGATTCATTACCAAATATCAGACCAACATCAGAAGTCCCCTTGAGATACCTAAGTATCCTCTTAATAACTTTTCAGTGCTCTTGACCAATATTTATCATAAACCTACTCACTACACTTACTGCATGAGCAATATCAGGTTGGGTGTACACCATAAGATACATGAGGCTCCAGATAGCACTAGAATAAAAAACCTTAGACATTTGTTCCTTGTCAGATTCAGATTGAGGACAACAATCTAATGTCAGATGGAGGTTAGAAGCAAATGGTGTGGACAGAGGCTTACAAGAAGCCATTCCAAATCTAGATAGAAGTTTCTGAATATATTGTTTCTATGAAAGAAACAATTTTCTTTTAGTTCTATCTCTAAATATTTCCATACCTAAAATTTTCTTTGCTCCTCCAAGATCTTTCATATCAAATTCAAAACTAAGGAGATCTGTGAGTTCCTGAATATCAGATTTATTTCTGGCAGCAATAAGCATATCATCTACATACAATAGCAAATAGATATATGACTCATCCTTGTGTCTTTTGAAATAAACACCGTAGTCATGGTCACACCTATTGTATTCATGACTAGTCATGAAACAGTCAAATCTCTTGTACCACTAACGGGGAGACTGCTTAAGTCTATAAAGGGACTTCAGAAGCTTGCACACATGGGTTTCCTTATCTGATACCTCAAAACCCTCAGGCTGGCTCATGTAAATTTCTTACTCAGGTTCTCCATGAAGAAATGTAGTTTTAACATTTAGTTGCTCAAGTTCAAGGTTCTGATATGCCACTAATGCTAGAAGCACCCTAATTGAGGTATGTCTAACTATAGAAGAAAATATCTCATTATAATCGACACCCTCTTTCTGACTGAACCCTCTTGCAACTAAACGTGCCTTAAATTTTACACCACCAGTAATAGAGGCATCATTTTTCTTCTTGAAAATCCATTTGCAAGAAACTATCTTTCTCCCTTTTGGTTTAGGTACAATAAGCCAAGTACCATTCTTATGAAGAGATTCAATCTCTTTATTCATGACAACCAACCATGACTCAAATTTAGGACATCTAACATCATTCCTGAAGAAGGATGGTTCAGGAATATCAATCTCTTCGGCAACTTATAGGGCAAACCCTACAAATTCATCAAAACTGAATCTCAGAGGATGACGTGCATTCACCCTCCTTTCTCTATCCCTTGCAATACAGTAGGGAATAGACTCTTCAAATATAGGTTCAGGATCAAGTTTAGTAATAGACTTAACATCATTTTCATGATTAGCTATTGTTTGTCTAATGACAACATGCATCCTTCCTGGAGCTACAGATTCAGATTTTAGCTCCACCTTATGTTCAGCTTGAGGAACATCAGGTAACTGGATAGGATAAGGTACTTGTCTTAAGATAACACTTTCATCAAAGGTAATACTCCTAGAGAGAATCACTCTCTTTTCAGATGGTGACCAGATACGGAATCCCTTGACTCTATCACCATATCCAACAAATACTTCTTTTCTTACTCGTGGTTCAAGCTTACCATCATTTACATGATAGTAGGCAACACACCCGAACACTTTAAGATTAGAATAATCTACAGGCTTACCAGTCCACATCTCAAATGGAATTTTAGAATTAATTCCACTATGTGGCGATCTGTTTATCAGATGGCATGTTGTATTAACAGCTTTAGCCCAAAACTCTTTGCCTTAGCCTGATTGAGAAAGCATACATCTAGTTCTGTCCAGAAGAGTTTGGTTTATTCTTTCAGCAATGCCATTCTGTTGAGGAGTGTCCCTAATAGTTTTGTGTCTCGCAATACCTTTGTCCTTACAGAATTCCTCAAATTCAGCCGAACAAAATTCTAGACCATTATCTATTCGTAATAGTTTAACCTTCTTTTGTATTTGATTTTCCACTAAGCTAATCCACTGCTTAAACTTTATAAAAGTCTCGGATTTATGTTTCATCATGAATACCCAGGACATCCTGGAGTAATCATTAACTAAACATAAATAAAAATGAGCACCCCCAAAAGATGTGACTCAAGAAGGGCCCCAACAGTCAGCATGGATATAATCCAAAATACTGTTTGTGCAGTGTATTGCTTTACCGAACTTAGTTCTATGTTTCTTACCAAAAATACAATGATCACAGAAATTTAAGTTACTGACTCTATGACCAACAAGAAGATTAAGATCAGAAAGAATTTTCATACCTTTCTCTCCCATATGTGTGAGCCGCATATGCCACAGTCTGGTAAGTTCAGCTTTGTCTTCAGATGTTGGCTCTCCCGATGTGACAGTAATAGCCCCTGTCACTTTGGAACCTATCAGTGTGTATAGTGTTCCAGTCTTCTGCCCCTTCAGTACAACATCATCTCCTCGGTGAACATTCAGTGTTCCCTCTCTACCACTGAATGAATATCCATGATCGTCCAAAACACCAAGAGAAATGAGATTCATTATCATCACAGGGACATATCTCACATTTGAAAGTGAGACAATTCGGCCATCCCAAGTTCTCAGTATGACTGTGCCGATTCCAACTACCTTACATGGTTGGTTGTTCCCCACCACAGCATGGCCAGCTTCCTCCTTGTCATATTTGCTGAACCATTCCAAGTGAGTGCTTATATGGAAGGAAGCACTAGTATCTAGGATCCAAGAATCTGATCTTGCGATCATTGTGGAGGTTACCAACACAAAGCCTTCTCCATCATCCAGATCATCAAAAGTCACAGCAGCAGCAGGTGGGGGGTTAGGTTGACCTTGATATTCCAGCATTGCTCTCTTCTTCGGGCACTCGGTTTTTCAATGCCCTTTCTGTTTACAGTAGTGACAAATGTCACCCTCCTTTGACCTCTTTTGAAGCTTATTTCCCTTCTTCTTGAATGGAACAGGTTGTGGCCTACTGTTTGTCACCACCAATCCAGCAGGATGTTCAAGTCTTTCAACCGCAACCTTCTGTCTCATCTCTCTAGAGTGTAGGGCAGCCCGAACATCCTCTAGTATAATCTCTTCCTTTCCCACAATGAGAGATTCAACAAAATTTTCATAGGAAGGAGAAAGAAAAACTAAGAGTAGAAGTGCAACATCCTCATCATCCACCTTAGCATCTACACGTTTAAGGTCCATGAGAATGCTGTTTAAGTCGTCCAGATGCTTCTTCAAAGAGGTTCCCTCTTGCATCCTCAGTGTGAATAGTCTTCTCTTCAACAAAGCTTGTTTGTCAATGATTTAATCATGTACAGAGACTCAAGCTTGAGCCACAGTCCTGCAGCAGATTCCTCATCTGCTACCACAGCAATGACTTCATCCGACAAGCTCAACAAAATGGTGAAGTGTACTTTCTCTTCACGTCTCCAAGCCTCAGCCTCAATTATTCCAAGAGCAGCAGCAGTGTGTGGACCGAAGCCTTGAACCAGAGGACTCCAAATATTGAAGTTTTTCAAATACGCTCGCATTTTAATCTGCCACATACTAAACTCATTTCTGTCATTGAATTTTTCAATCGTGGTGTTTAGGGTTCCATCCATTTCAATAGAATATTGCTTTTACAGAAAAATCTCAAACCCTAATAGCACAATTTCTCAAAAAATTCCAAACCTTGCTCTGATACCAATTGTTGGGTAATTGCACTTCCACGGTAGTGAGATTAAGAAACAGAAATAACAGAAACACAGAAAACAAGTAATATATATCCCAATTCAGCAAGCATCCACGATAGAATTAAAAACGAGAAATCAACACAGGAAATAACGTGATTCGCTAGTTGCTCAGTATGACTAGCTACATCCACCAGAAAATGCTTATGTGTTACAGATTAAAACCAAACAGAGACGTCTTACAATATGCAGTACACAGAGTAGTCGCGATAAATCGCACAGAGAGAAGAGAGATAGACGATGAACAGTTCCACGGGTCCAAAAACAGTCACCCAAAAATAAAATTACAAATCATTTTATATTAAAAAACATCTCAGTTCATTTAACCGAAGCAGGTCGGATCATGGAACGGGTCAGACTCTGCTCCAAAATTTTGGGCCCGCTAACCGAACAGCGTGACCTCCGTTATTGTGCTTCTGCTGTATCCCTAGCCTCTTAATATTTCCTTTCCGGCACTTACATGAAAATATAAAAAATAGAAAAGACATTTGGTTATACAAACAGATTATTAAATAAAAACAAATTACATATACAGCAGAAAGAATTATTGGTGATAATATTGATACTAAATCTTATAAGTCTATCATTGATATGTCGATTGCACAACCAAAAAACAATGATTATAATGGTCCATAGGGATCAATATCTATGTAGCATATCATTAAAAGTAATCAATCGAAGTAAATATCTCATCATAATGGGAGAGTTATTCATTAACCTAAATGATATATACTCTTGGAAAAATCATATAACATAATTCATGATCTACTAGTTTTTGATCCCCAAATCTATGATGAAGCACTACAAGATAAAGATGTAGAATATTGGCAAAAGAATATGGAATCGAAAATATAGTTAATATGCTCTAATCAAATGTGGGGTCTTATAGAACCATCTAAAGGGATAAAACTCATAAAGTACATATGGATCTATTAAAAAAAGTAACATATAGTAATGTTGAGGCTTATAAGGTTGGGCATATTGTAAAGGGTATTACTCATAAAGAAGGAATCGATTATGAGGAGACTTTTTTGCTGGTAGCCATGATGAAGTCAATCCGGATTCTCTTGTCTTTTACAACACATTATAATGATGAGATTTGGTAAATGGATGTAAAACTATATTTTTGAATGAACAAGTTGAAGAGTGTATCTATATGAAACAGCTAGATGATTTCATAGAAAAAGTTCATGAACATATATTATATAAGTTGAAAAAGTCTATTTATGGATTGAAACAAGCATCTAGATCTTGGAATACTTTCTTTGATCAAAGCTATTAAGTATTATAGCTTTGATCAATGTCAAGATGAGTATTGTGTATATATAAATAAATGTAATAACAATATGATATCCTTTGTATTGTATATTGATAAATATATAGTTCATTGGTCATGATGGGGGCTCATTGTCTTTGGTTATGGTATGGTTTTCTAGTCAATTTGATATTACAGACTTCAGAGAAACTACTCATATTCTTTGGATTAAACTTTTGTGAGATTGTAGGTGAAAAATATTGGGTTTATTTCAAATTATTTATATCGATTAGATATTGACTCATTTTAGCATATAGGATTCAAAGAAATGTTCTCTTCCTTTCAAACATTTAATCTCTCTATTAAAGAAATAGTGTCCCAAAATACTTAATGAGATAGAAAAAATGAAAGTAATTTCATATAGATCTTCAATAGAAAGCCTAATGTATGCAATGCTTTGTACCAGACTTGATATCTATTTTAGATGTAGATATTAATCTAACCCAAGACAAGAATATTGGATAGTAATAAAATATATAATCAAGTAAATAAAAAGAATTAGATATTATATATTTGTATACCGGGTGAACAATCTTGTACTTATAGGGTATACAAATTTGGATTTCAAATTAGATGGGGATTTAAGAAATTCCACATTAGGTTATATGTTTACCTTTGGAAATGAAGCCATAAGCTGGAGGAGTATCGGGCAAAGCAATCTTATAATGATGATTCCACCATGGAAGCCGAGTATGAGATAGTTTTGGAGGCAGCCAAGGTAGCTATATGGCTTAACAAATTCCTAATAAGTTTAGGGATTATTCCCTCTGTGCAACATTCCATTACACTTTATTGTGATAATAGTGGAATAGTTGCATAATCAAAGTAACCTAGAACCCATAAGAAGGCAAAATACATCTAGCATGATATTATCTAGGAAGAGATATTGTAAAAAGAAAAATGTGGTGGTAACCAAAATAGCACTAACAAACAACTTGGTAGATCCTTTTGCGAAGAGCCTTCCAGTTAAAGCTTTTGACAAAAATCTGGAAAGAATAGGAGTCGGGCATGTGGCATCATGGAAAGAATAAAGGACACATATTTTCACATATTCAACTCATTAAAAAATGAGTTGAATATGTGAAAATATGTGTCCTTTATTCTACACTATAGATGCTATGATGCATAGAGTTTGACTTATGCACAGAATATCAAATCATTAATTCTTGTAAATAATAAGTTTGTCGTTCACAATCTAGATAGAGTTGGATAACATATCTGTAAGATGTAGTACTATATTTTAGTAAGTCTATCTTAACTATGGTGAATGATGAAGTTCTAACTTCTAGTACTAGTACACTTGAGTGTTTTGAATGAGACCAATATGGTGTCATTATTTTTTACTAACTTGTATAATAAAATACACTATTATTATTATAAATAGTGTTGCTATTATTCATGAAGTAATTAATATTTATATGCTCTTGTTAATAGTTATTTTGATTCAAAAAAAGTAAAGTCTAGAAATAGATTATGAAACTCTATTAATTGAATACATTTATCAAGTGTATGATAAATATTGATTTCAGATTGAATCTATGTCTTATTAGAAGGATTGATGATGCTACCTTAAAGAAGCTTATAAGTTTTGCTATTGTTAAGCTCTACATGTAGATTTTGATCTAGTAATTTAAATAAGTTTAGTAGAAAGTATTAAAAAAATAATTAGAGATTAATTAAATTAAATTATTAGTAATATGATTCAATCAATAACTATCTATAATCTTAACATGATGAGTTTAATAGTGTTAAATAATAAAATACATAAATTGTAAATAAGTGAGAGATTATAATTATAATTCTATAATAGTAAGAATTATAATTAATCTAAATTATAGTACAAAATAATTTACATTAAGAGCATAAGATATTATTTATGCTAGGGTCCTTTTCATGTCTATATCCAGAGCCATATAAAATATTTTAAAGATTGTTATTTATTTAAAATATGTATGTATATATTAATTGGAATAATTAATTTGATTAGAATCAAATTTATGATTTTATTATTTAATCAAATTAACAGATTCATATTAAACTATATATATATATATAATTAATATCTTTTAATAAAAAAATATATTTTAAATATTGAATGAACCACATCATATGATGTTTGGTTTAATGAAATAGTTTAGTTTTATATATTTAAAAAGAGAAGTTCATATGACAATCCACTGTAGCATCATCATATTCCTTGGAGTTTCTGGAACAGGGATATAGCTCATATATGGGAGACGGTCTTACCATTGATGGTGACGTTGAGGTATTGTGTTGTTGTAAATGTGCATAAACTCTACTCAAAAATAAGATAACTAATCCTTTCAGTGTTATCATATTGTGAAATATTTAATTTTCCAAATCTCCAACAGTATTAGGGTTGGGCAGCTGAAATTTTCAAACCATTAAAAATAAAAATTTTATATGTTTGAAATTTTAAGTGTGTTTGATAAATATTTTTGGGAGCTAAAAATTTAAAATTGTAAGTGAAAATACATTAAAATTTTTAAGTAGGTAGAGACCTACTTAATGTTGAAGGCCAAAAAATTTTTGTTAAAAAAATTACCATTTTATCCTTTTTTTTCATTTTTTTTCATTTTCTCATTTATGCTACAGTTCAATTTGTGAATCTATCTTCTTCCCCTCATTTCTCTGTCACAACAAACCCTAACCCTCTTTCATTATTAATTTAAGAGAGAAAATAGCAAATCAACTAATTGTTCATTAATTTTTATTTTTATATTATAATTTTAGATAATTTTAAAGAATTTAGATTTTATTAGTTTTTTTAAAATATTTTTATTTCTTTTTTGGATTTATGATTTATTTATGGATATGTTTTAAGGGATTTTTTTTAATAATTACTAATTACAATGAAAAAAAAATTCATTAGAAAATCTATTTATGCTGGATAATATGTAATAAAATCATAATAAGGGTAAATATGTAAAATATATTATTTTCAATATTCAGTATTTATAGTTATCAAATAATATATTTATATTCAACATTCAATTAATAGTAATTTATCAAATAATTTTTTAATATAAATTCAATATTTTAAAATTAAACTTTAATTTTTCAGCACATATTTTTTAGTACTTAATTTTTTTAGTTTTATCAAATGGGTCATTAATAAAAAAACTATTTTATGTTATCTAGGGTTAAAAAATTGAAAGGGTGCAAGAGGAAAAAGAAAAAGAAAGCATGTTTTTGGGAAAAAGAATGGGGAACCGAGTGAGACTAAAAGAAGTAGAGGGGGGCTTCAATTTTTTTGGATCTGTGTGGGTGCTCCTCTGGTTTTCTAGTAGAACACTTTATTTTTCTTTCTTATTCTCTATATGATGTTTGTTTATGAAATATGCAACATTCATGCATAGGATGTGTGAATGACATGGAGTGACATGTGAAGGATGTGTTGTGGTTCTTGGATTATTTGTTGGATTGAATAGAGAAGCAATGAATTAACTTGTGTCAGATTTAGAAACAAAATTCCCAAGATTAATTATGAAACAAGTATTTGCTAATGTAATTTGCAATTTCAATTTATTTTAATTTTATGGTTGTAATGGGCATTTTCTTTTGTTATTTAATTTTTGTATCGATTTTATATTGTTAATTTAGTGTATTCTTGTAGAAATATAATTAATGTGTGCAAGTATATTATTCTACCTTGATTTGCTAGAATATAATTCGAAATATATGAGGTTAATTAAAAATAACTTTGATAATTATTTGAGAGTTGATATGTGTGTGTGTGTGTGTGGACAAAAAATATATGTTTTGACTTTTGGTGTGTATGTGAAAATTTGAAATTTTTAATCTTGAAGAAATTAAATTTGGGCACAATTGAATTTAAGATTATTGATGTTTGAAAATTCTAAAAAACATGATTCAGAATTTTATTTGACAAAAATTAAAAATTTATCATGGTTAAAGATTAAAATGAAATTAAAATTGAATTTTTATTTAAAATGGATAAAAATATATATTTTAGAAAATAAAGAATATTGTGCAAAGTTAATGCATTTGATTATTGGTAATGGTTCAAAAGGGTAAAGTTTAAAATTTAAATGATAAAAGAATTAATTAAACTCTGAAAACATAAAGAAAGTTCCGAAATCGAGTTTGATAATTGGACTCTTAGAAAATCCAACAAGTTTTAGGTTTCTATTTCAAATATATAATGAAATCATAAAATCAAAGTTTGATTATATATTTAAAACTAGTCATGGTATTATTGGTAGTTTTATTTCCATGCTCTTGAATGTATAAAGATAAAATTAAAAACTTGAGTAAAAATGTAATTTCAATCTGAATTTTTGAATGCCCATAATTTCAAATGCCAATAATTTAATTTGGTTTTAACTATGTCAACATATT
This sequence comes from Sapria himalayana, assembly GCA_029783825.1. Lineage (NCBI taxonomy): Eukaryota > Viridiplantae > Streptophyta > Magnoliopsida > Malpighiales > Rafflesiaceae > Sapria > Sapria himalayana. The sequence continues at coordinate 3,507,696 of JAREIK010000357.1, read as the reverse complement.
CCTCTTCGTGACCATTTGTTTAGAGTGTATTTATGCATATGAAATGAATAAAATTTATTTTAATTGTCAAATATAGCATATTATTAGATGAGTATGTTAGGTTTCTATTTGCAAATTAGAATAATTTCAAGTGACTTTGAAGTTTAATCAAATAGAAAATAATTTTATTACTATTTATTAGTTTAAGTTCATGAGTCCCACATCAAATATAAAAAGTTGAATAAAAAATGCAATTTCAATATAGATTTTGGAAACTCATTATTTGCAGCTCGATTCTCAAATAACATAATTTGAGACTAATTTGTTGCAAAATAATTCTTTTGTGACTCTTAGTTTACATTATATTTATAAATAAGAGATTTAGTAAATTTAATTAAAAAAAACATTCATTTTAGAACAAGTTTATTTTTTTAAGTTCCTCAACCAAAACTATAATGATATCATCCTCTTGGGAAGGAGGTTATACCTTCTCTAGAGATCCCGAGACTCATATATAAAAATCATATATAAAAATTATATTAATATCATAATATCGAAGATTTAAAGTTCAATCATATAATAAAATACTTTTTTTAAATACTTTGCTTGTTTTAGTTCAACACTCTTTTTTTTTTGTTAGAGTAAATCTTAATTTGAATATCAAAATCATTTTCATAATTTTTGTGTTCACATAAACCCGATTCATTACTTTCTAATTAATTCTAATACAAATCTTTTGGTTTTATATTTTCGAAAAGTTTACTAAATTACATTAGAATTAATTTTTTAGTGCCAATACACACACATACACACAAATTTAATTCTCCTAAAAAATGTATTTATGATCACAAAAAATATAATTTTTGTTTTATAGAAATTTAATATTTAGTGCCACCAAGATTTAATTAATAGAATCTGTCATAAGTACATTTTAAAATATTTTGAAATTTTAATTATCCAAATTATGCCAAAAAATTACATTTTCTATTATTCTTAAAATCTAATTTTTCAATATTTTCCGAATATATTTTTAGATTCAAAATATATATTTTTGCTTCTAAAAATATTATGACCATATATATTTATAGAATTATACCTGAAATAATTCAATCCTCACAAATTGTATCCTGCCAAAAATATTGGTAGAATATACACATACACAAATAAAAATGCAAAACAAAAATAATTAATCAAATTCTAATCCAACAACAACATCAATGTTCAAATAAATATAAATAATAAATTATAAGTAAAACACATAGAAATTTTGAAATCTTAGCAAATTTCATCTTGAATTCAACAAAATTAATTTTGGTACTCCTCCACATGATCTAACAAATTAATATCACCACCATACAATTATACGTACTGAGTGCAATACAAGAAAAGAATATAAAGATGAATTTTATCTAGATGAGCAGAATAAGATATAATTAAACTAGAACAAATTATGTTTTAATTCTTTATTTTATGGAAAAAAAAGATAAAGAATTAGAAGAACATGATAGATTCTTCTTATTTCATATAAAACACAAAACATACTCTTCTAGAAAAGTTTTTTTTTTGGAAAATTTATGTTTTGAGTTTACTACATTTCTCGGTCATGTTCAACATTTCATATGTTTCTAACTTCTTCTTGTTATTCTTGATATCCTACATGAATTTATGTAATGAGACATCTGAGATAAAATTTCATTGAAAGGAATAATAACTTCTAATTTTTAAAAGATACCGAAAAACCTTTCAATGCTCATCCAGCTTTTCCAATCTAAAATGCTATAGAAAAGAAAAGTTAGGAGAAATATTATTGTTTATCATTTTCATAGTTATTATTAGCACATACTTATATTCATTGCTTCGAGTAATTTGTATCTCATCCTCCATTTTCACTTTTTCATGCACCATGACATCAAATGTAATGGATTATAAAAAATGTCTTGGAATAAGATGTCATGGTGATGAGCATCAAGACTTTAGAAAACATAGCCACTTCATTAGTCATAGCTTTCTCATCAAGTTTAGCATCACTTTTAGCTTTATCTTATGTTTGTTGCTCATCTAGCTAGCTCTTTTTCACTTCTAAGTGTGATGGACATGCACCTATTTGAATTTTACTCCTTGATAATTATGTTGTTCTTTTACATCGATAAAGCTAGTTGCCCAAGTTAATTCTCTATAATCTTCATCGTTGTATTCATGTGTTTTAACATTTTCAATCAGTTCAATTTGGTTATCGTTCTGATTATTCCTTTTTGTTGTCTCCATGAGCATGGAAAGAATGTTGTCTTTAAGCGATGACTTTTCAACTCCCTATGGATGGTTGTAATTAGAGCTCAAGGTTCCTTGCATTTGTTATCCCAAAGTTATTTCTGAAATTTTTATATATATACTACTATTTATGTGTGATTGGGTGCATATGCATAAATAATACTAATGACACAATATTATAGTATATATATAGCACATGTACACACATGGAAAATAATACAAATGCATTTATCATAATGAGAAAAAACAATACTCAACAAAAAATAATATAACAAACAAAATCACCTAAAAAAAGTTAACAATATAACTATTAACACAAATAATGAAAAACAAATTAATTAATCAAGATAATAAATTCTTGCAAGTCTTTTTGCCATGTCTATCCATGTTGCATCTGGAATAATACATAGTCAGATTGTCAATAAATTAAAATTTTAGATGTTTCTTTCATAGTTTTTTAGGAGGACGTTTATACTTAGGAGGAATAAATAAAAGTGGATTTTATCAAAAATGTCACATACCAAGTCATCTTTACAATTTTATGACATGTAATGCATCTCTATCCTAGAAAATGTGCATGCATATATTATTTCTTACTTTGCAAATTTATACTAATCACTAACAAAATTAATAACTTATTAACCAACTGATAATAATTATGCACATGAATGCTCACATAGAATACATAATATTCACTAACCTCTACAAGTGCATATGATATCAACAATAACATTAACACGCCTAATTCAAAGTCTAAATATGTCAATCATAAATAAAGAAATTAGTAATAATTGACCTTTAGTAATTATAAACATTACTTTTTTTGTAATTTAATGACCAATTATTGCTTCTATTTGAATGAATTTATTTTATGTTTAACTAATAGCATACTTAATTTTGTTTTATGCTATATTAGAAATCTACTTGTTGAATATATTTTTCAAATTGGTGGTATCATGTTGGCATTACCAGATTTTGGAGGCTCAATCAAGCCACCATGTCATGCCGGACACAACATGAAAAAAAAATGCACATGTCATACTGGTATAACTAAATTTCATGTCATATTGGCATAACTAAATTTCATGTCATACTGACATAACTAAATTTCATGTCAGCCCGGCACAACCCTATGGAGTAGCTTTATGAATTGGGCGTGCTAGTCATTTTGGCTCGGATTGGGTCATGTCAAGTTAGGTCAGAAGTGGAACAACACTACCACAACACTAATTTGGCACCTTGCCAACCAAGTCCAAGTGCCATTGGGGCCTTGGGTAGTGGTCAAGCTGCCAATGACCCAAGGCCTACTAGGGGGACCAAGTGGGCTTGTGGCCTATGGCCTATGAGGCATGGGTTGTGTCTCATGGCATGTGGGCAGTCAATAGTGCCTAGTGAGTAGTGATATGATAGTATGGTTGCAGCAAAGCAATGATAATGTGGTTCAAATAAATTGACAAATAACAAAAATTTTAAGTAACATTTTAAGGAAAAAATTAAAATTAAAATTTAATTACACCATAATATATTTTAATCTAACTTAAAATGAATATATTTAATAAGGCATAAAGACCAATAGTCTATAACTAAATACAAAATATATACATATGTATGTTTTCAAACATCATGGCATATGCATAGTACGACAAGTAACAACAAAATATAAATTGAAAAAAGTTTAAAATTAAATAAAAAAGAGTACATCATCAAATAAAAAAACATAAAACATTAGATATCACAAAAATCATTATTCAATATATGTCAATAGTTCAATTTTGATCATAGAATTTGATTCTCATACTAGTGTTAACCTTAATATTGTAACACCCCAAATATTTTTTTTAAATGATTTTTTTTTCATTGAATTTAATTTTTAGGTGTTTTAAAGTCCATCATGAATTTAGAATAATTTTTAAAAATTATTTCTCAATTAAAGGGAATTTTAGAAAAAATATACCCAACAAGGTCAAATTTTGAGCAGTTGACCGAAATTAAATTTTTAAAAATATCCAGTGAATGAAATAAATTATGGGAATTTTTTTTGAAGCAAAATAAGGTTCAAATATATGGTATAAAAATAAAATTAATAAAAATACATAAATAAAAAAAATAATAAATATATGTAAATAGTGAATTGGGTAGGGAAAAGTCAACATATTTTGTTCACCAAGGCCCAAAGAGACATTTTTAATAATTCCCAGGGCCTTGGAAAAATTTACAAAAACCCATAAGGACTTAAGTGAAATATTAAATTAATTATTAAAAATATCATGCCTCAGAAAATCGAGCAAAAAATGGAAGAAAAAAATTGAAGAACCCTAGGTTCTCCATTCAGCACCAAATTGCTTGGTAAGGAAGAAATTTTTGTAGCAGCTAAAACCCTTTGAAAAAAACTATGATTTTTCAAAGGTGGGAGACTTACGATGATATATAAAAGCTCTATGGTTGTTGTTTGGATAGTCAGGTAGGACTATTTGGAATTAATTAATTGTTCTAATATGTATGCTAGGTTATAATTGTATTTTGAATGTATATAATGTGAGCTAAGAGGTATGAATTAGGTCTGGTATGTTTAAAATTTGAGGAAATTGTATTTAGAATGAAATTGAGGTGATAATTATTGGTATTAAAAGTAGAATTGATTAAATATGAATTTCTATTTGAAGGTCGACTTGGATAGAATCATAGGAGGACATGATGGACGAATCCCAGGGCAAATTTAATATCATTGGAAAGATATGGATGTTAGTGAAATTTTTCCACTGACTTCAGGTATTTTCAACATATGTAGAAAAAGTTATGGGCAATATACTAATTAATGTGCAATAAAAAAAATGAGTTTAGTGATTAAACATTAGACATAAGAAATTAATTGTGAAATTGAATATTAAAATACTAATTTTGGGTATTTAGATGTTAAAAAAACAGTTTTTAAAGTAAGGAAAAAAATGATTTTTTTTTAATTATTTAAAAGCTCTAGTTAGGCGATTAAATAGAAACGGATAAACGGCCTAATTGAGTAGTGAATAACAAGGTATAGCTCGTTATGATTTTGACGTTATCTTTATATTTTTTTTTCTTGCTAGAATATTGGTATAGCAAACAAAGTTGGAGATCTGGCACATTTAGGGTGAATAGACTAGCTGAGCCTGGACTAATAGGGAGGTGAGTAAATTTATATCATCGTACGTGCACCTTTGAAATGTATAGCAGTGTTTTCATTATTTGACTTGATCGTAGTAATTGACTATGATTAAGACCCTTATTCCTGAGCATTAATTGAATTGAATTTTTCATATGCCACAAATCATGTGTCCTAATGAATATTTATGTTGTGCATGGTCAACTACCTTTTATTGTATTTGGTGTTATCTCTTGTTGCATGCTTAATACGGTCAACTATATTCTTTGATATTGTCATTTTTGTCTCATATTGAGTATGGTTAGCTATAACTTGTAATCGTTAATATTATTTATTGGTAAGAATCACAGAAAGCCTAACTTATGGAAAGGTCATCAAGCTATGTGCACATGGAACTCTCTAGTCCGGGAAAAGCCAGTGCCTTCCTAGAGAGGTGGTAAAACTCTAGGCGTAGAACCCGACCCATTCTACGAATATTTGGTTGGAATATATGGATTCCAGTATAAAGGTAAAAATGAATGTATGAATTCCTAAATGGTAAACTATATTTCTATGTGTTTCAAACCTCTAAATCTCATTTGATATTGTTGTTCATATTGATGCTATTTGTTGCATAACCTATGTACGGTGATTGATTGATTGATTGATCATAACCATCATTATGTGCTGGCCTTGAGTATCTAGCCTCACAAGTATGGTGATATAATTTTACTCACAGAGTTATCTCACCCTTGTTGATTTCCTTTTTTTTCAGGGTAGACAAAGAAAAAAGAATTCAGGCATTTCTAGACCACTTTGATTTTTTTTTTTTAAATGTAATGAATTATTATTTTGTTTATTTGGTGAATAAAAGTCTAAGTTCAAGAAGATTCTATGGTGAATTAACTTAATTATTAGGTTAATTATTGAGTGGGATAAATTTTGCTTTTGATGAAACCTTATTTGAGATTTTTTATGAGATCGTTGAGGTCATTTTGGTTAGTAGAGACCATGGAGGTCAATAGGATTTATCATTGTTATAGAAATGAATAGATCATGCCAAATTTTTTTGTAGAAATTATGGGACTTAGCTTGCTATGGGTTTTGGTGGCCTTAAGCCTACACATTCCCTAGCACCGGTCACATCCTATAAAAGTGGGATTGTGACAAAGTTGGTATCAAAGGCAAGGTTTTAAAAGAACTTTTGAGATTTTATTTGGGTAAATGATAAGTGTGACACCATGGAGCATAGGATTTCAAATTGTCTTTTGTATGTCATCATAGTATAGTTAATTTCTATGTATCCTATAGATGACAAGTTTAGTTCTCGTGATATGTATTATAAATCCAAGTATCATTTATTTTCTTGATTTTCTGAATGCCACCAAGAAGACAACAAGGCATACCCCCAAGACGTGGACCACCTCACCAAAGGTGAATGGAGATAAATTCACCCCCTAGATCTAGGCAGAGAGTACAAAGTGAGGCTGAGAATGTTCCACCACTATGTCCATTTGATATGGTTGATTTGAGATTTTTGTGGCAAGAAATACAGGAGTTAAGGGCAGAGAATAGAGCCCTTAGGCAAGAAGTAGACCAGATGAGATAGCAAGTTCCATTTCTGGTTCCACATGCTCCAGCTCCACTACAACCACTTGCACATGTGCCTAGGCGGGTAGCTAGGCAAATGCTGGATGAGGAAGGTCTATCTTTACAAGAGTTCTTGAGGTTTAAGACTCCAGAATATCATGGTGAGGAAGGAGATGACCCATAGTATTTCTTGGAAGAGATAGAAAAAGTAGTGAGGAGATTATCATGCTCGGATGGCAGAGTAATTGAGCTGGTAGGAATAAAGATGAAGAATAATACATGGAATTGGTTCCAGAGGCACATTGAGGATCACTTATATGGGAGGAATCCTCCCACTTGGAAGATATTTAGAAAGGCTGTTATGGATGAGTTTATATCCCTAGCAGAGAGACATAATAGGGCTTATCAGTTTGAGAAGCTAAAACAAACTTATCAGATGAGTATATATGAGTATGATAAAGAGTTCATTCATCTAAGTAAGTATGCTCCCAGACTGGTACCTGATGAAGCAGCTCGTGTTGATATATTTCGAGCTGGAATGATACCACCTCTTTACAATGTACTATTGTCTGGAGATTTTCCCACATTGACAAAGATTGTTGATAAAGTTAAATTGTGGGAGATCAAGAATAAAGAAGCATGAGCTGAGAGAGATATAAAGAGGAAAATAAGGAGTAGCCAGGGTAGTAAAGGGAAGAGTAAATGAGCCAGTGTTCAGGTCACCTCTCATAACCAAAATAGAGGGGGCCAAAGGAGAGGACAGTCACAAGTTATCTCAGTGACATCAACACCTACAGCAACACAATGTTCATTGAAACATGTGTGTAAAGTGTGTGGAAAAGGGCATAGTGGTCAATGTAGATATGCCTCCATAGTTTGCTACCAGTGTGGGCAAGTAGGGCATATATCCACGAACTACCCTCAAAGGGGTGCTTGGCAGCCTGCACCCCAGCACCCCAGCACCCTAGCACCCCAGCTTACAATACATGTAGAGAGACCTATGGGTAGAGGTGCGAGTAGAGGGAGAGCATAGGAACCGGCTCCTACATAAGCACAAGCACAGGCCCCTACACTAGTTGGTAGAGGCCAAGGTAGAGTTTTTGCAGTTAACCAACAGGAGGCCCAGACTACTAACACTGCTGTGACATGTATATTTTTAATTTAACATATTTCTTTGGTAAGAAAAATTTTAAATGTTTTTAATTTATTCATAGGTATAATGCATGTACAAAATGAATAAGCCAAAGTATTATTTGATCTAGGAGCCACTCATTCATTTGTATCCCCATCTTATGCTAAGAAATTGAAAAAGTGTAAAATGATAATGGAAAATCCCTTAGCTATTAGCACACCATTTGGAGAAATAGTTGAGGTGAACTATATGTACAGATCATGTGAGATAATGATAGGGGATAGCAGATTATATGTTGATTTGATTGAATTGCCTATACTGGTGTTTGATGTTATCTTAGGTATAGAATGATTGTCAGCTAACTATGCAACCATTGATTATTATAGAAAAAAGATAATGTTCAAACCATTGGGCGTACCTAAGTTTGTTTTCCAGGGAGATCATAATGGAAGTCCTAGTACCTTGATTTCAACTATAGCAGCCATGAGGTTACTTAAGAAGGGTTGCCGAGGGTATTTAGCCCATGTGAGAGATGCTAGAATTTCCTCTACTGATTTGTGAAATATACATGTTGTGAGGAATTACTCAGATATTTTTCTTGATGATTTACTAGGATTAGCACCAGACAGGAAAATTGAGTTTAATATTGAATTGTTACCTGGTACTAATCCTATATCTATTGCACCATACCGTATGACACCCACTGAATTGAAAGAGTTGAAAGAGTAGTTATAAGAATTATTGGATAAAGGTTTTATTAGACCAAGCAGTTACTCGTGGGGTGCACCGGTGTTATTTGTGAAGAAAAAGAATGGGACTATGAGGATGTGCATTGATTACCAGTAGTTGAATAAGGTAACAATCAAGAATAGGTATCCACTTCCCAGAATATATGATTTGTTTGACCAGTGACGTGGGCTAGTCATTTTTCAAAGATTGACCTTCGGTTTGGTTAACATCAGTAGAAAATAAAGAGGGAAGATATACCCAAGACTGTATTCAGGACCCAGTATGGTCATTATGAGTTCCTGGTATTACCGTTTGGGTTGACTAATGCACCAGCTGCATTTATGGATTTGATGAACTGGGTTTTCAAACCATATCTGGATAAATTTATGCTGGAATTTATAGATGATATCTTGATTTATTCAAAGAGTCATGTGGAATGTTGGGTAATTGCGCTTCCATGGTAGTGAGATTAAAAACAGAAACAACAGAAAACACAGAAAAACAAGCAATATAATCCCAATTCAGCAAGCATCCACGACATAATCAAAAAATGAGAAAAACAACACCAAAAATAACGTGGTTCGCTAGTCACTCAGTACGACTAGCTACCTCCACCAGAAAATGCTTATGCATTACAGATTAAAATCATAAATGGAAATGTCTTACAGTATACAGCACATAGCAATCGCGTAAATTCGCGCAAAGAGAAGAGAGAGACGATGAACAATTCAACGGGTCAAAAATAGCCACCTGAAAAATAAAATTACATATCGTTTTATATTAAAAATAAACATCTGGTTCATTTAACCACAGCGGGTCGGATCATGGAACGGGTCAGGCTCTGCTCCAAAAATTTCGGCCCGCTGACTGGTCAGAGGGACCTCCGTTATTGTACTACTGATGCATCCCTAGCCTTTTAATATTTCTTTCCCACACTTACATGAAAATATTAAAACAGAAAAACATTTTGTTATACAAACAGATTGTTAAATAAAAACAAATTACATATACAACATGGAACATGAGGAACACCTCAGGATTGTACTGCATACCCTTAGAACACACCAACTATATGCAAAACTATCTAAATATGAGTTTTGGCTTAATAGTATGAGTTTCTTGGGACATGTGATAAGCAAGGAGGGTGTTCAGGTAGATCCGAAGAAGATAGAAGTAGTGTCTAATTGGCCTGGACCCACCAATGTGACTGAGATACGTAGTTTTATGGGTATGGCTGGATATTATAGAAGATTTGTGAAAGATTTTTCTAGAATATCTACTCCACTGACATGGCTGATTAGGAAGCAAGTAAAATTTGAGTGGGATGATACATGTGAGTAAAGTTTCCAGAAACTTAAGGATTGCTTAACTACTGCTCCAGTGCTAGCATTACCCACAAATCAGGGAGGTATGATAGTGTATTGTGATGCCTCTAGAGTATGATTGAGTTGTGTTTTGATGTAAAATGAGAAGGTAATATAGCATATGCATCCAGACAGTTGAGGAGACATGAGTTGAATTATCCTACACATGACCTAGAGATGATGGCAGTGATTTTTGCACTGAAGATATGGAGGCACTACTTATAAGGTGAGAAGTGTGAGATTTACACGGATTACAAAAGCCTTCAATACATTCAGTAGCAAAAAGATTTGAATCTCAGGCTGAGGAGATTGGTAGAGTTACTGAAAGATTATGATTGCCTAATTTTATATCATCCTAGGAAAGCCAATGTGGTGGCTAATGCTTTAAGCAAGAAGTCCATGGGTAGTCTAGCACATATTTCAATACATAAGAGGAGTATAGTTAAGGAGTTGAGGGATCTATTTAATGTGGGAGTACAGTTTGAAGTTACAGAGTCCCAGGGATTGGTTGCATAGTTCCAGATGAGACCCTTATTGATTGATGAGATCAAGGCCAACCAAGATAAGGATCCTTCCTTTATTAAATTGAGGGAGATAGTACAGTCATGACAGACATCCGGATTTGAAATTAGGGGTGACGTGCTGAGACAAGGAAATAGATTACGTGTGCCAGATGTAGATGGGTTGAGACAAAGAATTCTACCGGAAGCCTATAATGCACCTTATAGTGTTCATCCAGGAGTCACTAAGAAGTACCATGATGTTAAAGGTATGTATTGGTGGAATGGGATGAAAAAAGATGTAGCATAGTATGTGATATTATGTTTGCCATGCCAACAAGTCAAATTCGAGCACCAGAGACCCACAGGTCTTCTCCATAAGTTGTCACTACCTGAATAAAAATGGGCAAAAATTACTATGGACTTTGTGGTTAGGTTACCAAAGACTCAGAAGGGGCATGATTTGATCTGGGTTATAGTTGATAGATTGATGAAATCCGCTCACATTTTATCTGTTAAGACCACTTATACGGTGGCACAATATGCATAGATATATCTACACAATATAGTATCACTACACTAAGTGCCAGTGTCCATAGTATCTAACAGAGGTCCACAGTTCACCTCGAGGTTTTGGAAAAAACTTCAGGAAGCCTTGGGTACTAAACTGAATTTCAGTACAGCCTTCCATCCTCAGACAGATGGACAGTCAGAATGGACAATTCAGACTTTTAAGGATATGCTCCAAGTGTGTGTTATGGATTTCGGAGGTAGTTGAAAAAAATATTTGCCTTTGGTAGAATTTGCTTATAATAATAGCAAAAATTCTATGATTGGAATGGTGCCATATGAGCCACTATATGGACGGAAATGTAGGTCACCTTCTTGTTGGATAGAGGTAGGTGATAGAGAATTGAAATGTCCAGAGTTGATCAGAGAAACTTTTGAGAAAATACCTATTATTCATGAGAGAATGAGGATGGCTTTCAGTCGACAAAAGAGTTATGTGGATCCGAGGAGATGGGATATATAGTTTGGTGTAGGTCATCACGTTTTCTTTAAAATATCTTTTATGAAGAGAGTGATGAGATTCAGGAAGAAAGGGAAGCTGACACTTAGATATATAGGACCATTTGAGATACTGGATAGGGTTGGCAATGTATCTTACAGATTAGCTTTGCCCCCTAACTTTGGCCATATGTATCCAGTGTTTCACATCTCAATGTTATGGAAGTATGTTTTTCATCCATCTCACATTCTTCAGACTCAGGAGATTGATGTTGATAAGGATTTGTCATATGAAGAGGTATAAGTAGCCATAGTGGATAGACATACTAGGAAGCTACGAAAGAAAGAAATAGCTATGGCAAAGGTTCAGTGGAAGAATCACGAAGTAGAAGAGTGTACCTGTGAGAGTGAGTAGTCGATGAAGTACAAATATCCTCAACTCTTTGAGTGATGGTGCACACTCTTTTAAAAATTCGAGGATAAATTTTTATAAGAGGGGGAGAATGTAACACCCCAAACATTTTTTTAATGATTTTTTTTCATTGAATTTAAGTTTTAGGTGTTTTAAGGTCCATCATAAATTTATAATAATTTTTAGGAATTATTTCTCAATTAAAGTGGATTTTAGGAAACATATACCAGGTAAGGTCAAATTTTGAGTTGTTGACCGAAATAGAATTTTTAAAAATAGCCAATAATTGAAATAAATTATGGAAATTTTTTTGAAGCAAATTAAGGTCCAAATATATGTTATAAAAATAAAATTAATTAAAATACTTAAATAAAAAAAAATAAAAATATGTGAATAGTGAATCTGGTAGGGAAAAGTCAACATATTTTGTTGACCAATGTCCAAAGAGACATTTTTAATAATTCCCAGGGCCTTGGAAAAATTTACGAAAACTCATAAGGACTTAAGTGGAATATTGAATTAATTATTAAAAATATCATGCCTCAGAAAATCGAGCAGAAAATGGAAGAAAAAAATTGAAGAACCCTAGGTTCTCCATTTGGCACCGAATTGCTAGGTAAGGAAGAAAATTTTGTAGCAGCCAATTCACTTTGATAAAAACTATGATTTTTCATGGTGGGAGACTTCCAAAGATATACAAAAGCTCCATTGTTTTTGAATTTGGTTTTGCATGGTCTGTATTGGAGGAAAGGGGCTGAAATGATGAATAGTTGTTGTTTGGATGGTCAATTAGGACTATATGGAATTAATTAATTATTCTAATATGTAAGCTAGGTTGTAATTATATTTTGAATGTATATAATGTGACCTAATAGGTATGAATTAAGTCTGACATATTTAAAATTTGGGGAAAATGTATTTAGAATGAAATTGAGGTGGTAATTAGTATAATTAATGATAGAATTGATTGAATGTGAATTTTTGTTTGAAGGTTGACTTGGAAAAAATCATAGAAAAATTTAATGAACGAATCTTAGAGAAAATTTGATATCATTAGAAAGATATGGATGTTAGTGAAATTTTGCTACTGGCTTCAGGTCTTTTCAACATCTGTAGAGAAAGTTATGAGCAATATACTAACTGATATGCAATAAAAAAAACAAGTTTAGCGATTAAACATTAGACATAAGAAATTAGTTGTAAAATTGAATATTAAAATAATCATTTTGGGTATTTAGATGTTAAAAAAATAGAATGTTGAAAGTAAGGAAAGAAAAAAAGGATTTTTTTTAATAATTAAAAAACTCAAGTTAGGCGATTAAATAGAAACGAGTAAACAGCCTAATTGAGTAGTGAATAATAAGGTATGGCTCATTGTGATTTTGATGTTATCTTTATATTTCTTTTTCTTGCATAAATATTGGTACAGCAAACAAACTTGGGAAAGGCTCACACGTTCAGGGTGAATAGCCTAGCTGAGCCGGAACTAATAAGGAGGTGAGCAAATTTATTTCATCGTACTTGCACCTTTGAAATGTATAGCAATGTTTTCATTATTTGACTTGATCATAGTAATTAACTATGATTAAGACCCTTATTCCTGAGCATTCATTGAATTGAATTTATCATATGTCACAAATCATATGTTCTGATGAATATTTATGTTGAGCATGGTCAGCTAACTCTTATTGTATTTGGTGTAATCTCTTGTTACATGCTGAGTGCCTTCAAAAGTACATAGGTTATCATAGAAAGCCTAACTGATGGAAAGGTCATCAGGCTATGTGCACATGGTACCCTCTGGTGCAGGAAAAGCTAGTGTCTTCCTAGAGAGGTGGTAAAACTCTAGCCGTAGAACCCATCCCGTTCTACGAATCTTTGGTTGGAATGTATGGATTCCAGTATACAGGTAAAAAGGAATGTACGGATTCTTGAATAGTAAACTATATTTCTGTGTATTTCAAACCTCTAAATCTCATTTAATATTATTGTTCATATTGATGCTATTTGTTACATAACCTATGCACGATGATTGATTAATTGAGCATAACCATCCTTGTGAGCTGGCCTTGAGTATCTAGCCTCACAAGTATGGTGATATGTTTTTTAGGGTAGACAAAGAAAGGAGAATCCAGACATTTCTAGACTACTAGAATTTTTTTTTGAAAAAATGTAATTGATTATTATTTTGTTTATTTGGTGAATAAGAGTCTAATGTTCTAGAAGGCTCCATGGTGAATTAACTTAATTATTGGGTTAATTATTGAGTGGGATAAATTTTGCTTTTGATGAAACATTATTTGAGATTTTTGATGAGACCGTTGAGATTGTTTTTGTTAGTGGAGACCACGGATGTCAATAGGATTTATCATTGTTATAGTTTTTGTTAGTGGTGGCCTTTAGCCTACCCATTCCCTAGTGCCGGTCACGGCCTATAAAAGTGGGATTGTGACAAATATCTTCAATATCATCATGTGAATCATTATCTACCACAACTTTTACTTTATCCTAAATATCTATCTTTGAATCTTTATAGTCTTTCAAGCATAAAAGTGCTTCTATGATATTTATTCATAATCTAGATCTCATATCTGAAATAATATTCATATCCACAGAAAAGGTAGATTTCAAAGCTATGCTAGATACTTAGGGGTCTATAGATAATGTACCATCTTAGATAGTATGAGATATGTGAATTAGTATGATTTTGACCAACCTTATATATCAAAATTCTTGATGTCATCATGTGATAGGATAAAGTAATAATAAGTATCTAACTACCAAGACGACTTGCTCTTATTTGATAGATCACACCATCATTTGTATCTTGCTAACTAAAAAGAAAATATATTATTTCTAAATATAACATTCATGTCCATATTGGGAGAATTACTACAACGTTAATATTGTCAATTATTTTTTTGCAAATCAACCTCTAAGTTATTCTGCTTGGTTCATACAAATAGATATATATATTATAATATATTTTTTATTTATTCCACATTAACTCTATGATCCATACAAGTAGCCTAGTAATAAAGAAATGAAATATAGGATTAGTATTTTAAATATTTGATTTCCATCTCAATAATCATGGTATTAAAATCAAATTATCTTTATACATGCTATATATACTATTAATGTTACATGTGCATCATAGTATAATATAAATAGTGTGAGTATACATAGACAAATACATATTTATTATATCATAAAAAAATTTAGAAATTTTAAAAATGAAATGAATCATCAATAATAAATTCATTACTTTTACTATTGATGTAGTTTAATATCACATGTTGATAGCCAATATATGAGGTTTGTATAATTTTAATGGTGTCGCACATCTGTATAATTTATTTTTATTTGTTAGCCCCATTAAAAAACATAGAGTGTACAACTTATGTTGTCTCCTAGACATCCTATGACATTTTAGTGAATTTTCTATCTATTCTAATATGAATTAAAGCATTATCGAATATGATATAGATGTGCCAATTGAGTCGGGTAGCCTAGGCATGCCCCATAGCATGCCACGATTTAGTTGTGCCTAGCCCAACATGGCATGGTTCAGAACCATGCATGGTCCTAGACCATGCTACCCCATTACATAGTTCATGCCATGATGGGTCAGCATGAGCCATGACTAGTGCCGGGTGAGGCATGACCCGTGTTCCTAGCCCAATGGCATAGTCCACCGACCCGAGGACCCGGAACAAGTTATGGGTCATGAGTCAAGTCCCATCGGGTAACCGTCCGAGTGGTGTTCCTAGCCAAACATCATAAATCAGATCTTACTTACATGACTGATTGCAATTGGCCGGGCACGTAAGTCAGTCACCCATTATGTTTTCATGAAACAATTTCAACATAGATGGTCCGGCATGGTCTAGCATAGCACTACACTTGGTCGTGCCACCGTGTTGTGCTAGACCAACCAACTATATAGTATGGGAATCACACAATTTTATGTTTGGCACAACACGGTGGCATGGTCGTACTAGCATGGCACGACCCATTTGACACCTTTAATGTGATATCAAACATTTTGTTTGAAAATTATATGCTCAAAAGATCATCGTCAAATACTCATATATGGAAGGGTTATCATGAGAAGAGATGATTTTAGAAAAAACCAAAATTTTTTTATTTTGTTTCCACTTAGCATCAATATAGTGGATGGTTAAGCAACTAAATAATATGTCATCATAACTAGTTCAGATATCGAATGTCATAGACAATACTCTACTATATTTCATTAATTTATTAATTATAAATAATTTATCTAATTTAAAATATTTTACTACGTCATTACTGCTTGTGGAGCAATGAATTCTATGTTAAGTTTGTTAGAAATAGATTTACATAATATTGACTACTCTAAGATGCTTAAAAAATTTAATCGAAAGATATATGATTGTAATCAATGAGTCATATCTTCATTCTCAAACTCATTGCAGTAAATAAATAAGATAATGGAATATATTCATTTAACTTCAAATACCCCACCTCTACTTTAGTTTTGCTTGGGATCTAATATATCTTATTTTTTAGTATATTGATCAGAATGCCTTTTAAGATGGTCAATGTTACCAATACTCCTACATGTATATATATATATATTTTTTAAATATATATATTATGTTGAATCTTCTTCGATACTCCTAACATTAATATTTTTAATTATATTAAAATATGCTTAGAATCCTAAAGTTCACTTATTTTTAGGGTTTTAAGCAAATGGGTTCATACCATGGGATACAACTTAGTTTTGATTTCAGATCTTTTGATTGAGTTATCATTATTATCAATATTTAGGTCATTTATTTTCATTATATTCACTAAATGTTGTTTTAATATTTTATACTTTTATTATTTGTTTTTATTTATTAATAAATTAAGATTCTAAATATAATAAAAATAATAATATTAAATTGTAATTTGTACCTTAATTTTTTCTATGCAATATACAATTTTGATTTTGTACTTACACCTCATATTCTCATGCATAGACGTAGCTCATTACGAAATACTAGGAAACTAGTATTACTTTGTTCCATAAAATAAACATTAAAAACTAATTTTAAAAAGAATAAAATTAGGCATAATATTATTTTTAGAGCACTAAGCGAAGAAGAAAGGAGAGGAGAAGAGCATACATAATATCTATGAAAAACTAAAATATGAGTTAGATATTTATAAAATATTTTTTGAATAAAAAATAAAATTTAAATTTTTTTCAATTTAAAATATGGTCAAAATCCAACAGCCTTCGAATTTCTGCCTGAGAGCCAAGGGAAGCAATCTGACCGCTCATATACATTTTTATTTTTGTATTTTTTTATTGACAACGACATGACAACGATAGGTATTATATTGTCACTATCCTTATCGGGCCTTGGGGACCCGAATGGCCAAAAAATTACATGCTAATAGCTAGAGAAGCCATTATTTAGGGAGCATGATTCATTTTTAAAAAAAAAATCAATCATTCCTACATGCCTAGCACACATGTGGCATAAGGCACGTTAAGTGCCAGGCTAACACGATATGAGCCATGTCATGGGCTACGACCATAGGCCAAGCACGGTTCTAGACCGTGCCATGTCTGGCTTTGCATGACAATTTTGGGCTATGCCATGTGCCATGCTTGAGCTACCAAACACAATGGACACCTCTAATATCTAACAATGACTTTTGTGATAAACCCAAACATTAAAAGACTATACAAGATTGTTTGTTATTCTATCCCATTTTTTCTTTAGAAACTTAGACATTGCCTAATGTTCATGTTCATTTGATTCGGCCCAAAATGCAAGAGCTTCATTAAAAATAAACCTAATGATTTATTTATTGTTAATAAATAAATCATATTTATTATAATTATGATCAACTCGGCTTATGCAATAGTAGCAAGCTAGTTTAAAGCATTGTTCTTCCTCTTCCTTCCTTTAGTTTTTTGCTTACCCAAAATACTACTAAAATTTATTTTTTAAGTGACAATAACAATAAATATGATTTATCATACCAAATAACTGTGAACAACATGCAAAATAGTTGGGTGTCATTTAGATATAACAACAATATCTTTATCAACAATACTTTTTTTATTTTCTGAAATTCAAAGCTAAACATCATAATTTTCCAAACTTATCACACCAAAAGCTAAAGAAAAATATCGAATCATTAGTATCATATGTTTTAGCCCATAAAAGAGCCCCACCATAAGGGTCACTCATATATGATGAATCAATAGGATTTATAGGTTGACAACCCTCGACAAAACCATGAATAGATATAGAATAAGCAATAATAGGTTGACAACCCTCAAAAAAATTTTAAATATATATAGAATATGCAATAAAAAGTTGTTCAAAATATCCATCTTATGAATAAGTAAACTTTACAATACTTACTAGATTTGAATCAATAATATTGTGTTTTATATTGTTGTGGTTAAATGATTAGTGGATTCAAGTCGTGACATTATTCTTTAGTATTATGACATGCATGAAGTTATGCCATGAGGTTTGATGTAAGGACTTATGGCTTAAGCTTAAAGAATTTTTTTAATTTCTATATAAGCATTTGTAAATCTAATAAAATGAATTCTCTTATAACATGATCAATTTTACTAAACAGTTTTCCACTTGTAATTTGTGTTGTCTCTCTTTTCTTTATACATATTTCTTTTGTGTGCAAGTGTGCTTTTTTGAAAGTTTTCATTCCCTTCCTAAGACTGTAAGTTGCCATCTATCAGATACTTGATGAACCATGTGTTTGGTATTGAGGTATGTTTGGTATCAAGTACAATCTATCATCTAATTTTAGACCCAAGTAGGTAACCATGAAGAAATGATTTTCTAACATTTGATATCAAAGGATGGTTCATTCCTTGTTTTTGGTATCAAATCAAGGACTATGACTTTACATTTAGCATCAGAGTGATTATTGTTTGATACCTATTATTCTATCAACATAGTTCAGATTAAACATATGGTAGCATAACTTTATTCAAGAGTTTCTAATATTTTAGTATGAGAGTTCAAGGTTACAAAGCCTAATTTGAATGTGAATTTGAGAAAATGAAAGTAGTAATATCTAAAATTGGTACAAATAAGTTTATGGTTAAAGGTCTCAAACTATAGAAATTAAAAATGGGAGATTTATTAGTTTATAATGATTACTGGTCAACCATATAAATTGAATAATATTATATGAATAATAAATTAAAAATGGTGGTAAGTTAACTAGTATTATGTTATATGAATCTATGAACTTGGGTTCAAGTCTTAAGAGATGTGACATGAGAGCTATGAGAATAAGTCCTGACCCATGTGTAAAATTATGTTCCCTAATGGGCAAAACAGACAATGAAAATGCCTAATAGTGGAGGCCAAGAAAATGATTAACAACCAGGGATCAAGGACCACCCGAGGACAAAGTTTGAGTGGGCCCTACTAATGAGCTAAAAAGGCATCAATGTTTGAGCCCATTTTCCTATCATGTTTTCATGTTTAGAAGATGGATTTCGTGGCTAAATATTAGAAAATTGGTTAAGTCAATTATATCATGATAACGAACTCGGTCGATATAGCATTTGGTCATGACAAAAGACTTGGTTAGGATGGCAAGCTCGATCGAGACACCAATTGGTCATAATAACAGACTTGGTTGGGACACCAGGCTTGATTGAGATAGCAATTATTCATGATAATAAACTTGGTTAGAATAGTAAGCTTGGTCGAGAGAGCATCAGTAATTGGTCATGATAATATACTTGGTTGTAACACAACATTGGTCGTGACAGCAATATTTAGTCATAATAGGAGAATTTGATCATGACATCAATATTTGGTCGTGACGATAATATTTAGATGTGGCAAAAGACTTGGTTGTGAAAATAGAAGTGGTCATAATATCATAAGTTGGTTAGGATAGTGAAACCGAGAGTAAAATAGATATTAAAGCAGCGACAAATAATTCAAAGTGGGCCAATTATGCTAGAATTTACAAAAATAATTTTAGAAGCTAGGGATAGCACAAACTATATAAAAATGATTTATTTTTCAAAATCAAAGGTGTGTTTGAAAGGTGACCCATGTGACTAGTAGCTGAAGGCACCCTTGATTTTTCTTTCTTCTCTTACCATAGATCTAAAGTACAATAGTTTTTTTTGAGTCATTTTATTTGGATATGGAACTTAAAATGTCAGAAGTATAAATCTAAACAATGTTTGGTTATGTTTTTATGATATAATGATTGTATTGAATGTTAAATTGAAAAATCGTAAAAAATCATACATTTCAGTAAGGTACAATCACCTTATTCTTCACAATATATAGTACATAATATAGATGTCAAGTGGGTCATGTTGTGTCAGCACGACTTGGTTTTTGGTGGCCTAGTAGGGCCCACCATGCCTTACCTGACACGACAAAACACAAAAAAAAACTGACCCGGCATGGCTCGTCTGGCACAAGTTTGCCAGATTCAAGTTGGTTCATGCCAGGTCGTGGCAAGTTCATATCGGGTTGTGTTGAGATCGGGTCTCAGCCTCTAGAGAGTGGACAAGGCAATGGGATGGGTTGTGGTCACGAGTAAATGTTTTTTTTTAATAAAAAATTATTTTAAAAAAAATGGGTGCGGGTGGGTTGAGCACGATCTGATTCTGGCCTGAGTTCCAGGGCATAATACCCAACCGTGCCATTGGACAGTGGCTTCGGGCATGGCAGCCAGGTCATGCCTGGCCTAGCACGACATGAGTCATGTCTCAAGTCATCATTACATGGGCCTAGGCACTATTTTGGATCTTGTCGTGTTTGGCCCAGGCTGCCCAGCCCACTTGACACCGCTAGTACACAAGTGGTTGCAATCCATGCGAAAACTTCACTAAATCAATCTAACTATTAAAATGGGAATTAGTGAGAGTTCATTGAATTAAAAGTAGATCAGATGGATCAGGGTATATTTTATTTACTTGTTCTCCATGCAAGAACCAAATGCTTTTAATGCGTTATATCTTGCCGTTATGTATAGAAGATCCTCTAAGCACCATAGAAAAGGTGATATCCTGAGGGTTGATGAACAACTTATTAAGGGGAAATGTGAGGCTAATGGCAGAAAATAGTGGAACTCTACCAGTTCATGTAGAGAAATCCTCATTTTACTCAAAGATGAGAAAATGGGTGGGTGACTTTAAATTAATCACCAAAAATATCACCTTAATCTTTTGAGTGATTTATGTCAACATGTTGGTTAAGATCCAATCAATAGAAGAGAAAACATGAAGGATTTAAAGAAAGAGGCACCCATCATTTGCAAAGAGTTGCAACACCCAAGTTTTAGGAAGCAAGAGGTCTACAATCATTAAAAAATAGTATAAAGTACTGAGAAATAAAAATATCTAATTCTTATAAGACATTGTGAAATATAAGTAACTCATTAGATCCTAGACTTCAAGGGAAGCTGAGAAATCTATGTGGGCAAAGGTATAGCTACAAAGAGAGATCCATGTCCATACAAAAAAAAATGTTTGATATACTTTAACTTTTCTATAGAAATAAGTCATAATAAATAAGTCTAAAGGGATTGGTTGCACTTCTACACTTGTGATAGTATCAACATTTGCAAGAGATCGATCCAGTCTAATTTATTTGTAAGAATTTTTTTTGACCTTTGGGGACAATAAGAGGGTGTTGGGCCTCCATTAGCATAGACTAGTTGAATTGGAAGCTTGAAAATCCAACACACAAATATTTCAGGCCAACACAAGTGCTTTCCTTCAAAATCTAGAGAATCAAGTAGGACAATTAGTCTTAAGCTTACAAGGTCAAAATGAAGATACTTTTTTTCAGTGCAACCAAGAAGAATCCAAGAGATAATATGGTTGTGCAACTAAGAACTAAGAAAAATTAGAGAAACCAAAATAAGGTAGAAATAAGAAGTATAGTTCAGAGAATACTACAGAAGAAGTTGAAAGATCAGTGAAATAGTAGCATGATGAAGAAGGAACTAGAAAGACGAAAAAAATACCTCAGATATCTAGAAATGAAGTTTCATTCATTCAAAGACTAAAATGGGTTAAGGTAGAGGAGCAATTCTCCAAGTTTATGGAGATCTTCAAGAAAGTGGAAATCAGCTTACATTTTCTAGAGGTAGTAGTAAATATGACATTCTATTCCAAGTTTCTAAAGGATATTTAAGTAAGAAGAAAAATTTTTTTTCAGTACACGGCACGGTTCGGCCGTGCCTGGGCCGGCCCGACACATTATTAAACCGTGCCCGGGCCCGTGCCGTGCCCGGTTTAAGAATATAGCATGCCGTGCCCGGCACGCCGGCACGGGTGCATGCCGTGCCGGTTCACGCAGGCACGTGTGGCACTGGCGGCGTGCCACGCGTGCCATGGCGTGAGTCGTGAGTCACGACTCACGAGCCACGGCTCGGACTCACGCCTTGTGAGTTGTGACCGGTGTGCGCTGGGCGTTGAGTCAGTGACCCATCCGGGCGGCGGGCCCCCCCCGGTAAAAAGACCGCGGGTCGGGTCCAAACAGACACGACCCGCGGTCTTTTCTGCCGAAACCCGACTCCCGAGTCAGATCCGAGCATTTCCAACGGCAAAAAAAAAATTCAAATTGAGCGATTTTCAGCCCTTGGATTCACCTCCAACGGCTAGGGGGCAGAATCCAACGGTCCTCGTGATTCTGCCCCTTAAATATATTAAAAAAATTCAAAAAAATAATAAAAAAATATTTTTTTTATAAAAAAAACTTTATTTAGCCTATAAAATCTACCCCCCTCCCTATAACAATTATGTTTTTCAAAAACATAAAACCTCTCAATATTTTCTCTCTCACATAAACCGTGCATCTCTCTCTCGGCCCTCGTGTTTTTGATTTCGGCTTGGATTTTCGTGAAACTCAACTTGAGTTTTGAACATCATAGCTTCCTGCGGTGCACCTTGCACGTGACTGACCTCATTGCTTTTACCGGGTAATATAGTTTACGTTTTTTTGTACTTTCTCTCTCTAAAGCTTCTCTCTCTAGAAAAACTTACGAAAAATAAAAAATGACAAATACACCAAAGACGTATTTAAATTTGGAAAATGAAAATGTTAGTGTTACACAGACGTCTGTGGCTCCTGAAACTTTGGTTTCTCCTCTCGTCTCAGCCCAAAGTTCTAAAAAACAAAAAACTATGAGGACTTCTGTAGTTTGGACACATTTTAAAATCATAACACAAGTAAATGTTAGGGGTGAGGAACATGAAATGGCACAGTGTAAATATTGTATGAGACTTTTAACATGCAAGAGTACATGTGAGATTGGGCACCTCAAGAGGCATGCTGAAATATGATCTAAGAAACATGGACCCTTAGATCCTAGGCAAACCCAACTTGGCACTACATTTTTTGAGACTGGATCTAGTTCAGTCTCAAAGTTTACTCCATTCGTATACTCCAACGAGTTGGGTAGGGACGGCATGGCCAGGCTCATCACATTGATGGGTCTTCCGATCAGATTTTCAGAAGATCCGAGGGTAGTGCGCATCATGCAGACTTATTTTCAGCCTTCCTATCATAGGATTCCTAGGTCCACATCTAGGAGTGACATACTAAAGATATATAAGTTAGAAAAACAAAAAATAATTAAGGAATTTTTGGCATATAGTGTAGTGGTGTCCGTGACGTCCGATATATGGACATGTCACGATGATTCTTCGTATGCAAGTCTCACGAGTCACTATGTAGATTCTAACTGGACAATCAATAAAAAAATATTAGGATTCACTGAGATTCTTCATCCTCATGATGGCCCGGCCATTTTTGAGTGTATGATGAAAATATTTAGGGAATATAGAATTCAAAATAAAATTTTTAGTGTCACTTTCGATAATGCTGCGAATAATGGAGTAGCGATCAATATGTTTGTTAGGAATATTAGAGACGCACCTTTAGGAGATATCTTTCATGTCAGATGCATGTGTCATGTGATTAACCTGATAATTCAAGCGGGTATGAAGGTGTGTTCCCCCGCGTTGGAAAATATACGCAATGCACTAAGTATATTCGCACTCCTCGCAGACTACAAGAGTTTGGTAATCTCTGTTTGTCTGCGAATCTTAAGAAGAAGAATTTCCAATCGGATGTGAGACATCGTTGGAATTACACGTACCTGATGTTGGAATCATGTGTTGGATACGAACACGTGATATCCGACTACGTCAATAGTAAGAGTGGCGAACTTATTATTGACGACACTGACTGGGCTTCAGGAATTTCATTTATGAAATTCTTGAAGATATTTTATGACACGACGAACATGTGTTCGTCGGTTTATACGCCTACCACTTGCATTGCACTTCGTTGCATATGCAACATTAGTAGCATATTTAGGAAGTATCGAGATGACCCGATGCTTAGCCATATGGTTGCAGAGATGGAGACCAAGTACCTGAAGTACTGGTCCACCATTCCATCTCTTTATTGCCTCGCATCATGCATGGACCCTAGGGCTAAGGTGGAAGGGGTTGAAAACACCCTGACTTTCATTTCCTCGTGCATGAACCTGGAAAAGCCACCTGAAGGGTTCATTTACGAGAAGTTGACAGACCTGTTCACATACTACGATACTAGGTATGGTGGTGGTGGTTGTGAGACTGTGAGTACGGACTCTGATACCTTGTTCGGAGATGATGCTTATTCCATCAACCTAGCGAGGGGGAAACGTAGGGGTGGACCTTCACATAGGAGCGAGCTGTCTCGGTACTTAGATACCGATTACGGCTCAATCCTATCACCTTCTGACAATAAGAATCTTGATTTATTACAGTGGTGGAAATCATATGAGTCCGCCTATCCCGTGCTATCTAGGATGGCACGGGATCTACTGACTCCTCCGGTGTCGAGCATAGCATCGGAGTCTGCTTTTTCTGTTGCAGTGAACGTGATTTCGGATAGGAGATCGAGATTACGTCCAGATATGGTTGAGGCCTTGGCATATTTGAAGGATTGGGAGGAATCGAGATTTAGCATCAGAGATCGTGCTGAAGCTGGGACTGTGACAGACACTGCAGTCGCATCCACACCCACTACGATGGCGGAGGAGCTGATTGCCGATGATGATGGCCCATATGATACTGATCTTAATGTTGCGGCTGATGATTCTCATGATATGCCGCTTGACGATTGATGCTCATCTGCTCTCTTTTTTCGATTTTTTTTATTTATTTTATTTATACGCTTTGTTTGTACTTTGTACCATACGTTAAGTTGAAACTTATACTTGTTTTGTTCAGACTATTGGTTTCAAAATCATTAATGGTAATTTTTCATTTTTGTAGTTTAATTTTTATTTAATTAAAATTTTTACTAACTTAATGTATTTATTTATTATTTTACAAATTAAATATTATTTTAAAATTTAATAACTTTAAATTTTAATATATATTAAATAAATTATGATAAAAAAAAAGCTAAACTTAATTGAAAAATTAAAATTTTTTTTTCTAATAATTTTTTGTTTTATTAAATTTTTAATGTTATAATTTTTACAAAAAATAATATTTTTTAATTATTACTAATACTCTAAAGTCAATACAGTAACTTATAAAAAAAATTTAAAAAAAATAAAAAAAATAATTTTGTAATCTGCCATTTAGTTTAGGCCCTTTAGGTTTAGGGTTTAGCTTAGGCATTTTCAGCCCGAGCTCGTGATGGCGGCTGGCGCTGGCCTCCCGGGACCCGGACCCCGGTTGACCCGGTCCCGCGTTGCGGCACCCGTGACCCGCCCCGCCTGCCCTGCCGTGCGCCCGTGCCGCCTCGCCTGGCCTGTAAGTGGCAAGGCGTGCCCGCCCGTGCCGTGCTGGGCGGGCCCGTTTGACACCTCTAGGTGAATTTGACTTTTACATGCAGTGCAGTCATCCAGAAAATATTACCAAAGAAGATGAAGGATTTAGGATGCTTCACCATTCCATGCACCATTGGAGAATTTTAATTTAATATAGCACTTTATGACTCAGGTGCTAGCATTTATTTGATACCTTTGTTTTTGATTAATAGGTTAAGTTTGGGGGAGATGTCTCCCACTTACATCACCCTAGAAATGGCAAACATAATAATGGCTAAACCTGAAGAGATCTTGAAGGGTGTGCTTGTCAAAATGAGAAAGTTTGCTTTCTCGGTGGATTTTATTATACTAAATATGGAATAAGCCTCACAAGTTCCATTGTTGCTAGGAAGTTCATACATTGCAATTAGAGCTGTCTTGATATATGTGTAGAAGAGAGTGAATACTCTTAGGGTTGGAAATGATGTAGTTCACTTCAACCTTGACAAAAGACTTAATAAAATAGATGTTGATGTTCAAGATGACATGTTAGTAAAAAATATTATTCTTAGCAATTCTAAACTAGAAAAAAAATTGTGTTGTTCCACTTTCAGTCAATAAAAATGAGATGAAATTCTGATATCCTAAGAATCCTAAAGTTGATTTTGTGACATACAGTTTCAAGTGTATAGAAATTATTTTGAATCTAAATGAACACAATAGTGAGGATTCCTATAGTAGCAAAGAGAAGGAAACTCAAAAAGGGAAGAGTACAAACGAGCTTCAGTGAATAGAATTACCAGACCATCTAAAATATGCTTTTCTAGAATCAAAAGGAGCTAAACCTATGATCATTTCTACTACATTGAATAATATTAAAGAACAAAATCTATTGTAGGTATTAAAAAAATATAAGAAACTATTGCTTGGTTTATATAAGATTTGAAAGGGATCCATCTATCAATCTGTATGCATAAAATTCTTTTGGATGATAATACAAATTCTTTAATATAGCATCAAAGAAGATTGAACCTAATATTGAAAAAAGTTGTCAGATAAATAGTTCTGGAGTTGTTGACTATTAGATTTATATATGCAGTATCTGATAGCCCTTGGGTGAGACTAGTTAATGTGGTTTCTAAGTAGGGTGGATTCACTATGATCAGAAATGAAAAGAAATGTACTAATTTTTATAAGAACTATAACAGGATGGAGGGTATGCCTAGATTATAGAAAAATAAACTTAATAACTAGGAAAGATTACTTTCCATTGTCTTTGATTTATTAGATATTGGATAGACTTACATGATATCCACATTTCTATTTTCTTGATAGATAACCATGATATAACAAGATTACTATTGCTTCTTAAAATCAAGAGAAAACTATATTTACATGTCCTTATTTCCTTTGCTTCTAGAAGTATGTCATTCAGGTTATACATGTTAAATATTATAATTATGGGTAATATAGTCATTTCCCACACATACCGAAAAGTCTATTGACCACGAAGTTTTCATTTCCCACTACAGCAAGTTACGCTATTATAAAACGAAAGGCCGCTGTTTTTTTTTCGATATACTTTTTCTGAACAGCCACCGTCGCTGCGTCTGGGTCTGCCGTCGCTGCGTCTGGGTCTGTCGTCGCTGCGTCTGGGTCTGTCGTCGCTGCGTCTGGGTCTGCCGTCGCTACTGTTTCTTTGTTTGCCGTCGCAAATTGGTTTTGCTGTATTTGTTGTTGCTTACATGGTATCAGAGGTTGGAATTCTATTAATCAAATGAGCCGCAGTAAGGACTGCTTCTCCCCAAAATTCACTAGGAACACTGGCAGACAATAAAAGAGATCTAGCAGTCTCAACAATGTGTCTATGTTTCCTTTCAGCAACACCATTTTGTTCAGGAGTATCAGTACAAGAAGTTTGATAAATTGTCCCATCTAGAGTAAGTAAATCAGTAAAAGTATGAGAAGTATACTCTCCACCCAAATCACATCTAAAACACTTGATAACAGAGGAATGCTGTGTTTTAATGAGAATTCGAAAATCATTGAATATATTTAGAAAATCAGAACGTTTTTTTATAAGATAAACCCAGCAATAACGAGTGCAATCATCAATAAAGGAAACATAATAACGTGATCCTCCCTTTGTGGTAATAGGAGAAGGACCCCATACATCAGAATGAACAAGATCAAATGGAGCAAGAGAAACAGAAGTACTTTTATTAAAAGGCAAAGCAGAAAATTTGACCAATTTGCAACCACAACAATCTGAAATATTACATGGTTTCACATTGCCTAAGGCTCCTGTAGAAGCTAGAAACTGTAAACGAGATGCAGAAACATGACTAAGGCGAGAATGCCACAAATAAAAGACAGACGAAGAATCACTTAACCGAAAGGAAGACAAATCAACACTAGAAACAGAAGCTGCAACATCTGGTACTTTAAGATTATCCAAAACATATAGTCTCTCTTTCCTACGGCCAGTCCCAATCAGCTTCTGGGATTGCGGGTCCTGCACATAACAAGCGGAAGAAGAAAAAAAGACTAAATATCCAGATTCACAAAGTTGACTAACAGAAACGAGATTTATAGTAAGTTTAGGAACATAGTAGACATCAGGGATGGACAAACATGGTGTAACAATAGACTCACAACCTGCTAAAGGCATAGGAGTGCCATCAGCAGTCAATACTGTCACAGATGAATAATGAGATAAAGAAACAAATGATGACAAATCAGGTGACATATGATGTGAAGCGCCAGAATCTAAGACCCATAAAATTGGAGATGTACCTGAGGAACAAGAGGATGACAAACCTATAGGTGAGGAGACAGACATGGCATGCGGTTGTGCTGCAAGAAACTTTTGAAACTGCTCAAGCATAGATGGATCTAATGATGGAGTAGCCATGGCAGCATTAGGATTAGGCGATCTGAGGGACCACTACTGCTGTGATAGTGGATGTATGAAAGATGGTCGTTGTTGAGGAAATTGCTTTGACTGATTGGGCTGCTGTGATTTACCTCTGTTCAACAATATAGGACACTGTGATTTCCAATGACCCTTTTGCTTACAGAAATGACATTCATCTTGAGCAGTCGTAGTATGAGATCTAAACTGAGTATTACCAATAGGCCTGTGAGGGACTGCAAAAACAGAGAGAGTATCTTTTTCTGTATGAGACTTAAGCCGTATCTCCTCAGCTAACAGTTCACTAACTACTGAATCAACAGAAGGCAGCGGATTGCGATGTAGAATAGTCCCACGAAGTCCCTCAAAATCATCACGAAGAGCCATCAAAAATTGAACCAAACACTGCTCTTCTCTTCTGGCAATATATGGAGCAAAGGCCTTTATCTCTGCAGATTCTGTTAGTGCTAATTGGTCCCATAAATCTGTCATAGCATCATAAAATTCCTGCACACTCATATTTTTCTGTTGTAAAGCACGAATATCAATTTCCAACTGATACTGTTTTGCAAAATTAGATTGTGTGTATAACTTTGCCAAATAATCTCAAACTTCCTTAGCAGTTTCAAATTTCGCCAATTGCATTCCTATTATATTCTTCACAGAATTATTAATCCAAGTAATGATCTTGAGGGACTTTGTGGGACTATTCTGCATCGCAATCCGCTGCCTTCTGTTGATTCAGTAGTTAGTGAACTGTTAGCTGAGGAGATACGGCTTAAGTCTCATACAGAAAAAGATACTCCCTCTGTTTTTGCAGTCCCTCACAGGCCTATTGGTATTACTCAGTTTAGATCTCATACTACGACTGCTCAAGATGAATGTCATTTCTGTAAGCAAAAGGGTCATTGGAAATCACAGTGTCCTATATTGTTGAACAGAGATAAATCACAGCAGCCCAATTAGTCAAAGCAATTTCCTCAACAACGACCAACTTTCATACATCCACTATCACAGCAGCAGTGGTCCCTCAGATCGCCTAATCCTAATGCTGCCATGGCTACTCCATCATTAGATCCATCTATGCTTGAGCAGTTTCAAAAGTTTCTTGCAGCACAACCGGATGCCATGTCTGTCTCCTCACCTATAGGTTTGTCATCCTCTTGTTCCTCAGGTACATCTCCAATTTTATGGGTCTTAGATTCTGGCGCTTCACATCATATGTCACATTTTAAAGGTGCATGATGTTTATGTTCTCAATTCTGATGGAAAAGATTATGGAAATATTCATGGATGACTTCACAGTGTATGAATCCATTTTCAATTATTACCTATATAATTTGGAAATAGTACTTCAAAGATGTAAGGATAATAATTTAGCTTGAATTGAGAAAAATATCATTTCATGTTTACTGAAGACATTGTCCTGGAGCACAAAATTTCTGCAGCTAGTTTAAAAGACATCCAAATAAAAGTTTCCATAATAAAAAACTTTCATCTCCCACAATAGTCAAGAGAATTAAAAGTTTTTTTAGTGCATGCTGGATTTTACAGAAGATTTATTAAAGACTTCTCAAAAATATTAAGACCCTTATGCAAATTGTTAGAAAAAAACACAAGGCTTAATTTTGATGAGTCTTGCTAGAGTGTATTTGAAAAGATCAGAACCAAACTAAAGGAAGCTCAAATCATGGTCACACTAGACTTGAATGCTATATTTAAAATCATGTGTGATGCTTGTGATTTTGAAATGGAAGCTGTATTGGGACAAAGAAGAGACAGGATATGCATGTTCATCTACTATGCTAGTAAAATCTTCAATAAAGCTTGAGAAGATTATTCCATTACTAAAAAGGAGATGCTGGCTCTGGTATTTGCATGTGAAAAATTTAGGCCTTACATTTTGGGCTTCAATATTATCATCCACACTAATCATGTAGTAATTAAATATTTAATGGCAAAGAAGGAAGCTAAGCCAAAATTGATTAGATGGATGCTATTACTACAAGAGTTAGATCTTGAAATCAAAGATAAAAAGGGTTACGACAATGTGATAGTTGATCACTTGTCAAGAATGGAGACAACTGCTAGAAATGAAAAAAAATCTGAAGTTATTGAATATTTACTAGATGAGTAGTTATTTTAGCTATCATTATAGATACCCTAGTCCGATGATATAGTGGATTATCTAGCTTGTAAATTATTACCACTAGAATTCAAGCTAGCTTGTGAATTTTCTAGCTTGAGACAAAGACTAGAAATGAAAAAAATCTGAAGTTATTAAGGATTGATAGTAGATACTATATGTGGGATGACCCACAGTTATTTAAAATATTAGCTGTTATGATTATCAAAAGGTGTGTTCCATAAAAAGAACTAGGTAAAATATTAAAAGAATATAATGCATCACCATATGAGAGGCATTTTTCAGGAGACAAAACATATCACAAAATTCTCTAATCAGGTATCTACTATCCTACTATCTTTAAGGATTGTGTGAAATATGTTAAGTTGTGTGATCAATGCCAAATAATAAGAAATGTCAACAAAAAGAATAAATACCCCTACAATATTTTTGGTGGCTTCTTTTCCACCTTCCTATGGAATGATATATATTTCTTAGGACCCTTTCCACCTTCCTATGAAAATATATATATATATATATATATATACTCATAGCTATTGATTATGTATCAAAGTGGGTAGAGGTGGCTTCTTTTCCATGGAATGATCCTAATACGATTGTAGGATTAATGCATAACAATATTTTGAACATATTTGAGACACCTAAAACTATTATAAGTGATGGAGAAAGCCATTTTGCCAACAATGTTTTTGAGAAACTGATGATAAGAAATGGGATTAAATATATATTAAGTTTGATATATCATCCTCAAACTAATGGGCAAGCAGAAGTTTCCAATAGGGAAATTAAGAGGATTTAAAAAAAAACAATGAGCTCAAAAACGAGGGATTGGTCATTAAGGCTGGTTGATGTACTATTGGCTTACAGAACTGCATTTAAGGCTCTTAATAGATTGTCCCCATACTAAATTATCTTTGGAAAATCTTGTCACCAACCTCTAGAATTGGAATACAAGGCAATGTAGGCCATTAAACAATTGAACCTTGACTTCAAGGCTACTAGAGAAGAAAGATTACTTCATATAAATGAGCTAGAAGATTGAGAAATAAAGCCTACAAAAGCGCTAGAATCTACAAAGATAAAACAAAGAAATAGCATGATCAAAGGATCTTGAGGAGATAAATCAATGTAGGAGATCAAGTTCTACTTTAACTCCAAATAAAGATTATTTTCATGAAATCTGAAGTCAAAATGGAGTGGTCCATATACCATAGTAATAAGTATAGCCTTTGGGATAGTTATAGTGAGAACTAGTGGTGAAGAAGAGTTTAAGGTAAATGGTCAAAGGCTTAAATACTACCTTAGTAGAGAGTGAGTTTAGATGAGAGGGAATGCCAAAGTAAGGAGCAAAAGCTAGCATAGTCCAACTAGGGACTAAAATCTGAGCAGCTGATAGGAGGCAACCCATATGAGTTTGGTTTGAGTGTTTAAGTTCATATGTTCCTATTATTATTTTTTCTTTTTTTATAGATTAGAATTTATGGTTAATGTGTTTTCTGATGAGTATCTCTAGAATTTTGTAGGAGTGGAGAAATCAACACCTAATGAAAAGTTAATTGAGGAGAAAATATCCATCAAGCCAAAAAAGAAGAACAAATTAAAAAGGGAGTATTCTTTTTCTATTAGAAGTAAATTCTAAAAAGAGAGACTTGACTAGTAGAAATTTTAAGAAAAAAAAGAGTGACACTTTTTTTGTTAGTCGCAATAAATTAGCATCGATCATGACAAGAAATAGAGACAAGAAATAACATTGGTCGCAACGTAGGTTCTGATGATACATTAATAATTGATAGACAAGGTAAACCCAAGTCATAGCACAATTCAGTCTTGACATTATTGTCAAAATTATTTAATGCCACTTCAAATATTAGCATTCATTGATATAGCAGATAAAATGATAGAAACATATAGTGTGACCAAAAGAAGGAATGTTACAACCTGAAGATTACTTTATTGTGACCAAAAGAAGGAATGATAGAAATACTCAAACCATTTCAAGTAAGTTGCGACAAACAAAAATTAAGTTTAAAAGATTACTTTATGTCATGACTAACTTAGGTGTGTTGTGACATAAAATAATTGAATAAATGATGTGACTTTAAATATGAGGCCTATATATATATATATATATATATATTAAAAAAAGAGATGACACATGCACTTGATTATAATTAAGTCATGATATGCTCATATTAATCTCGTTACCCACAACATTAATATCATGACAAGCATACTTGAATTGTGAGCACCACATGTGAGCTTCAATTTAAGAACTCCCCAGCTAATCTACTTCTACTTCTTCTATTTCTAACTCTAGCATTGCTATTTTTGTCGCAACAGTTCTGATAAACCCTATTCCAAAACCAAATGGATGGAAACCAGAAATTCGTCCCAAACCTAATGAAGATCATGAAAGACAATAAGCAACAAAGGAAGGAGGTTCAACTAGAAGCTCCAATAGAGATGAGCTCGTGGAGTGATTTAGTAGATATAGATGAATCAATGCCACTAGTAGAAAGTTAAGGAAAGAGAAGAAGGGTTGAGGCACATAAGGAGTCGAAAAAAGAAGGTGGAGCTTTCATCTCAGATGAAGCACACTCCACATGGTCGACAAATTATTCTCAGAAAAGTTTTATAGGAGAGAGGGTCTGGAAAGTTTATTTCATTTTTTAGAACAAATAAAGCAACTGGGTTGGAGATTCTTACATTAGTATTAGAGGTTAGGATATGCTCTTATGGCAAGAGAGTTCTACTCAAATTTGATGATAAAGAAGAAGAAAAAGTTCATGTCTGAGAAGTATTTGTTTTGTTTGGAAAGATAATCATAAATGAAATATATAAACTTGAGCATCAGAAGCATGAGCCTAGATTTAAGAAGATGATGGACATCCAAAGTCATGGAAAAATAATTAAAATACTACAATACAAATGATAAGGAAAAGTTGGAGAGTAGCAAGCGGAAAGTACATGAGGCAATTAATAGAAGAGATCTTACAAAAGAAGCTAAGGTGTGATTTTATTTCATTTTATCAGTTATAGCTCCTATCAAGCATGTGTGCCACATCAAGGAACAAGAAGCATTGTTGTTGTATGTCATTATGGAGGTGTACAAAATGAATATTGGAGGAATCCTAGAGACCTCGACATTAGGTAACCTTCAAGGTAATCGAAGATGGTTGATTTCTCACCATGCATTAATCAGCAAGTTATGCCTTACAGTTGGGGTGAAAGAAAGAGAGAAAAGAAATTTGCCCAAAATTTTCTTCTCTAACTTTGATATGGCTGGTTAAAGGGACAAGAAATATAAAACAAAAAGAAGTACTCAAGGCCGATGATGATTCAGAGGAGGAAAAATCAGTGAAAGAAGCTATGAATAGGCATTAGAACAAGCCCACAACACTTCTCACAAGACAGAAAATAGACAGCATGGAGAAGAAGAAACCCCTACTCCCATTAGAATTGGGCATGCAACATCAAAAGAAAGAAATCCTTTTTATACTCACTACTCTCATTCAAAATAGAAAATTGGAAGGTAGGTGAAAGCTCAATATTTCAGGAGACTACCTCAGAAATTATAAAAATGCTGATCTTCGTGAATAAGAATATGGAAGAAGAAGAGAAGAAATAGGTAAAGGAACAAAAACTCATGGAATACAATTGGAAGGCAAAGTTCAAAAGAAAAGAGCAACAATGAGAGAAAATTAGAAATCAACAAGAATAGGAGTGGAAGGATCAAAAAAAATTTTCCATGGACTTTGAACCACCTAATATCATGTCAAATCTACCTCCCAAAATAAAAAAATAAATTTTCAAAAACCTCCAAAAAATTTCTCTCTTCCAAACATACTTAAACCATAATAAAAGTCAACAAGTTCAGGTAATTAAAAGATGTGATGATTTTATCTGAAACTCTATAATTTATTTTTGATTTTTGTGGAGCATGTTTTAGTATACCTGCTAACATCATATGTTTTCTTTGCTTTAGGACAATCAAAACTTTAAGTTAGGACAAATTTTGATCAACAAAAAAGTCATCAAAGTTTAAATTTATTTTTTATCATATTTTCATGTTTAGGAGATAAATTTCATGACTAAAGGTTTGAAAATTACTCTTCTCATGCTTTTTCAAGTTTTTAGCTAGAAGAAGGATGGCAGCAAAAATTAAAGAAATTGGTAAAGTCAATTATGTTATAAAAGTAATCTTAGTCAATATAGCATTTGGTTGCATTAACATGCTTGGTCATGTTGGCAAGCTCGGCCAAGATAGCAATTGGTCATGAAAATAGACTTGGTAAAGATAGTAGGCTCGGTCGAGACAACAATTGGTCATGCCAGTAATATTTAGTTGTTACTATAAAATTTTATTGTGACATCAACATTTAGTTTTAACTAGAACATTTAGTCATGACAGCTATATTTGATCATGATAATAGACTTGGTTGTGATATCAGAAGTTGGTCCTAATAGTGAAACAAAGAGGAAAATAAATGTTGGGGCCATACCAAAGAATTCAAGTTGGCCGATCATGCTCGATTTTTACCAAATTACTCTAGAAGCTAGGGATAGCACAAACTTTTTTAAAATGATTTCTATTTTGAAATCAGAGGTTCATTCGAAAGGTGACCCATGCGACTGGACTGGTAGCTGGTAGTACTATTTATTTTTCTTTCTTCTTTTAGCTTAGATTTATAGTTGAATATCTTTTCTTGAAGCATTTTGTTTGGCTAAGAAACTTTACTTGTCAGAAGCATGAATCTAAATAATGATTGCTTATGTTTTAATGATGCAATGGTTGTATTGAATTTGAACATGAACAATCATATGAAATCATATGATTCGACAAGGTGCAATCACCTTGTTCTTCACTATATGTAGTACACAGGTGGTTGTAATCCATGTGAAAGCTTCGTTGAATTAATCTAACTATTTTTTTATGGGAATCAGTAAAAGTTCCTTGGACATATAAAGTAGATCTAATGGATCAATGTGCATATTATTTACTTATTCCCCATCCTAAAACCTAATACTCTTAACACATTGTATCTTACCCTTAAGTATGGGAGGTCCTCTGAGTGACATAGAGAAGATGGCAATTCGAGGGTTGATGAACAACTTATTATGAGTAAATGTGAGACTAATAGTGGGAAATATGGGAACTCTGCTAGTTCATATAGAGAAATCCTAATTTTACATAGAAATGAGGAAATGGCTAACTCTCTAGATGAATTACCAGAGACATCACCTAAATCATTTGAGTGATCTATATCCCCGTGTTGGCTAAAATACAATCAAGAGAAAGGAAAACTCTCAATGATTTAAAGGAAGAGGCGTCAACCATTTATAGAGATTTACAACACCCAAGTCTTAGGAAGCAAGAGATTTGTAGTCGTTATAAAAAGGTATGAAATATTGAAAAAGAAAATTACTCAAATCTCATAAGACAATGTGAAATAAGAATAACCCCTTAGATCCTAGACTTCTAAGGAAACTAGGCAATCTAAGTGGTGAAAGGTATAGCTACAAGGAGAGATGCAGGGCTATATGACAAAAATTCTTGATAGATTTCAATTTTTCTATAAAAATAATTTATGATAGATAAGTATAAAGGGATTGATTATACTACAACATTTGTGTTAGTATCAGCTTCTATAAGAAAACCAATCCAATCTAATTTATTTTTGGGAATTTTCTTCAAACTTGTGTTAAGAGTTTTAGTATTTGATTTTCAATATCTTGTAGTTAGCAACTAAAACTCTCTTTTTTAATTGTTAAAATAGTGTAGATCTCTAGTAGTTTGGGCAGTTGGCAATTTGGTTCTTGTCAATCTCTATGGGAATGATATCTAGAATTACATCCATTTTTACTACTTGAATGACCCATGCACTTGTAGTGTGTTATAGACTAAATCTAATTATGATTTCTATTCAAAGAAATGGTGATTTGATCTATACAAAAAAGGTAGACACATTTTATGACACCGTTGTCGAGGATGTAAGTGCACAAGTCATTGAAATTAAAATAAAAAATGGTCTATATAAAAAGGTTTAATTTTAAAGGTCTCAAATTATAGAAATTAAAAATGAGAGATTTATTAGTTGACAATGATTACTGGTCAACCATATAAATTGAAAATGGTGGTAGGTCAACTGGTATTTTGTTGTACGAATCTATGGACTTGGGTTCAAGTCCTAAGGGATACAACATGAGAGCTATGAGAATAAGTCCTAACCCATGTGTATAAAATTGTATTCCATAATTAGAAAGCAGACAATATGAGTATGACAGGTAGTGGAGGCCAGGAAAACAATTAACATCAAGAGATCAAGGACCACTCGGGGACAAAGTCTGAGTGGAGCCCACCTTTGTTATAGTAATATCTAAGATTGAGATCAATTATTTTTGGTAAAAGGTCTCTGATTATAGAAATTGAAAAAGAAAGATTTATTAGCTGACAATGATTATTGGTTAGTCATAGAAGATTTTAAGCCAACTAAAACCAATTATAAACTAGTTGCAATATTTTGCACTATTATCTAATGAAATAAGTTTGATTAGAAACCATGAGGTTTGATCCAATTATATTTGATAATCGAGATATTAGTGAATATTTCTAGTGAGATAATAACATGGTATTGTGGAAGAAACTTAAAATTTTTTAACAGAGCAAATCTTTGGTCCACAGATTATATTTGAAGAAGAAGATTTATTGATTACACATGAAGAAGATAGATTTATTTGTTTCACACACACACAACTTTCATACATTGATCTGTCAACTCACGTCCATTGGTTGTGAGATTAGAGAAGATGACAAAGTCATAACCCATTTCTATTCACTACCAAGTTTATGGAATAACTTGATTATCACTATTAGTAGTAGTATAATATTATTATCCTATGAGGTAGTGGTTTATGCTCTACTATCTGAGAATTATGAAAAGGTAGAACATATGAAAATACTAAAAAAAGATTTGTCTGTGAAGGGGAAGATTAAAAATAAAAATGAGTGCTCTGATAGTTAAAAGGTAAGTAGAAGAATGAAGATTATGGGTAAGCTAGAAATAAATTACTAGAAGTATGGTAAAGCTAGGGATTTCAAGAGGGACTACCAACATAATCCAACTCAAGTGAGAGCTAACTTGGAAAATTAGAGATATCTTAGAAAGATATGCACTTTATAGATGCCTATATCACTAATGTTGATGAGCACACTTGGTACTTTGACATAGGTATGTCATATCACATGATTCATCATTGAAACTAGTTCAACAATATAAGATATATGATGGAACAAAGGTGAAATTATGAGTTATATGCTAAAGCTAGGAATTTCAAGAGGAATTGATAGAAAAATCCAACACAAGTGAGAGCCGACTTAAAAAATAAGTAGCTATCTTAGGGTGAGGTACACTTTTCAGATGCCAATGTCACTTATATTGATGAGCACACTTGGTACATTGACATAGATACATCATATCACATCACTCGTCATCAAAATTAGTTCAACAATATGAGTTATATGATGGATGAGAGATGACCTTATAAATGGCTAAACAATTAAGTTAGTTGGATATTGGAAGATGAAGATGAAGATGCATGATGAGTCCTTCAAATTTCTTCAATGGATGAAGCATATTTCAGACTTGGATAGAAATTTAATCTTTGTTAGTGTAATTACTGATGTTTGAGTGAGATTTTGTTGTGATGACAAAGTTTTCAAGATAACATGAGAAGCAGTATTAATTGCTAGAGGAATATGGTGTGAGATCTTGTACAAGCTACTTGTAAGCATCATTATGACTCTGGGCTATGATTCCTTGATTTTTTGAGAAACTATATATTTTTTCTCCATATATTTGTGTCTATCTATTTCTATTTGTGTCTCTTTCTATATATATATTTGTGTCTCTTTCTATTTGTTTTTCTCTCCATATATTTGTCTCTATGAATAGCTATATATTTCCCTATCTATCTATCTATTTCTCAATCTATCCATCTGTATACCATTCCATTTATATATTTGTCTATCAGTCTATTTGTCAATTTACCTATTTGTCTATCAATTTATTTTTCTATATGGCTAACAATCTATATGTATATGTGGTTATCTATCTATCTATGTATCTACCTATCTTTCTATTTGCTTATCTCTCTATATGTCCATGTTTCTATATGTCTATTTTCCTATTTCTCTATCTATCTATCTATCTAACTATTTATTTGTGTATCAATCTATTTATATGTATATCTATTTATTTTCCTATCTATATATGTTTCTATCTACTTATCTGCCTATCTATCAATCAGTCTTTCTTTCTATTTGTATATCTGACAATTTCTCTATTCATCTATCTATCAGTCTATTTATATATTTGTATATCTATCAACAAGCTAAGCTTGAAAAATAAGTTGTACAATAGAGAAGAAAATTATGACAATGTGAAGACAAGATTTGGATTCATTTCATGAAAACATGGTGCAATGATAGAGTTTGAAATCACGACATGGAAACATAGGTTCGTGACATTGGAACAAACATATCTTCTATTAAATCACCTTTCAAGATAGTGTCACAACAATAATTCATATTGTGGTATCATAGATTATGGCACATCTATGAAAAGAGTCTCATTGCTATATTCTTGAAGAGGATGTTAGAAAAAGTACCATATTATTTGAAAGGAACCAGCTTTTCTAAGTATTACTTGTATAAAAAATAAAAGTGAGTCAAGTTATAGTATAGCCACAAAATCAATGTAAGTGTTGGATTTTATTCACATGACTTGTTCAAATGAACACTATAGGTTTTACTTGGGAGATTAAGATACTACATTTTGTTTGTTGATGATTTCTCTAGGTATGCATTCATTTTCTTCATTAAGAAAAAAACTAAGGTATTAGAGAAATTCAAGAAGTTTAAAGCACTCATGGAGAACTAATTCAACTGGAAAATAAAAATTTTGTGAATGGATGATGATACAAAGTATTTTCCAATTGATTGATTATATGTTGAGCAGGGTATTGTAAGATAAAATACAATGAGGATAACACCACAATGAAATAGAATACTAATGAAAATGACAAGGTGCATGAAGAGCTTGGAAAGCTTGAAGCAGAAGTTCTAGGCTGAAGTAGCTGCTAAACATTCTACTTGAAGAACCAAAATCCTTCTTTAGAGATGAAGAATCAGATACCCTTTGAATTGTTGTATGGAAGATGATAAGACTAGCCTAACTTTGAGCCTACGAGTGTGATGCATATGCCCAAGTGCCAAAGTAAAGGAGCAACATGGTAGACTTTAAATCAGTGAACTGTATATTTCTTGGCTATGAGGAATGCATCAAAAGCTTTGGAATCCATAAACAATAATAATTATCTATTTTAGAGATGTAGTATTCATGAAGTAAAAAAGTAGAAATATTCTAGAAAGTCATGACATTGGTGATATTACTAGAGAAATAGAGTCATGATTAGAAAATAGTGAGTTGTGACATCTTTTTGTCATGACAACACAAATAGAGTAATGTCTCTATTCTAATAGTGGAACATTTTCTTTTGCTAAAGTTGTGTAGTATACAAATTTTGAATGCTCTATTGAGGATTTTGTTGTCGAGACAACAACTCCTATATTAAGAAGGTTTACATGGGCTAGAAACTCATATATGAGATACGTTGAATTATTGATAGTGCATACCATGCTCTTGATGTAATAAAAGATGTAAGAAGCATTGTATTGGAGGAAAGACCTTTGGGGTTTCAATTCATTGAAATTATTCTATGAAGGAAGATATGCAACCATTGGAGGAGAGCAACATTTGGGAGCCTTATCAAGTTGCCCGCAAATTAGCAAAAAAGTCAAAAAGTAGAAGGTGTAGAAAAGTTCCAATTATATAGATCTGAGACTACAAAGATGATGATGATGAAGAATAAGTATTCACAAAGTGAAAAAAAATTGTTAGGATTGGCCCCAACTATATGAAGCCTTAATAGGATTATGATGTCACAATTAGAATTATGAAGTCATGACATGAACTAAGTCACAACCTCTATTTATGTGGCTTTGACTGAAAGATTGTATTTGGTATCATAACCTAAAAATTAAAGTCACGAACAAAATGAAGTTACAACCCTATTCTTTGGTGTTATGACTTAAATGAAGTTAAGACTTGAATAGAGTCATAATCTATCTTATTTTGTTGTAACTGGATGACTTAATAATTTAAATCATGATTATTATTTTTTTGGTAAAACGATAATGAAGTGGTGACATGAGATTTAGTGTCATAACTTAGGTCTTCAATTTGAAGAGTTTTTTTTTATTCTTCTATTTAAATATTTATAAACATAATAAGAATGAAATTTCTCAGAACATAATAAATTTTAGTGACGAGTTATCCTTTTACAAGTTACAATTTATGTGTCCTCTCTTCTCTCCCTACCTTTTTCTCTTGTGTACATGTGTAATTATTCTTTGATATTTCTTTTCCACCCATGCTTCCTTCCTAAGACTCTGAATAACCATTTAGTAGATACTTGAGGAACTCTATGTTTGGTATCAAGGTACATTCGGTATCATGCAGTACCAATCATATGGTATCAGACCCAAGTGGGTAAGCATGAAGAAATGATTCTCCAATAGCTATTAATTATCATCACTAATGAAATATCTTGTAAGTTGTTTGGCATCAATGAAG
Organism: Sapria himalayana; assembly: GCA_029783825.1. Lineage (NCBI taxonomy): Eukaryota > Viridiplantae > Streptophyta > Magnoliopsida > Malpighiales > Rafflesiaceae > Sapria > Sapria himalayana. The sequence goes on along the minus strand of JAREIK010000357.1, from coordinate 3,466,015 downwards.
TGAGACAATAATAACTAATTAATGATATACCATTTGATTAACTTGGAAATAGAGTAAAGTCATCATCTTTTTATTCAATAAATAATAGGACACATTTTGGTTGGTTTATTGCAATGAAATGAAGAAATAATGTAAACATGCAGCAAAAATGCAGAATCTTTTTTAAAATAAAGGTGACTCGGTTTTCTCATACATTACGAGGTAATAATTTGTAAAAAAATCATTCCCTAAACATGCATTAGAATAGTGCCAACACTCCCCCTCTAATACATGCACCACTTTGTGATATGAGTGTATTGTCCATGGACCACTTACCAAGTATGACACATGGGCGAGGCTTTCATGTCATCATGGCTTGCTTGAAAATTTCAAAGAATAGAATTAAAAAAAAACATTATGTAGATTGTAACCCACCCACGACAAAATTTGTCTAAGTTTTTTGAAACCCATCCCATGATAAAAAATAATCATGCATGGTGCTAAAAGACTCTCTATCCCATAAATGCCAAAAAGTATAAGCATCCTTGGTGAGAAGTCATCATCACTTTTTTTATCCCTCAAGGTTTCCTAATGGGTATAATAACATCTATTTGTTTTTATTTACATTGTAGTCATGCATGTAACTTAGTTTTTGTTAGAAGCTAATAGCGAATCTGTAATTGTTGCAAATACATGTTTGTATATGCCTATGCAAATGGCCAAATATATCAGAAAATTGTGTTGATTTGTTTTCTATCTCTAGTGTTCCCTCAATGGAGCAGCTTCACTAAAAATTAGTCAAAATCATTTTGGTAAAAAGGTGTACTTTTTCTCGATCAAAATATACAAGAAAGAACCCACAAGCATGATAGAAATTAAAAAATAATCACTAAAGCATTAGATAGAATTGGCCTTAATTGTTTGGTAGATGTCACGAGACCGAAACAGGATGTCCAAGTATGAAAATGATGATGTTTATATATTACCTCATTGTCATTCCAGGTATTAATTGTTGTATTTATTACATATCAAGATTATGCTATCCTAATAAAATAAAAAACAAAATGTTGTTTATTTACTCATTTTATTTATATCATTGCAAATTATCTTTTCCCCGATGAATTAATTTATAAAGGAGGATGTTCATTATCATTAATTTTGTTGGTTGATGGAATAATCATAATTGGAAAAAATATTAAGAAAAATATGTTCATCTTTTGTGAAATTTTAATCATGCTAATTAATTTATTTATTATTCTTTTTTTTTCTAGTAACACACACACACGTGCATATGAATATCAATGTTAATATATGTAAATTAGATATCAATAATTCCTAGATGAAGCAATAATAAAGTGGATTGAAATTTGGCTGCTTTTTGTCCCTTTATAATCTTAAGTGTACCACATTCTTTCTTGCTTGTATGTGTTAGTGAATGAAACATTGTTTGAGTGGGGATTGATTGTTGATGATTTGCCAAAAAATTCACATCAATTTGAGTGGAGCAACATTTGCTTACACAATCACATTTGATCTTATAAACTCTAACCATGAAGAATGGCTGAGGACTTGTCCAAAATATTTGATCTCAGGAATAATTTTTAACAAAATACATATCAAGATCATAGATAGTTGAAATTGCTCAATATAATGATATTGTAGTATTCAAATAATTATGGGGGTGAATACTTTTAATTTTTTCTGTTTGTATTAGTGAATGAAAGATAATATGCATGTGATCATGAATCATTGCATCATGTTGGCAATACAAACATTGTTGCAATATAGGTGAAATGAGATTGTTATAGGGTCAACCATAGTGCACCATGGTTTAACTAGAGGTGAAAAGGTTGCAATGCAATTATATGGGTTTCACAAAGGTGTGTTAAATCGCATGTTGCAGTAATAGAGATAAATTAATTTGAGACAATGATATTAGGTTCATGTAGAATTTTTTATTATGTCATTAGATATTGGAACACAACAATATATTAATTTGATATCGATTATATGATGATTTAGAAATAAGTTCTTGAGGAATTATCCCCAACATATCAATATGATATGTATTATTAATGGATATCTTTGGAAGATTACTACACGTGCTATTGGGGCAACAAAAATAGTTTAGGTAGATACTTTTTAAAGCACATGTAATCAGACATTAGATGATATATACTTTGGTGAATCATCAATTAGGATGAAAAGCATTAATATCCTTATAGACTATTATGTTATTTTTCTTAGGTCATATGAAAAGGAATTATGTTTCTACCAAGGATAAAATATGAAAAAGAAATCACAAGAAAAAATTCATGGTCTTCCTCAATTCTCATATAAATTGTTGTATTTGGTGTGCGATCATTGAAAATCAAGACCAAACATGAAAAAATTGTTGAATTTAGATGTTTAAGGAATATCATTTTCAACAATTATTTTTTGCCTTAGCCGTATCGATCAAAGGATTTCAAATACATTGTCATCCCATTATTTTCATAGATTTATCTCATGTGAGCATGACATATAAGGGTGTTTTGTTTTCAACATTAGCACATGATGTGCATTATGGTGTATTAATGTTCCCATTAGTATATGATTTGTATGTAGAGAACATTTATGAGGCCCAACTTTGGTTTATATAGAAAATTTATGTGGTACAGATATGGTTTATAGAAAGAATTTGTGATTGACACCAAAATATTATTCGTAGTATTACTGAAGTGTTTGAATTAAAGTATCATGTGAATTGCTAACATCATATTAATAAGAATTTTAGTTGTTTTCTAACAATGCATACCACCAAATTAGAAAAAAGAATAATAATGCATTATAAATATTTGACATGGTAGCATATATGTTGTTGGATTATAATTTTAATATTGTCATCCATATGTTTTAGAATAATAATTACCCTATTTGTCATATCTCATGATTTTTGTGTGTTTATTTTAATGATATGCTTTTTAAATTTTTAATTATTTTTAATTTATATTGTGTTGTTATTTATCATACAATGCCTATGCCATGATGTTCAAAAATAAAACACATGTACATTTTTTTATTCAGTTATGAAATTATGATCTTTATGTCTTATTGATTATATTCATTTTAACTTATATATAAATAAAGGTATGGTGTAATTAATATTTAATATTTAAATTTTACACACAATTTTTTTTATTTGTTGATTGATCTGAATGACACTATCATTGTCATGCTATAGTCATATTGCCATATCATAGCCCACTAGGCACTATTGACTGCCCACATGCCATGGAATTTTAACCCACGCACCATAACCTATGGGACACAACCCATGCCCAACAACTTATAGGCTACAAGCCAACTTGGTCCCCCTAGTTGGCCTTTGACCATTGGCATCTTGGCCACTGCCAATGGCTACAATGGCACTTGGACTTGGCTGAAAGAAAAATCAGCAAGGATTCTCAAGCACCAAATCAGTGTTGTGGCAGTGCTGCTTCACTTTTGGCCTAACCTAAGAAGATTAGTCTAACCCAGCATGACGGGCTGCCCAGTTCATAAAGCCATGCCATTGGGCTATGATGGGGTGACATGGCAATTGGTCATGCCGGCATGACATGTGCACTTTCTTCATGTAGTGTCCGATATGACATAGTAACCTGATTGAACCACAAAAAATTGAACATGCCAGCATAGCACGACCCATTTAGCACATATATTAGATATATAGTTTTTTAATGGAGCATATAACAAAATTAGGTATGATATTGGTTAAACATACGACAAATTCACTCAGTTAAAAAGCAAGCTTTGGTCATAAAATTGAAAAATAAGTAATATCTAACATTGCTAAAGGCCAATTATTACAAATTTCTCATTTTATAAATGACATATTTAGAGTTTGAATTAGTCATTCTAATGTTAATGTTGATATCATTAACAAAATCTACACTTGTAGAGGTTGAAAAATATTGTATATTCTATGTGAACATGTATGTGCAACCTTGTTATTAGTTGGTCACAAATAAAAATGTGATTAATTTAGTTAATGATTGGTATAGATTTGCAAATTAAGAAATAATGTATGCATGCACATTTTTTTTGTGATAGATTCGCATTAAATGCCAGTAATTTGTAAAGATGACTTGGTACATGATATTTTTTGATAAAATCCACTTTTCTTTATATACTCCTAAGTCTAAACATCCTTCTGAAAACCCATGAAAGAAACATCTAAATTTTAATTTATGCATAAGCTGAGTTCCAGATGCAACAAGGCTAGACACAATTGAAAGACTTGCAAGAATTTTTTATCTTTATTAATTAATTTGTTTTTTATTATTTATGCTAAATACCTATGGTGTGTAACTTATTTTAAGATGATATATTTTGTTGTATTATTTTTTGTTGAGTATTATTTTTATCATTATGAAAAATGCACTTTTATTATTGTCCATGTGTGTACATGTGCTATATATACTATAATATTGTGCCATTAGTATTATTGATGCACATGCACCCAAACACACACTTAAATAGTAGTATATATAGAAATACTATTTATAAGCATATATACTATATATATGTATATACATATGTACTACTATAGAGGTGTCAAATATGTTGGGCCGGTCTGGCCCATCCTAGTTTTAGGTGGCCCAACTGGGTCACCGGGCCATGCCTAGCCAGACAAGGTTTCATCAGGTCGGGCCCGGCAAGTGAAGAAACTATGCAGGGTCGGGCCCGTACGAGACAGTTATAATTTTTAATAAATTTATATTTTTTTCAGATTAGTTAATGTTTATATATTTTTAATACTCTAAAAGTTTTTATTATTTTTAGTAATTAGTTAATTTTAATTGTTACTATAAATAAATAATTAAATTTTAAATTTTTATTTTTTAAAATTTAATAAAATATTAAGTTTATTTATTATAATAAACAACATAAATTTTAAAACTAAATTTGTATCAGTGTAAGTGTATGAATTAATAAAATATTAAAGCTTAAATATGAATAAAAATTAAAAACAAATACAAAATGAAAATTTAAAAAAAAACTTAATATTCACGTTTCAAGCATCAAATGCATCAATCCACAAAGGCACAGATACAAGTCTCTAAGTAATATCACAAACAAAAATTAAACAAACATAAATATAATATAAAGGAGTAAATCGAAATCAAATATTAGACATAAGTGTCTCAATCGTCAATCATCATCATCATCAATCATCATATCATTTTTAATATCAATATCATACGGATCATCATCAATAATCAACTCCTCCACTTTTATTATAGTCCCAGAATGATCTTGGATACCCAAGCTCAAATCTTTCTAATCCTTCAAGCATGCTAAAGCCTCAATAATATTTTGACGTAATCTTAATTTCTTATACAAAATCACATTCACTGCACCATAAAAAGTAGACTTTGATACTATGCTCAACACTAGAAGAGTCAATAAATTCCATGCCATCTTAGATAGCATGGGAAAGGTGGACTCATATGATTTCTACCACTATAATATATCAGGATTTTTAGTATCAGAATGTGATAGCAATCATCGGTATCTAAGTACCAAGATAGCCCACTCCTATTCGATGGTCCACCCCATCATTTCCCCCTCGCTAACTGAATGGGAAACTCATCATCTCCGAATATGGTATCTATGTTCGTACTCAAAGTCTCACTAGTGCTACCACCATATCTAGTATCGAAGTATGTACTCAAAGTCTCAATCAACTTTTCATGAATGAACCCTCAGGTGGGTCTTCCAGGTCATGCACGAAAAAATGTAAATCGAGATGTTCTCTACCCCTTCCACCTTAACCTTAGGGTCCATGCAGGCAACCAGATAATAAAGAGATGAAATGGTGGACCAGTAGTTTAAGTACATAGTTTCCATTTCTAAAACCATATCGCTAAGTGTCGAGTCATCTCGATACATTCTAAACATTCTACTAATATTGCATGAGCACCTAAGTGCAATGCAAGTAGTGAGAGTATAAACTGACGAACACATGTTCGTCATATCATAAAAAATCTTTAGGAATTTCAAAAATGAAATTTTTGTAGCCTAGTCTGTATCATCAATAATAAGTTTTTCACTCTTACTATTGACTTAGTCAGATATCAAACCAACACATAACTCCAACATCAAGTATGTGTAATACCAGCGGTGTCTCACATCCGATTGGAATTTCTCTTCTTAAAATTTGCAGATAAATAGAGACTACCAAACTCGTGTTTTCTGAGAGATGTACGAATATATTTTAGAGAGTCACGTATGTTTTTTAAAGCGGGGGCACACACCTTCATCTCTGCTTGTACTATTAGATTAATGATGTGACACATACATCAATGTGAAAAAACTTTTCTAGTGGTCCATCTGTAATATTCATAATAAATATGTTAATTGCTACTTCATTATTAAATGCATAATTGAATGTGATGCTAAAAATTTTATTTGAATTTTGTATTCTCTAAAGATTTTCATCATGAACTCAAAAATGATCGGGCCATCATGAGAATAGAGAATCTCAGAGAATTCTAAAATTTTTTTATTTAGTGTCCATTTAGAATCTACATAGTGGGCGGTGAGGCATGCATAAGATGCATCATCGTGACTAGTCTAGATATCAGATCTCATGAATACCACTCCATTATATTTCCTATATTCATTAATTATTATTTGTTTTTCTAACTTATATTATTTTAGTATGTCGTTCCTAAATGTAAACCTAGGAATCCTACAATATGTAGGGTGAAAATGTCTACATGATACTGGCTACCCTTAGATCCTCAGAAAATCTAATCAGAATACCCATCGTGGTGATCAGTTTTGTCATGTCTTCTCTTTTCAACTCGTTGTAGTATATGAAGGGGGTAAACTTTGAAACTAAACTGGATTCAGCATCAAAAAACTCATTGCTGAGTTGGGTTTGTTTAAGATCTATTGCACCATGTTTTTTGGTGCATAGTTCGTCATGCCTCTTAAGGTGACCAATCTCACACAAACTCTTACAACTTAAAATTTTTTTATAATATTTACACTGTGCTGATACTTCTTTAGCACCATTAATATTTTTTTATTTTATTATATTAAAGTGAGTCCAAACTACTTAAGTTCATCTAATTTTTTATTTTTTAGATATTAGGGTAAAGGTGACCGAAGAAACCAAAGTTTTGGTCTTTCGACAGCCTCAGAAGTCAGACCTTTCTATAAGATTTTTATTTTCTAAAGTATAATACATTTCATTTTCATTATTTAAATTATTATTTGTCATTTTTTTATTTTTTTTTAGTTTTTAGTTTAGAGAGAGAGAGGGACTAGACTATAAAGAAAAATGTTTAAAATTTAAAACTATTAGGCAATTTTGCTTCCACGTTTGTGATTCAGAAGAGGAGAACAACAAATGATATATCCACAACCATAATCAAAGCACGATAGAATTAAAAACAAAATTGAAACTACAACAGAAATGCACGAAATAACATGGTTCACTAGTCGTTCAACATGACTAGCTATATCCACCAAAAAAATGCTTGTGCATTTACAGATTATAACCAAAATAGAAGTCCAGAATGTCTAAAGTATATGTGCAGAAAATAGTTATGATGAAAATCGCGTAAAGAGAAAAAAATAGCGAAGATGAATAGTTCCACACCCTGAAAAATAGTAGCCCAAAAACATAAAATAAATACAATTTATATTAATATAATTTCTAGGTTAATTAACATGAGCGGGTTGAATCACTCGGATTGGCTAGGCTCTGCTCAAAAACTTTTTCGACTCGCTAACCGAACAGCGGGACCTCCAGTATTGTGTTTTTGCTGCATTTCCGGCCTTTTAATAGTTTCTTTCCTGCACTTACATGAAAATATTAAAAAAAATATATTTTAGTTATACAAAACAGATAAACAAATTATATACAACAAAAACTTTAAAACTTAAAAAACTAATTAACAAAAAAAATAGAAATGCCCATAAAATCATAAACCATAAACATTTGTTTTTTTATTTTCGCACCCGACACACACCACAATCCACACCAAAACCAAGTCCCAAAAAGCAAAATACTAAAATCCCAAAAGAGAAAAAATTAGAGAGAGAGAGAGAGAGAGAAGAGCAATAGATAAGGTGGTCAGATTATGCCCCATAGTCATTGGAGGCAAAGTCCAATGGCTTAGATTGATTTTTTTTAGCATTGGGTCAGATCGACATTTGAACTAACTTAAACAATTTCCATTCCAAAAGCTTCGGCTTCTGGAATGGAGTGGAGGCACAAATTCGGGCTTCAGACTTGAGTCAAAAAAGACCACAGGTCAGGTTCGGGCCCGATGGAACTTTCAGATCCATTGAGCCTCAGGTAGTTGGGTTCAGTTTGAGGGCATCATATTGGGTGAGTCGAGGCTTATCTAGGTTCGTGCAAAGATACCTTGCTCATGAGCATTGGTACTGGGCTATGCCTGGCCCAGCACATGGTCTGGTTGGCCTTGGCACGGCACGACATGAGCCGTGCGTTGAACAGGCCCAACACGGGCACGAGCATAGGTCATTTATGTGTCGTGCCTGGCCACACGCACCGAATCATGCTATGCTTCGAACTGGCTTGTTTGACACCTTTATACTACTATTTGAAAGTGTACATGTATTTATAAGCATACATATATATGCTTATAAATACATGTACACTTTCAAATAGTAGTACATATATATGTATTGTCTTTTATTGATATAAATAGACGGATGTGTAGATATACATAAATATAGTACATAATACAATTGTGTTTACAAACATGTGTATACATTATCAAGACATGTGAGTACATATATATAGAGTATATGTAAATAGAATAATATATAAATATGTTTTTAGATAGTAGTATATGAATATATACTATTATGTATATGATACTATGGGTGACATATACATAAATAATAGTTTTAGATATGTAAATATATTCATATAATACTTATAGTATATAATGCAACCCAGTGTTTACTAAGATGCATATATACTAGTCAAAAATTGCGAGTATGTGTGTGTGTGTGTAGTATATGTAGACAGAAGTATATATATACATGATCATATATAATAATACATGCATACTATCTAGATATATGTGTGTGTGTGTGTGTGTGTGTGTGTGTGTTTGTCTGTGTATGTGTCTGTCTGTATGTGTTAGTGTACACACACACACAAACATTCATACATATATATATGTAGATTATAGTGCACTAAAATGTGTATACATTATTGTATGTACTGACATCATTTGTTCACATAATTCCTTTGAATATTTATATAATATTATTATTTTTGTCATGGGTTATAAATTTGGCAGAATATACTTTTGGCATCTAGAAATACACTACCGGAAAAAAATAAATTACAAACAACAAATCTATTTCTAATTCCAGCACAAATTGCAATTAGCGACCTAAATAGAAACAGAAGCTTTCCATTTCTATAATGGTCCTTTCTAAATTTTAGTAATGAAAAATGTCCGATCATTTCTAATATGTGTGAAGAAAATTTGCTGTTTCTAGCTATAGCGATATAAATCAAAATTGAAATATCATATTTCATTTCTATTTTATGCAACATGATAATTTCCCATTTGTTGTACTTTCTATATGTTGTAAATAATATATAAATATATGTAAAAACTATATACCCTACAATCTAGTTTATACTTGCACATTATTTATCTATTAAGATTCACATAATATCTACTAAAAAGTATAACATCAAATAACAAATATCAAAGTTCAACCATTCTAGTACACATTTATTACATTAAAAAAATTTCATTGTAATAATGTAACAAAACAACATAATAAACATTTATGAGTCATTGCCGAGTTTAGTATTATACTTTAGAGATCTGGATGAATCTTTTTCAGAATAATAAAAAAAATGAAAACCTCTACTAACTTGAACATAATTTTCTCCATCTTTGAAATTTTTCAATACATTTCCTCCTCTCTACTTGCTCATCAAACAGATTAATGAAATTGAAAGATAAAGATGTAAAGCTCCAAACAGAACCTATATAAAATATAGGTGCATGGGTATCAAATCATACACTTGTCATTTTTTTGGCTCCACTCCAATAGCCAGAAGATACAATATCAATCTCTAGAACATTTGTAGAAGGATTTATCAATTGTGAAATAATGGCAACTATATTCTCCATAGCTATCTACAATTTTTATAATACAACATATATATTAATTAACTCGTCAACACATACAAAGTTATGACAATAAATAGTACATACCTTTCAAAATTTTATTACATGCATCCATTATTATTTTTCATTCTATTCATTGGTAAAATATTTAAATTATATCTGTGAATGAAAATATAAATAAATCATTATGGTTAAAACATGATAATTATAATTAATAACAAACTATGATGTTGTTACCGATCCAATATTTTCATTGAGAAATAAAATAATATTTGCATTATGAAGTTTTGGATAAAAAATAAAAATAAATAAAATATTAACATAGTAATAAAAATATGGATGTATTTTATTTATGTATATGTAAGTTCTAATATTAAATTGTTATAGGCTTATTCCTTCTGCTTCTCATATAATTGGGTAAATATTTAGAGAAAAACTAGTTGCGGAAGATATAATGTAGAACAAAGTGCCCTCAAATATGAAAAAAAATATAATTGAGAAGAATTTGAAGTATAATTTTATTGCATTTACCAATATATGATATTGTTTTTTATGAAATACTATGAAAAGAAATGCATCACATAGCAATGCTGTAATTTTTATATAAAAAATATAAATGCCATAATGCTTCATTGATCTCTGTGAAGGATACATGGGAATATGTGGTTAGTGTCAGACAATAATGACAAGCATAGAAAATGGAAAAAAATATATGGCAAAGATGCAAAGCCAGATAGTGTTACCCTTTATGTTTAGATAAAATGATTGGAATATTAGAATAATGATGAGTTCAACACCTCTAATATGGCATTATAAAATCATCGATCAGAGAAAGTAGGTGAATGATCAGGACATTTCAACCATATTAGAGGTTCAAAGATAGCCTACCAATTTTTAATAGATTTGGTGAAATTATTTTTGGTAATTTATAATAATTTTAACTTTGTGAATGCAAACGATACTAATTTTATAATAATGTATCATGTACATCATTTGAAAATATTATTTATTTTCAAGAGGATGATTTGGGATATCCATCAACACAGTTTGAGGTATTCAAACGAATACACAAGAAGAATGATGGATTATTCATAGACAAGCGATCAAATAATATTAATGTGAGTTTCTTAATTTATACTTTTAGTTTCTTATGTAAATTGCAATATATGAAATAAAAATTATTTAAAAATATAATTTTTGGCACTCACAATAATTAATATCCAAAGTCAAGTATTTTTTTTTACCATTATTGATGAGGTATTATATATGGAATCCTTAAATATAATAACTCACTTCATTTTTATATTAATTTTTAGTAGGGTATTGATAGTTTGATGTGATGGTTTAAATTTTATCTGGATTAAGCAAACAATTGTGAATATTCACCCATTTTCAATGTTATGGTAGTAATGCATGTACCTCTTAAGATAGGTAAAATGGAGCTACCAATAGATTATGATATAGAATGAGATGAAGATGGAATATCAGTAGTAGTCAATCCGTGTATCTTATTATGAGGTGATTCCAACATATCCTCTGTACGTGTAAAAGAATGCAAACAGATATTTGTAGTATTATTATCACTGAATAAATGTTGAATCTTTTCTCCACAAACTGTTAGTTGACTTCCTCTAGCATTTCCCAAATATTGAGATCCTCGGCCACTTGAATTGTCACCTCAAATACCTAATTCAAGTTTCATAAACATTAAAAATACAAAGACAATAAAAATATGTAATCAATAGTCACATCATTAATAGTTAAGTTTACATTAAAATGAGATAATGGGAGTTGCATTATTCTCTTAGATATGTACTAATAGTCTTCAGTTATATTTTTTTTTATATACAAAAAACTAAATATTTCATATTTAGCTATAAAGAATGAAATCACAAAATTAAGCAAAAACCACATATAATCAAAGTATAATTAACATTTGAAAGGAAGAAAACAAAATTTTTTTGGCAAAAAATAAAAAAAATCAATATTACGTAAAAGCAAAAACCACATAAATGCAACATGATCCTATATTTGAAGAATGATGTATAGTGT
>JAREIK010000357.1:3248797-3448797 GCA_029783825.1 Sapria himalayana | reverse complement strand
CATGAAGTATACTAGATTAAATACATGAGATAAAATCTCATGTTTTATTTTTATCTAAAAAAACATAAAAAAAAAGAAACATAAAAAATTTAAAAAAATATTAAACATTGCAAAAACTAGAAGAATCCATTTCTCAAAGAGAGCTTGGTGACCTCTAGGATGGGGGACAGGGAGTGCCTCCATCCGATCCTCCAAAAAAAACAAAAAACTCATGCATGTTTTTTTTTCTAACAACAAGGTTATGAAAATAGTGTGTGTGTGTGTGTGTGTACGCGCATGCGCGTGATAAGTGTGTAGGTGCATTTTTTCTCATAGAAACAAAGATAGCATATGCCCAATATATAGTAGTAGTACCCTCTTGTTTGTGCATTTTTGACAATGCATTTTTCAAAAATAATGTGTTTCTGCAATTTTCATTTATAGTTTTGAGTTCTAGAAACTAAGTCATAAAGTTCTTTCTCTCACTCTCTCGTCCACACAATGATTTACATATTGTAATTTTTTATTATGTGATTGTGTAAATTACAATATATATGTTCAATATGTGTATTGAAGTATGATTTATTTTCTATGCTTTGTGTGGTTAGATTAGATATTTAATTACGTATTTATAATTTCAAGGTGTGTAGTCGGAATATCACTAATTTCTACTTTTATTTGTGTGCATGAGTGTATGCAGTAAAAAATTGAAACTTGGATAATTTTGATAAATTGAAAACTATGGGCATGAATCTCCTTTTTGGTCCAGAAATAGCTATGTTATCATGTTATTGATTCCAAGCCAAAAATCCGATAAACTGACCCAATCACCTAAATAATAACATAGAAAGAGATCCAGAGCATTCATCCCAAAATTTCAATGTATATATATTAATACTAGATTTTTGATCTCTAGGATTTTATATTTTAGAAGATATATTTTGGTCCAAGATATAATTTGTAGGCATTTTATGTTTTACGAACTTCTAGTACGTGTGAACGAGTCTTTAACATTTATCATTAGATCATATTATTGTTACTTGAACTTATTTTTACTAGATATATTTTTCAAACTTTTTATATTTAGGTTTTTCATAATTTTGGGTTAATTAATTTCTTCTATTACTTGATTAATTAATCACCATTCCTAATACTTTGTGATTTCGAATAAACCAATGTCTAAATATCCTACCATAATAACTGGAATCATGGTGAGGTTTTGATTCCACCCAAAAAGTAGTATCAAAACTTCTATTGAGGAGGATGTTTGTCGTTTTAATATTGCGATGACATTCGATCTATTTGTTATTATTATATTGCTATTCGATTATTCTGATATCAATTTAGTGATTTCAAACATATTTCAAGATATTTTTGTTTGTATTAATTACTTATGGTCAATATTATTTTTTATTATTATAGAGGATCACTCTATAATAATAAAATTGACTGAGACAAATTATTCTATTTGGAAAATTAGAATGTGCAACGACCTTATAGTCAAATAGTTATATGACCTAGTGGGAAGAAAGAAAAACCTGAAAAGTTATATAAAGAAGAATAGAAAGACCTAAAATTTAGGACTGCCTCTACAATTTGATAATGGATAAATAGTGATACTTATTAATATGTTACTAATGAAATAATAGTAGACAAGCTATGAAAGTAGCTAGAGTCTATGTTTGAAATACCCATGAAAAAGGACTATCATTTTTAGAAAAAACTACAATAATACACAAGAGGAGAGAAACTCAAGGGAATGGCCAATGTCACCACAGAAAGTGATTTGATGCTGGTTAGGAATGATAATTTTGATAATATTATATCTCAGGATGGTGATTAGTTTATTAACTCAGGAGCATTATTTCATATCACCTCACACATTAACTTATTTACTACCTACATATGTGGTGATTATGGCACAATACAGAGGGGTAATTATGAGACATCATAGATTTTAGGCATGGGAGACATTCGTCTAAAGATATAGATCGGGCACCAGCTAATGTTAAGAGATGTTCGGTATGTATTGGATATTCATATATGCCTGATGTCTTTTGGCATGATGGATGACATGAGATATATTAATTATTTTGGCAATTATTGATGGAAGCTGATCAGGGGTACATTAATCATTGTGAGGGGTAAGAAAGAGAATACTTTATATATGTTCAAGTAAGAGTGCCTAGAAATCAGGCAAATATTATTCATTAAAAGAGCAATAATGATCTCTAACATAGAAGACTTTGTCACATACGTGAAAAAGACCTTTAGTTTCTAGTTTAAAAAATATCTTGTTATTTGAACATAGATCATCTCTAGATTAGTGTATGGACTACATGGCTAGAAAAAGCCATAGATCATCATTCCATTCTCATCCACCCTCAAGAAGATAAAATATTTTTAATTTAATGATGATATCTGCTCTATATAGAGTAGAGCAGAATAATTGATGAAGCCCTTTATTTTGTCATATTCATTGATGATCACTCTAAAAATGTGTGAGCATATACACTAAAAATGAACGATCGGGCATTGCTTGTCTTTCAATATTTTTATACTAGAGTTAAATGAGAGACCGATAAAAAACTAATCTTCATATGTTCAGATAATGGGGAAGAATATCAAGATTAGTTTGATTGTTATTATGTATCTCATGGTATTAGATATGAAAAGATATTGGCCAAGAAGCCATAATTGAATAGCATTGCTGAGAGGATGAACTGGACTATTGAAGAGAGAGTTAAGTGTATGCTTTCTCAAGCACATCTTCTCAAGAAATTTTGGGGAGAAGTTATGCGTATAAATGTTGATGTAATCAACATATACATGTCTTGGATAAAGATGCTCCTTATAAAATTTAGACTAGGAAAGATATCTCATGCGATTACTTGTGAGTTTTTGGATGTAAAGCCTTTGTTCATATTCCAAAAGATGAATGATCTAAACTTGATGATACTATATGCTCATGTATCTTCATTAACTATGGACACGAAGAGTTTGGGTACAGACTATGAGACCTAATTGCCAAGAAACTTGTTCGAAGCAAAGATATAAATTTTCCCGAAGAACAAGTTTATGGATGGAAGTCATCCAAGCAGAGATGAGAGTGATACCATAGAGATTCCTATTTTCATAGATTTGATTCTAGTTCATTCTAAAGAATTGAGCAAGCACCTTATATTTCTAAGCCTTATGATTCTACTAATATTTCTAAGCCACATGATATATATATATATATATATATATGATATTATTTAGCCCTAGGATATACCTATTGAGAAGGTGAGAGACCATATTATAGTTGAAACTAGGAATGACCCAGTTGTTCATCATGATACATCTCAGTCTAAATTGTGAAGATCATCTAGGTCTCAAAAAATATCCTCTAGACTCGATGATTACATATTACTCATGAATGTAGGCAAGCCCAAGATCTTTTAGGAGATTATCTCTTTTGAGAATATAGATGAATGACTTCATGCTATATAGGAAGAGATAAAGTCTCTTCATGTCAACTAGACTTAGGATTTGGTACCCTTATCGAAAAAAAGTGGGCTATGAAAAATAGATGGCTTTTTAGATCAAAACCTAGCTATGATGACTTTCAATCGAGATACAATGTTTGGTTAGTAGTCAAAGGATTTAGTCAAAAGAAACGAATCAATTTTGATGATATATTTTTTCTGGTAGTGAAGATATCTTCTATTTGAGTAGTTCTGAGTTTGACTACTAACTTGAACTTAGAAATTGATCAACTTGATATAAAGATTGCATTTCTTTATGGTGACCTACACGAGACTCTACATTTATCAACCTAAGGGGTTCATTTTCGAAGGGAATGAAGGTCTCATTTATAAATTGAACAAGAGTTTGTAGGGTCTTAAACAAGCTCCTAGGTAGTGGTACAAAAAATTTTATTCATTCATGCAGTCTTTTGACTTTCAACACATATCTTGTGATCACTATGTATTTGTCAGTCATCATTCAGGAGATGATAGATTTATACTATTATTGTATATTGATGACATATTGATTATTATCCATAATAGAGCACTAATTGATAGGATTAAGGGGGAGTTGGGAAAAGTCTATTCTATGAAAGAATTAGGCCTAGTCATGTAGATTTTTGGGATAAGTGTCGTCTAGGAAAGGCCTTATAGACATATATGGTTATCTCAAGAATGATACTTCAGAAAAGTTCTTGAGACACTTTTCATGAATGATACTTAGTCAGTCTCAACTTTCTTAGCTAAATATTTTAAGATAAATACTGAGAAATCTCAAGACTAATGAGGAAAGAAGAGACATAAGTCATATCCCCTATCTCTCAGTAGTTGATAATCCTATATATAATATGGCATGCACTATACTAAATATAGTACATGTTGGCATTGTCAGACATTTATTTCCAAACCTAGGAAGATATCACTAGGTTGTAGTGAAATCTATCCTAAGGTACTATAAAAGGCCTTCTGATTATCTTTGTGCTTGGGCAAGTTAAAACTCATGTTTCTAAGATATACTAATTCTGATATGACTAGTGATTTAGATTCATATAGATCCACCTCAAATTATCTTATAACATTTGGAGGGGGAGCTGTATTCTAGAAATCTAAGCTGTAGAAGCATGCAACACTGAGATTGAGTTCATTACAGTTATTGAAGCTTGCAAATAAACTATATCGATAAAAAAGGTTTCTTGTATAGTATGATGTGTGACAAGTTACATATATTATATGGTGTGATAGTCAAAGTGTTATACATCTCTTTAAGAATTTAATCTTTCATAGTATGTCAAAGCACATTGATATAGGGTATCATTAGATATGAGATGTATTAAATGAAAAGTCAGTTGTACTTGAAAAAGTACATATAAATAAAAATATCACTGATATGTTCATGAAATTATTATCATTTGTAAAGTTTAATTTTATTAAGTTCTGTACTGATATGTGTCTTCCTACCTAGGACAAAGGAAGTGATTTGTTGAGTCTATTTGAATTGGGTAGATCGGTTTATATATTTTTGTTTGTATTATTTTTTTGAAGGAATAGAGTATGGTAAACAAAATACATTAGATCAAATCTCATATTTTATTTTTTAAAGAAAAAAAATAGAGATGAAAAATAAAATACAAGTTTTTTAAAATAACTTTGTGAAACAATGAAGTATCTCGTTTTCACAAAGAGGGCACCATTGGATGGGGGAGTGCCCCCCATACGATCCTTAAAAAATAAAAAAACCCATGTGTTTTTTTCCAGCACTGCATTGTGAAAATAGTGTGTGCAATAGATGTGTGGGTGCATTTTTTCTCATAGAAACAAAGAGCATGTGTGTGAGATACAATAATAGTGCCCTCTTATTTTTGCATTATTGGCAATGCATATTTCAGAAACAGCATATGCATTTCAGTATTTTTCACTTATGGTTTTGAGTTCCATAAATCAAGTCACAAGGCGCGCGCGCTATCTCTCTCTCTCTCTCTTTCCTCTACATAATGATTTAAATATTATAATTTTTATTTATGTGATTGTATTTAACTTTCAATATGTATGTTCAATATGTGCATTAATTTGTGATTTATTTTCGGTGCATTGTGTGTATATATTATATATATAATCACAACATATTTATAATTCTAGTGGGTATTGTGTAGATAATATTAGTTTCTACTTTTTTTTGTGTGCATAAGTTTAAGCCATAAGGACTTGGATCTTTAATAATTTTGAAGAATTGAAAGCTAAGAACAAAATTTCTTAATTGGTCCATATATAGCTATCAATGCGTTGTTAATTCCGATATATCCAATGAACCAACCATATTACCTAAAGAATTATGTAGAAAGAGATCTGAAGTATTCACCAAAAAATATTTTGCATAATTGTATTAGATTTTTGATCTCTAGGGTTTTATATTTTAGAAAATAAATTTTAGTCAAAAACATAATTTTTAGGCGTATTGTACTTTATGGACTTCTAGTACGTATGAAGAAGTATTTAGAATTCATCAATCGATTTAGCATTGTTGTTACTTGAACTTTATTTTCATTGGATGCATTTTTCAGACTTTTTATATTGAAGTTTTTATTAATTTTGGGCATATTCTAGAAAATATATTTTAGTCAAAAATATTATTTTATTATGTTGCTTGATTAATTAACTATCATTCTCGATACTTTGTGGTTTTGAATAAACCACAATCCCAACATCATATCGCAACAAACTAATTAGTCAAGTTGTAATACAAAAAAAAAATTATTCTACTATCAAATTTAATTTAAAAATCATGATAATATTGTTGTACCTATAAGAGAAACTAAAAAATAAATAATAATAAAATTTATTTCATGGAATATATTTGGTTTAATTAATTGCATAATCATTTATGCATTTCAAATGAAGGGCCACGAAACTTTGTATTTTGAATTTGCATTTTGTATTGAAATTACCTTTTTTACGTTGTTAAAATTTCAATTATAAGTTTTCAAAAAATCATATTGAAATTTTGTTTTTTATTCATTTGTATAATTTTTTTAGAGTAGATACATGTTGACAAGTTTAAGTTGGACATACCGCTTCAATTAAATCGGTTCAAACAATCACATTAAATGCATTTAATTTTAGTTTAATCTAATATTAAATTTATTTTTTTTTAGTTGGAATAATTTTAAAATATATATATAATTTTCATTAGGAAAATTTATGTTTTAGGGCATTAAATATAAAATTTTTATAAAAACAATCTCCAAGTTTTAATGTTTTATATTTAACAAAGTATATCAGAATAAAAATTTTTATATTTTAATGCACAACAATTTAAAAACTCAATTTTACCCAGTGGAATATATTAGCTGATATAAAAAAAAATCATTCTTGGTTTTTGAAATCGAATTAAACCTAATTGGATTGAAACCACTTTTTAATGTAAAAAAATGGTTTTGTTTTTTTTTTAATCTAAAACTTATATATGTCTATGTCTGTATGTGTGTGTGTGTGTGTGTGTGTATGATATATATAGTTATATATATATATATATTGTGTGTGTGTGTGTGTGATATATATAGTTTTATATTTATGTATTTATTTATTTATAGTTTATGTGTGTGTGTGTGTGTGTGTGTATTTATTTATCTATTTATTTATATTTTATGTAGATATATATATATATACGTATACATACTTACATACACTCATATATATATATTGGTCATTTAGATATGGGTATATGTATGTTATATAGGTTTATATATAAATGTGTGTGTGTGTGTGTGTGTGTGTGCTTTAATTTTTTTAATAACAAAATTAATTTTTGAAATTTAAAATCAGTTTCAATTTCGTTGAGTGGAAATTCAAAAACCTTTATTTTTTTTTTTACGACTACCATGTTAATAGGAAGTAAGATTGAATTTTTAATTTTCAATGCAGAAAAAAATATAAATATTCTAAGTTTTTGAGTAATTTTTATTAAATATTAAAAAATTGGAGATTTTTCTTGTGAAAACTTTTTATTTAGGTTCACAAAAAATAAATTTTCCAAACAAAAAACTATTGTAGAAGGATATGTTTTTGTGTTTGACCTAAAATAAGAAGAATCCACCATGTTCTTATGATTGTTTTGATTTTTTTCAAAAAATAAAAAACTAAAATGGAATTTGTTCTAGTTTAATTCTATTCTTATTTTTCTCATCTAAATAAAATTCATATCTCTATTCTTTTCTTATCTTGCATTGTGGATGTATGAATTTGTGGTGTTGGGATTTAATTCGCAAGAACATTTGAAGGAGTACCAGAATATTATTGTCATTGAAGTCAAGATGAAATTTGCTAAGATTTCAAGATTTCTCAATAATTTAATTTTAATTTATTATTTATATTTATTTGAACATTGATGTTGTAGTTGGATTAGAATTTGAATAATTATTTTAGTACTGTATTTCTATTTGTTTATCTGTATATTCGACCAAATTTTTTGGCATAATATAATTTGTGAGGATTGAATTATTTAATGTATAATTCTGTAAATACATGAGATCATGATATTTTTAGAATCAAAAATATATTTCTTTGGATATAAAAATATATTTGTATAATATTTAAAAATTAGATTTTAAGGATGATAGAAAAATTAAGTTTTTGGCATAATTTGGAAAATTAAAATTTTTGAATATTTTAAAATGTAATTATGATAGATTCGAAAATAAAATTTTGAGGAACTAAAATATTAAATTTCATTAAAATAGGGGGAATTGTGTTTGGCGCAATCCCCCCAGAATATTTAAAAAATAACAACTCATCTTTTAATACTTGAAAAAAAAATACACCAAACTCTAAACAAATTGAAATTTGTTGCACTCTAAAATATTAATCCTATATTATCCTTCATTAAATCTCTAAACTAAAATTTAGTGCACTAATTAACTTCTAAGTATCACATGGTTCCCTAGTCCTTTTCCCCAAAAATATGATTCCTTCTTCTTTTTCCTCTTTTACCCTTTTTTTTTAATTCCTTAATAATATATATTGCTTTTTGGTGACTAACACGCATAAAAATATTACAACACATACTAATGATTAAATTTAAACGAAACAAAAAAACTTAAATAAAATTGAATCATTTTCTTGAGCCGATTTAATCTTTCGGTGTGCCCAACCCTGACGCACCCAACAAAGCCATCACTCACAATATGATATATTTGAAAAAAATTATTTAGTTTAATATCTCTTGAATTTATCATTACACTTCAAGCAAAGTTAACAAAATTAAGGCATTTTTAAAAATAATTAATTTCATATTTATTATTCAATTCCAAATTATGGGTTCCAAAAAATCAACTTGAATTTTAATATTATGATATTGTTGTACCAATTAAAGGAATATATAAAAATATATGTATCATAGCATGATATATTTGAAAAATATAACATATATATTAAATTTTAAATTTAAATGCTAGTTATTTTTTAGGACATAAATATGTACAATCACTTGCAGAAAAAACTAAAAAGCATTTTCAATATATCATGATCGTGTCAATGTGCAGTGTTTTCAATGATAAACATGACATTAGTTGTTATTTTAATTTTTGATGAGATTTGATAGTGACTAATGCTTAACTATAAATATTTCTAATGAATTTCAACTTTTTTTAATTATTATTCAATGATAGATCAATGTGTGTATTTTGAGTCTTCATGATATTAGATAATTTTTGATAATTGTCAAATGTTTTAATTGAATTGGCTATCACTCATGCAGGTTCAAGGATATGAAAGCTTAGAGACACATTGACCTCGAGCCTTTAAAATTTGAGATGACATATTAGCCAACACATGGATCATGCTCTCCTTCTTTGGTAAAACTATGATCCTGCAAATAACACTACTAATCTCAATCTTCTAATTACTTTTAGAAAGAAACGAAAATTTTAGATTCACAACTTAATTTCAAAAGTATAATATGATACTCAGTTTTCTCATTATTTTAACTTATTAGCTTCTAGTAGTATTAGGATGCTCAAGCCACCCTATTAGGCATTACGGCCTATATAGCAAAAATCCTAAATTTTAGTAGTTATTGGCATCTACAATCCATCGATATTAAAAATATAATATTACCACAAATATTAATATTATACATTTACATTATTATAACACAAATATAAATTTTAGAAGTTTTCCTCATTATATATATTTGGAGTGGCATCTCTTGGAATCTAGGGTTCCTAATGACATCTCTAGTGGTGATTTAAGTTTGAGAACCTAATCCCAACTAATTTTTGCTTGCATTTACCTTGAATTTTCCCCTAGTTGGGGGTTAGAAATCATGTCACCTAGTGACTTTGCATGCTCTTGGTTTGACATCTAATTCTTTCTCTCTTGTATTATTTGTGAAAAACTCTAAGTATTATTTTTATACCCTAGGGTTCTATGATTTGTGAAGTTGAAAGTTATGATATTGGATAGAGGTCATTTTTTTAATTATCTCATTGAATCTTCTTTAAAGTACAAAAGTCATAACATCATGAATGTTGCAACTCAAGTAACTCTTCTTTAAAGCACAAAGTTATAACAACAGGAATATTGTGGCTGAGATATTTTCTTTTTAAAATACAAAGTTGTGATACTATAAATGGTTGAGATTGATTTAAATATTCTCTAGAATACAAATTTGTGGTAGCAAGTATGACTGTGACTAAGGCATTTACTTCTTGTAATACAAATTTGTGGCAGTAAAAAAATTGTGCCCTAGATATTTATTCTCCTTATCATTAAGTCATGACATAAAATATTTTTGAGACTAAAAATCACTTGGTGTTGTATGCTTTTTGGTTATATGTTAATTAATCCACGAAACTAAACAATACCATGACTACCATACGTGAAAATAAGGTCATGATTATCTCTGTGTTTTAAAGATAGTATGACAATGATTCAAAGAAAGTATTACAGCTTGAAGATAGTATTGTATGATGAAAATCTTGTGACAACTTGGTGATAGAGTCAAAACATACAAAGATTATCATGACTAATTTTCAGAGTCAACCAGGATAGGTTTTCACAACTATTCTATATTCTTGTGAAAAGTATAACTAAGTCATAACATGATAGATATTATGAGTTTATATTGCTTTTCTCCCATGCAAATCATCACTCCACCATGTTAATCAATTTTTAAAATATACCAATCATAACGCTTAAATAAGTACAAACATCTCAAAAATTTCATGCCAAACAACCTAAAAAAGTCAATACATGGAATGCTAAACATTTCCGTTACTTTTAAATTTTAATTCTCTTTCAATTTTAATTTTATCTTACTTTATTGGGAAAATTATACTAAGAGGCTCAAAACAAAAATATTTTTGATAAAACCCCAATGTTGATAAATTTTAAAGGCCATATAATAAAAAATATTTATATTTTGGGGCTCCTATATTTTTCGTTATGAAATTTCTCTCCTCTAAGTCATGCCATTTAAAAAAGAATGCTAGCTAAGATTGAGAAAAAATGGCCAATCCTAACATGTGGCAAATGTGTTGTGCATGCATTAACAAAAGAAAGGAAAATAAAAATCATAAATTTTCAATTGCCATCTCTCCCTTGGGTAAACACTAATCACCACCCCTCTCTCCTCAAATCCTTAAAAAAATTTTAGTTGCTATCTCTCAAAATCACCAAAATTTTATGCAAAAAGTTCTCATCTCTTTCTCAACTTTCAAAACAATTTGTCTTTTCCAAGAAACTTTACATTTGGAATCAATTTCATTCCTTATATGTTTATATCATACATTTTTGACTTAAAATCTTAGTTACATGCATATATATATATATATAGTTATATAGGCATATATCTTATATTTTGTTATATATATATAGACATGTATGTGTGTATATATTTCTATATATTTACATACATACATATACATACATACATACATATATGTGTGTGTGTGTGCATATTTATATATATGTTTACATGTATTGTATATACATACATCTATAGATATACATCTATGTATATGCACCTTATACACACTCACATTTATAGATAATATATAAATAACAATGTACACACACACACACACATTTATATGTGTCTAAGTATTTTTTACTAGGAGGAAGCCTCGGGTCACATAAATCCCAGGGAAGGTAAGTTTTCTTCATCCTATTGGTAGCAAATAATGGGATTAACCGAGATTGCGTATTGAAAACATCTCGACATGCATACTACCACATTTGCTAGTTATGTATATATGTATTTATATAATTATACATATATACATATGTTTGTGTGTGTGTGTGTACACACATATTTACATATGTATATATGTGTATATGTATAGATATATATACACAAAATGATACATATATATACATATATGTATTATATAGACACCACACACGAGCACACATACACCCACACATGCACCCACACATGCACCCACACATGCATTATGTGTGTCTAGACATACATATATACTTAAATATATACCTATTTATATATATTTATGTATATATACATGTGTATACTTATATAGTTATACATATTTTAAAATATATATACGTATCATTATTTATTTTAAAATATATACATATTTGTATAGATATGCATTTATATTTTATGTGTGTGTGTGTGTGTCTATATATATAAATATATATATGCATATAACAATAATAAAAATGGTTACAGAGCTTAGGATTCTACAATTTTAAAATTTTCAAAAAAAAAAAAAAGGATAATGGATTTACTATTTCAATTTTTCATGGAGTTAAGTATATATTTACATTTTTTTTGTTAATTTTAAATAAAAAACAATCTAAATTCATTGTTAGAATTAAAACATGTGCCACACCATCACTTTGGGGCCCCAAAAATAATGTTGTGTTCATGTCTTAACAATTCTAATAATGTTTAAAAATTAATAAGAAGTGATAATTTATTATAAAAAACACACCTAGTTTTCAATATTAGTTTAGTTTGCAAGTAGAAATTCTTGGTTATAATATATATAGTTACCACATGAATTCAATTTAAGAATTTAATTATATAATTTTATTGTTTGGTGAGTATAAAGAACAAATTGACTTCATATTTCATAAACATTTCTACAACCATCAAGAACCGAGACATTAAAAAAAATTAAATTTTTACTTTTTTATAGTTTTGAATTGCAAAATCATTTATATCAAGAACAAATTGGCATTGGATATCAAAAATAGACATGAAGATTCCAAGCAATATGGAGACAAAGTTGCGACAAGTATATTTCTCCATAGGAAACAATTTGAAATACTATAACCATTAATAAATATATTTCCTTATTGCGATATTAGAAATTTCTAATGCCAAAGAAACTAATAATAAATATAAATTATTAATGAGATGTAATCATTATTGTATTAAGAGTTAATTTAAGATGGGAAAATTATTTTTTTGCTGCCCTTCTTATGATAATTAAATATTCTAGACATTGAAAATTGGATAATTATGTTTAAGGGGTGAGTAGAATATATAATTAGTAAATAATTTGAAATATATAAAATTATCCCATTTTAAATTAACTCTTAAAATGAGAGTTAAGAGTTTGGTTTGGAGTGTCATTAGAGCAACTCTAATGGGTGTTGCTATAAGAGGTGTCATTTCCATAACTGCTAAAATGACACACAAACAATAAAAAAAATTTGCTCCAATGGAGTTGGTATAAGAGGTGGTAAAATACTATCAAATATATTGGGGTGTCATATTTGGCAATCTTTGAGAGAGAATATAGAGTGTGCAAAATATCTATTGTGCATCTCAAAGGATCTTTCTCATGGGTTAAAAAAAACTTTAATTAAAAAAATATTTAATTATTAAAATAGCACATTATTTTGACATAATAAAAATATGTTTAGGGTTCCAAAAACACTGTTTAAGTTTGCCAAAAACTTTCTATTAGAAGGGCAGCAACAGCACCATCTGGTGTGGCAAACGCCCCAGATGGTGCTACGAGGTTTAGGCAACACGAAGTCCGAGTCCGAACAAAGGGAAGCTCAAACTATGCCTCTCTGATTTCACGAAGTCACCATTTGTATGTCGGTTCAACGTGGCAAACAGTTTCATCTCCTTCTCGTGAAAAAGGGTTTCATAAGCGCTACTGTGTCTTTGGCAAACTGGATTCTAGAACTCTACGCTAGATCGGGAAGCATGCGGGATGCGCATAAACTGTTCTATGAAATGCCACGGAGAAATTCCTTCTCCTGGAACACAATGATTGAAGGCTATATGAGGTGGGGAGATAAACAAAAATCGCTGGAGATGTTGGATTTAATGCCAGGAAAAAATAACTATTCGTGGAATGTTGTGATTTCTGGCTTCACTAAATCGGGCGATTTACTAGTTGCTAAGAAGTTGTTCGATGAAATGCCCATGCGAGATGGAATTACGTGGAACACAATGATTCATGGATACGCTCGATATGGCTACCCAAGAAGAGCTATTCACTTGTTCAAAGAATTAAATTCGAATCCTCTTGAGAAGCCTTGTTGTGATTCCTTCGTGGTGGCCTCAGTTCTCTGGGCTTGTGCTGATTTGGAAGCGCTTACCTTCGGAAAACAAGTCCATGCGCGGATTTTTGTTCACTCCACGGATTTCGATCAAGTTTTGGGTAGTACATTGATTAATCTATACGCAGCTTGTGGTGATCTGGGGACTGCGACAAGAGTGATGAACAAGATGGAAACACCAGATGATTTTTCTATATCAGCACTGATCACGGGACATGCAAACTGTGGCCAAATGGACATTGCTAGAAGAGTATTTCATAAAGCAAGAACTTGTTGTGCCGTGGTATGGAATTCGTTGGTCTCTGGATATATCAGAAATGCCGACTTGAGAGAGGCGTTCGTCCTCTTTATCGAAATGCAGAGAATTGGAATCGAAGTAGATTCTTCTACTATATCAATTGTCTTGACCGGATGCAGCTCGTCAAACAAACTTGAAAACGTAAAGCAATTGCATTCTCATATTTGTAGATATGGGTTAATTAATGATATAGTTGTTGCTTCTTCTCTTATCGATGCGTATTTCAAGTGTGGAGTTCCTGATGATTCTTGCAGATTGTTTTCTGGCTTCAATTCCCATGATACGGTGTTGTTAAATTCAATGATCACCGTCTATAGCAACTGCGGTAGAATCGAAGATGCTCAGCAGATATTCGAAAAAATGCAAAACAGAACATTGATTTCGTGGAATTCAATGTTAGTCGGGTTTGCTCAAAATAGTTTCCCAATGCGAGCGTTAAATATGTTCTATAAGATGAATAATCTCGGGATAAAGATGGACAGATTCAGTTTTGCTAGCGCGCTCAGTTCATGCGCTTCTATTTCATCTCTTGAACTCGGAGAACAAATTTTTGCTAAAGCTACGATTCTCGGGCTTGAATCTGATCAGGTTACTTCTAGTGTACCTCATCCTTCCATTTAACAGCACGTCAATGGGGTACAGACTAACTTTGTTCCGCGATGAATCTGGATCAGGTGATTTCAACTTCTCTCATTGATCTCTATTGCAAATGTGGGTTGATTGAGATCGCAAGAAAACTATTCGATTGTACAGAGAAATCAGATGAAATTTCTTGGAACTCAATGTTGATGGGTTACGCGGCAAATGGCCATGCACTCGATGCCCTCCAGCTGTTCGAAAAAATGACGGAATCACAAATCCATCCATCCAACATCACCTTTATCGCTGTTCTTTCTGCCTGTGATCACTGCGGATTGGCTGATGACGGATGGATGTGGTTTAATGTAATGAAACAACATTATGGTATTGACCCTGGAATTGAGCATTATTCATGCATGATCAATCTTTTAGCTCGTGTTGGGTATGTGGAGGAAGCCATTGACGTCATAGATAACATGCCCTTTAAGCCAGATGCAGGCATGTGGGCGTCGGTGATGAGAGGCTGTGTGGTAAACGAAGATAAAGATATGGGAGAGAAAGTTGCAGAAAGGATGATTGAGCTTGATCCCGAGAATTCTTGTGCTTATATTCAGTTGTCTAGTTTATTTGCCATTTCTGGGGATTGGAAAAACTCAGAGATGGCGAGGGAGATGATGAGAGAAAACAATGTTAAGAAATCTCCAGGGTATAGTTGGGCTGATTGTTCCACATCCTGATTTGGATTTTTATTGGATTGGAATTCCACCACAATTTGTCCCATGTCTAGTCTAGGCCTGGCCGCGCCCTTTGTCTGCCAAGCAGTCTTACTTCTTGTGGCCATGGAGAGGGGGGATTGTGTTTTGGATACTCCTCACATAATAATTGTAAAAAATTGAATTAAATTTTTAATATTTGAAAAAAAAAAGTATACAAAACTCTTAAATTGAAAATTGGTACTCTCAAACATATAAATAAATTTTACTTGATTATTTTTTATTTATCCCTATTCACTCTCTTCTGTAAAACTTGCCCCTCCCCCTCTCATGTAACTTTCCCCTTTCCCTTGTAACTCGCCCCTTTCTCCCTTGTGACTCACCCATCTCCCATGTAACTTGCTCCTCTCTCCTGTAACTTGCCCTTCTCCCTCTCTCCTCACCCTCTCTCCTTGCCCTCTACCTTCGCCCTCTCTATGTGCTCCTCACCATCTTTCCTTGCCATCTCTCCGTGCTCCTCGCCATCTCCGCTCGTCATCCCCCCTTGCCCTCTCCATATAGGTGGAGGAGCTCATTGGAGCTCCTTTTACCTCCTCTGTGGAGCTCCAAGGAGGAGCTCTAGTGAGCTTGATGGAATTCCAAGAACTCCCCGGGGCTCCTTAGTGGAGCTCGCTTAGCTCCATCAAGCTTCTCGGTAGAGTTAGATGGAGCTTGATGGGGCTCAATGCAGGTCGGTGGAGCTCGATGAGCTCCGCGGAGCACATCGTGTGTGTGTGTGATTTTTCAATTTTGTTTGATTTTTATTAAATTTTATATACCATTTATATTAAAAACACACGCACATATATAGTGTGTGTGATTGTGAAAATGTCTTAAATTTTTTTTTTTTTGAAAATTTAATTAAACTAAAATATTTTAAATCATTTGTGTTAAAAACATACATATATATACACACATTAATATGTGTATGTGTGTAAATGTAATTAAAACTTTTTGATTTTGAAAATTTATTTAAAATAAAATATTGTAAATTCTTTATATTAGAAACAAACATGTGTATGTGTATATTTATGTAAATACATATATATGTATATGTATATATAGACATATATGTGTGTGTGTGTGTGTGTGTGTGTTTATATTAAAATAAAATATTGTATATTGTTTATTTTAAAAACAAACACACACACACACACTCATGTATATAAATGTAAATAATATACACAGTGATATATATATATATATGTATATATATATATATATATGTATGTATGTATGTATGTTTGTATGTATATATATATATATATGTGTGTGTGTGTGTGTGTGTGTGTGTATGTATATTTATATTTGTTTTTAATATAAACAATTTACAATAATTTATTTTAAATAAATTTTTAAAATAATAAAGTTTTAAATACATTTACACAGACACACACATAAATATATATATACATGTGTGTGTGTGTGTGTGTACATACATATATGTATATTTATATTTATATTTGTTTTCAATATAAACAATTTACAATAATTTATTTTAAATAAATATTCAAAATCATAAAGTTTTAATTACATTCACACACATATATACATATATATGTCTATACACACTACAAGAAATAAACTATTTAGAAATAGAAATTAGAAACACTCAAATCCATTTCAACATTTAGGAACGGATTTGAAACGGAATCGAAACAGAATTTACAATTCTAGAAAAAAAATAGAAATGAAAAAAATTTCCATTGCTATTTAGTGCCGGAAATTATTGAGTTTATTTATTCAATCACTAAATGATCCATGAAATGACGCAGATATGCTTGTATGATATTTAGTGACAGAAATATTTGCATCCATTTATAATCAGAAATAGAAATCATATCTATTTTTATTATTGTGAGGGATATTAAGTCAATCACTATATTAAGTCAGAAATAGAAATCACTCTTCATGGCTGGTTATTATTACACCTTATAATTTATTACCATAGATGTGCATGAAAATGAATACATATTTTTGTGTGTTATCATGTCCAGTCCAAGAAATCCAAAAAACAAAATGGTTATTTTTTTACAGCCTCTTATAGTAGAGCTAAAATATTTGTGGGAGGATGATGTCAAAATATATGATATATCTAGAATATAATACTTTTAAATATGAGCAGTACTAATGTGAACTATATGTAATTTTCCTGTATATTCAATATTGTATGGATGAAGTACTTTAGTGAAATTAGCTTGTCCTTATTTCATGGAGGACTCAGATACATTTTATCTGAGCAAAGAAGGAAAGACTTCTTGGTTAAATAATCATTATAAATTCTTACATGTAGAACATAAATTTCGGATGAATATTGATGCATTTAAGAAAGACCATAAAGTCTTTAAAAGTGCACTACATTTGAGATTAGGTGACGGAATATTAAAAGTAATTGAAAGATATGTATTCAAAAAATATTATGGATGTTGATGCAGATTGCCTCACTATGCAATTTTCAAAGATTTATCATTGTGATTGGGAAAAAAGTATCTTTTTTGATTTATTATATTGGAAAACAAATCTTATTAGACACTTAAATGTGATACATATTGAGAAGAACTTTTTTGATAATATTTAAATATTATAATAAATATGGAGGGAAAAACAAAAGATAATGTCAAATCAAGAGAGAATTTGAAAGAGTTATGCTCACGTCCAGAGTTACACATAGACGAATCAATGAATAAATTTCTTAAGGCTTGTTATAGCCTTGAAAAGGATGCAAAGAAAGCTTTGTGCAAATGGATATTGGAGCTTAGGTTCCCTGATAGATATGCATCTAACATGTGAAGATGTGTTGATATGAAGAAGCATAAGTTATTTGGAATTAAGAGTCATGACTGCCATATGTTTATGGAGAGACTAATACCAATAGCATTTCTTGAATTACTTGCACAAAATATTAGGGAAGCATTGATTAAAATAAGTATTTTCCATTAATGATATCACTTGCAATGTCATATGTAAGGAATAAATGAAGCAAAAACAAAATGACATCTCCATTATTTTATGCAAACTTGAGCATATTTTTCCTTCTAGCTTCTTCGATTCTATGGAACATCTCTCAGTCTATTTACCTTATGAATCTATGATAGCAGGTCCTGTACAATACAAATGGATGTATCCATTTGAGAGGTAATATGTTTTACATTTGTTAATATAAAAATTTTAATTTATCTATCAAATATTTTTTTTCTAATATATATCAATTTTAGATGCAATTCCTACTTGGTTGAAGTGGCTTTGGTATTTTATGCGCACTACTTTTGGCCACAATTATATAATCGACATACAATATTGTCACCAAAGAATGTATATGGTAAGAGGGATAGAATAGACAAAAATGATTTGTTTTCTATTTTCAGACAAGGGGGTAGATCGTATGGTAAAACAACATCAAGATATATTTTGGATGACTTAGAGTATCATGCTATACACACATAAAATTTGGTGAACTATGAATAAGTTATACCGTATACTGAGTAAAATTTATAATAATTTCATATTCTTATTTATTTGTCATTGTATGTGATATAACATTTTAATTAATCAAAATATCTTTAATTTTGTTTTTGAAAAATATTTATGTAGTAATTAAGGCAAAGAGAGCCATATATTGATGATGATTCAATTGTTGCAGAGCTTGAAAAAAATTTTGTAAATTAGTTTGAAAAATATGTTACTATATAACTTATCATTCATGGTTCTAAATAGTTATGTGCAATATTATTTATGTATGAAATTATCCTTTATTTTTGTAGGTACAATTTTATTCATTGAATATATAACAAACAAATGAAGGTTCTTGCAAAATGACCATTACAAAGGAAATTTTGTGTTTATCATTAAGTTATGTTATTATGATATTTCATATAATATGTTAATTGCCTCTGTATATTTAGATATTTATATAACTTGATTTAGGTATGAAAGGTAAACATTCAAGTGGATGAGGTTCTCAAAGTGTGAGGAGGGGCAGAGGAAGTCAACTAATAGTTCGTGAAGAAAGAAATCTTCATGTATTCAGTGAAGACAACATTTCAAATGTTTTTTTGTATTCTCATACACGTACGGAGGAAACTTTGGCATCACCTCATCATGACATACATGGATTTACTACCACTAATATTCTATCAATCTATCTTCATCTTATTTTTCACTAGAAGTTACTGATAGTTCCAGTCAACCTATCTTAGGAGGCCCATGCATTGGTAATGCAGCAGCAGAACCTACCAGATATTCACAATCATTAATTTGCATACCAAGTAATGAGAAAATCTTCATTCATCTCACATTTGATTATAAAAGTAACATTCTTAAATTTATTATATATCATTTTTCTTTTTTTTCATGTAAATTAAATATAAATTAATATGTGAATGAAATTATAGGTATATTATTTTTTAAATTTATGTATTTTATAATAATAAAAACATATCATATTGCTACTTATTGAACATTATCATTTATAATATTAAAAATAAATTTTTACCTGGTAGCAGCAAAAAATATATAGTTTGTTTATATGTATATGTACATGATGATTTTAAATTACCTACATGGTAATTCCTTCTACTTCTCGTATAATCAGAAAGATATTTAAAGAGAAATTAGTTGCAGAGGATATGAAAGAATTTTATTGGGAAGAATTTGAGGTAAATCTTTAATACATTTACTTGTTTTTCATTTTGGTATAATATGATATACTCTTAAAATTAATGCATTACAATGTATTATTATTTTATTTAATTATTACAGAAAAAATACAAATGGAATAATGCTTTGGTGGTATTCATGAAGAATAAATGGAAACATGTGGCAAAGTGTGAGATACAATGACAGACTTGACAAATGGAGAAAAACATATATTAAAGATGCAAAGCCTAATAGTATCCCTCTTAGTGTTTGAATAAAGTGGCGGGAATAATAGAATAGTAAGGAGTTCAAGGCCTTGACCCAAGTGTCCTCGCACAATTTTCGATTAGAGAAAGTAGCATTGGAACCTAATAGTGTCCCTCTTTGTTGGTATCATGTCTTATCATGATATTAAGAATTGACATGTTGAATTGATAAAAATCATATGAATTCATCCTTTCCATACTATCTAATATGACACATGATTTATTGATTCTTTCGATATTTAGCGTAACATTTAAGTTTATTTTTTCTATGTCTATAAATGTGATTTTTGATAGGATGAGCAATTTATCATTAGATATTTTTGAAGTAATTTATTATTTAAAAGGCTAATAGATTTAAAGTTTAATCTTCAAGATAAAATAAACTGGGTATTATGTTTTCTGGTACTTCCTCGAAAATATTTAAAGATTTGAAACTAATATTTTAATATTTAAAAAAATATTACCGAATTCATAATAAATTAAAATTTGGGGCACTCTATTAAGTTTATCCTAAATTACCCTCGCCATCCTCATCGACCCTCTTACATTGGCTCTCTCCCATCGGCCCTCACCCTCTCTCATTGGCCCTCACCCTCTCCCATCGACCATCGCCCTTTTCCATCGGCTTTCGCCCTCTCCCATCGACCTCGATAGAGCTCGACCACGAGCTCCTAGAGCTCGTGGTCGTGCTCTTGGAGTTTGGCCGAGAGCTTTTTTGAGCTCCTAGAGCTCGACCAAAAGCTCCATCGAACTCCTGTAGCTCGACGACAAGCTCGATGGAGCTCGTGGTCGAGCTCCAGGAGCTCATCGTCATTCTCCTTGAGCTTGTCATTGAGCTATAGGAGCTTGGTGCCGAGCTCCTCGAGCTTGATTGAGAGTTCGATAGAGCGCTTGGTAGAGCTCCACGAGCTCGACAAAGCTTTCCATCAAGCTCCTAGAGCACGATTGAGAGCACCATCAAGCTCCTGGAGCTTGACCAAGAGCACCATCAAGCTCTTGGAGATCGATCGAGAGCACCATCGAGCTCATCCTAGAGCTTCAGGAGCTCGATGGAACTTGACGTCAAGCTCCTAGAGTTCGACCACAAGCTTTAGAAGAACATGACGAGCTCCAGGAGCTTGATGGAGCTCTCGGACGAGCTCCAAGAGCTCAATAGAGCTTGAAGCCAAGCATCTAGAGCTCGACGACGAGCTCCAAGAGCTTTCGATCTAGCTCTTAGTCGAGCTCCTGAAGCTCAATGGAGCTCGACTCCAAGCTCTTGGAGCTCGATGACTAGCTCTAAGAGAAAGACAACAAGCTCCTGGAGCTTGACCGAGAGCTCCATCGAACTCTATCGAGAGCTCCATCAAGTTCGACTGAGAGCTCCATCGAGAATTAGTCGAGCTCAATGAATTTGCGCCAAGCTCCTGAAGCTCAACGATGAGCTCTAGGAGAACGATGAGAGCTCTTGGAGCTTGAATGAGAGCTCCATCGAGCTCTAGGAGCTCGATGGAGCTCTTAGTCGAGCACTTTCAAGCTCTAGCGAGTGGGCTGATGGGAACAGGGCAAGGGCTTATGAAAGAGGGCTGATGGGAGAGGGCGAGGGCAATTTTGGATAAACATAAGAGTGTCCTAAATTTTAATTTATTATGAATTGGTGACATTTTTTCAAATATTAAAAGATTAGTTTCAATTCTTTAAATATTTCTAGAAAAATGCCCCAAAACATAATTCCCCCTAAAATAAAATAGCTGAAATTGGATGACACATACTATGAGCTTTGACAATTTGAATTATTCATACTATTTTTGTTATTCAATATGTTTTTAATTGTATTTATATTTTCAAATATTTATGTATTGTAAGAATTTAATTGAGTTGATGAAGATCATATGATTCATCTTTTTTATACTATTTAATATGACATGTGATTTATTGGCTCTTTAGATATTTAGTCTAACATCAAAGTTTATTTTTTCTATGACCATGAATATGATTTTTGATAGGATGAGCAATTTATGATTAGATATTATTGAAGTAATTATTTAAAAAATTAAAAGGATTTAAAGTTGAATCTTCAAGATAAAATAAAAGAGTTGAATCTGAATGATGACGCATATTATGAGCTTTGACGATCTAAATTATTCATACTATTTTTTTTATTCAACATTTTTTAATTGTATTTATATTTCTAGATATCTATATTGTAATGCATTTTTTAAATATTAGTGCAATTTACATTTAATTTATAAATATTTTTTAAAATATATTATATATTGTAACTATAATATAATAATTAATAACTTGTAAAATTAAAATGAAAAAAACGTGGTACTTGATAGCTGAATTTGGATGATGACGCAAAGTATTGATTTATTAGTGGGCCATGTTGGTTTTGGCTAGTTCATGCCCGCATTAACCAGTTTGTTTTTTGGGCTTTGGGGAGCTTAGGCTATATTTTAAATTTGAATATAAATATAAATTTTAATCGCAAAGACATGATAGTGACTTGATATTCTGTTTGGATCACTCAAATAAAACATTAAAAAATTTATTTAATTTCAATAAAGTATTAATGGAACAAAAGCATAATATAAATAATACATAAATCACATTAAAAAACATCAAAAATAAAAATGATAATAACTATAATCTAATATTTAATATATCAATAGTGCATAAATAATAATAATAATAATAATAATAATAATAAATGGCAAAAATAAATAAACACTAGCATAGTATCATTATTGTTATCACATAAGTCAAGAAATATTAATAATCAATCGATGTTTGTGGTATGATATTGGGGATGGAGATGTAGATCATTATCATTATGAATACATCTAAATATATCACTAGTATCCTCAATATCCTCTATCTCCATATCCTATGAATCATTATCTATTGTATTTTATTTTGAATGTTGAACCTTGAATCTTCCAATCATAAAGGCATACAAGTGCCTTTATAATATTTAGTGGTAATCTTGATCTTCTATCTAAAATAATATTGGCTACCACATAAAAAAAAAACTCTATTGCTATACTAGACATTAGAGTGGTTAGTAAATCACGTGTCATCTTAGATAGCATGGAACTGGCAAATTCATATAATTTATACCATAACAAAATATCCAAATTCCTATAATCATCATGTAATATAATATGATAGAATAATAATAAGTATCTAAGCAGTAAGACAACTTACTCCTAATAGACAAACTATCTTATCATTTGCCTTTATCTAACTAAATAGATAATTCATCATCTCCGAATATAGTATCTATATTTGTACTAGGAGCATGCTACAATTATTATACCTAATGTTGTAATATGTAAACAAGTTAATAAATTTTTCTTGAATGAAATTTTTAGGTTGGTATACATGATTCATGTACATCAATATGTATGTCAAAATATTTTCAACCTCTTTTACTCTAATCCTAGGATCCATACTGATAGTTAAACAATATAGAGTTGGAATGAAAGACCAGTATTTTAAATATATAATTTTCATCTTAAATGCCATGATACTAAAAACATAATTGTCTCTATGCTTGTTAAACATACTACTAATATTGCATATGTATCTAAGTACAATGCAAGTAGTGAGAATATATACAAATAAACACATATTCATCATGTTATAAAAAATCTTTAAAAATTTCATAAATAAAATTTCTGTATCACAATCTGAATTATTAATACTAAGTTTGTCACTCTTACCAATTGACGTAATTAGATATTAGGTGTTTTTAGGTAACACATGACTCAAATATACGATAAGGATAATTCCAATGGTGTCTCACATTTGTTTGATTTCTTTTTCTTTTTTAGCCCTGCAAACAAATATAGGCTGCTAAACTCATATTGTCTATTAGACATTCTAATATATTTTAGTAAATTTTTTATTTTTTATAATGTGGAAAAATAAATTTAATTCCTACTTGTACTCTAAGGTTAATTACATGACACGTATACCTATTATGAAATATTTGACATAATGATTCTTCCCTAATAATCCTAACAAATATAATAGTCTCTAATAGCTACTTCATTATTAAAAGCATTATTGAAAGTGATACTAAATATTATATTTTGAATTTCATATTCTCTAAAGATCCACATCATATGTTCATTTATAATAGGACCATCATGAAAATTCAAAATCTTAGAAAATTATAAATTTTTTATATTAATTTTCCATTTAGAGTTTACATAGTGAATGGCGAAGCATGAAAATGATGTATTATTGTGATTAGTCCATATATTGGATGTCACATATATCACTATACTAAATTTTTTAAATTTATTAATTATTAATTATTTTTTTAACTTATAATATTTTATCATGACATTCCTATTTGTAGACAAAAATTCTACAATAAACAAGCTAGAAGTAAGTCTGCATAATACTGATTATCAAAGGATTCTTCAAAAATCTAATCATAAAACCCATGATTATAATTAGTTTAGTTATGTTTTCTCTTCCCAAAATTATTGTGGTATATGAATGAGTTTACTGAAGTTGAATTAAATCCAACTTGAAAGACCTTGCATCTAAGTTGAGTTTGCATTAATTGAAATATCTTTTTAGGTGTCAAGTCTCAAATACACTCATCGACAAGCATAGATTTTTGGTTTTTATTATTTTGAAGTATGTCCATATTATTGATGTTTACCTAATTTTTTATTTTTTAATACATAAATGAATTTGTATTGAGGACATTAGATAAAACATAGTTTTAGCTTGGACCTTTTAGTACGATTATCATTATTATCTATATCTATATTAATTTCAAATTATTTATCATTAAATTCACTATATGATATTTTTTTAAACTATTTGTATTTAGTAAATAAATTATGAAATAAAAAAAATAAAACTTATAACAAATTAAATAACAAGAAAATTATCATTATCCTAGATCACTTTTTTTATAAAAGCTATATCACTTTTAAAATCTAACATTGAGTCAAGTTGTACATGCACATGTATTTCACCATCTATCCCTTATGTGTAAGTATAAATCATAAGTTATAATTATTAAAATAAATAATTAAATTAATAATTACATAAAAACAACATATGAAATATAATAATTTTAAAGGAGAAAAAATAGAGAAGAGGGCATAAATGAGATTAAGAGAGAGGAGAAAAAATTTAGAATAAAAATTCTATTTTTTTTTTCTTTATTTATAAACAATTTAAAAATATTTATAAATTATTTTTTTTGATTTTTTATATTTTTTTTATTTTGATTTTTTTTGGTAAAGATAATTGACCAAAATCATGACAGTCATTGAATTCTAGTGAGTAGCCATCAGATGTAATCCAGTGGCTACTTTAATACCGATAATACTTTTTTTTTTTAATAAAAATCATACATGTAGTTGCTCGTTGTCTTGTCAGAGCCCATTGCATTAAAATGCAATGGGAATGATATGGAAGGCCACCCAAGTTAGCTTTAGTGGTTATTCCTTAAAAAAAGTCAAGGGCTAGTACATATTTTAAAAAAAAGTTGGGAGACCACCCAACTTTCCTCTAAAGTTAATGGGTAAATTCATTAATATTAAAGTTGGAGAAAAAAAAGTAAGTTGTACTATTTTTGAAACCTTTGTGAATATGATTCTAGTTAAGAGTTTTGTACATAAATAATACCCTTTAAATAAAAAATCTAAAATATAAAGCTGGTTTCAAAAATATGTCTAAACTAATGCGTCTGGAAACAGCATGACAATGATCATCATTGTGAACGGATACCATTGCCACACTGTTGAAATTTAAAAATCAGAGGTCAGCGTTGTGAATGGTGACTATTGAATTTTAAAAATTTTCAAATGATGACTATTTAATTAAACCAATAGCCGTCGTTCATAATACCGTCCTCTAATTTTTAAAAATTTTTAAATGCAGGCATTGGGAATAATAGCTATTTAATTAAACCAATGGTCATCGTTTTCAATGTTGGCTATTGAATTTTAAAAATTTTCATATACCGGCATAAGGAATGACGACTATCTTTTTAAACCAATGGATGTCGTTCTCAAAGCTAACTATTGAACGATATATTCCTGACTGATCTTTTTCTCCCTTCCCCTAATTTTCTCTTCTCCATTTTTACCTCACCCCATGATTTTTTCAGCCTTTTAATCCACTAAGACCTCCTCCTTTCCACTGGACCCAACGGCCCTTCTCCACCAGACCCACCTTGGCGATGGCAAGATTGCATTGCACAAGCATTCAACAGCTCTCCTTCCGAGATTTGTTATTTGTCTTATTTTCTTGCGATTAGATTTAAAGGCATTATGATATAATTAAGGATTTCATATATTTTAACATGTAAAAAAGATCTAACATTACAGACATAATCATGTGGTTTTATAGGTTTTGCTCTTGTTACAGTTTTTAAAGTTATCAGCATAAGTCATTCATGTGATTTTATTTTTCTAATATAGTTATGCTAACATGTTCGTAATGAAATAACATTATACATATTATTTCATTATATTTTCATTGCTTATTTGATAGCAAACCTTTTCAAAAATAATTATGAAAGGTTCCTAAAATAATTATACAAGATAACATTTTTGAACTATTGATAACTTGTCTTTGCACAATAAAAATTGGATATTCTTATAAAAGATAATTTATGACAAATGGAATTCTTACAAGACCTTATTTATACAAACTTTCATTAAACAAAAAAAATATATATTTTTTGGCCAAATTAAAATTTAAACTTAGAAAGAATTTTAATATATAACTTTTAAAAAGATTTTTTTCTCCATACATTGTTACCTAAATAAATATTTCTTGCCATTGTTATTCAAATATAAATCCTTATTTACACAATTACTTAATCAAATTATATTTTAAAAATTCTTTGTTTCACTAATAATATTTTACAGAATAAAAATAGACTAATACTCATAAGCATGTTGAACCTAAATCTTGAATTGGTATAACATTATTAATTTTATTCTAAAATTATTTATCTAGTATGCAACAATTTGGTGGATGTTTATTGTCCTCTTATAAAAAAAATAAATTTTATCAAAATGTTTTCCATAATTTATACATAGATATATCAAGGCTATATAAACTTTAAAAAAAATTATTTATATTTCAATTAAAAAAACTCACAATTCAAGTTTCTTTCAAGTAAAATTTAAATGATAATTAAATTTTTAATTATAAAATTTTCAATATGGTACTCACTTTTTATATAGATCCCAAGAGTTATAAAACATCATTCAATATTGTTTATGATAAATATAATAATTAAATTTGATATTGATAATATTTTTCTTATGACCAAATGTAACACTATAAAAATATTAGAAAATATATATATTTATTAATAATGAAAAAATGATATATAAACTAGCTAGACAAATCTTTCATGTTTGTCAATGAAATAAAACACATCCCAAGTAGCTTCCTATGCATATTGAATACAAGTCGTGGTGTCAAAAAACCTATGTGATCTTTAAAACATAGAGTTTTCCCTAATGTATTTGAATACATTTCTACTTATTGAGGTACTTGATGAAAAATTTTATTAATAGCTAGAAAAATTTTCTCTACGAATATAATGCTTCCATTTGTATTCTACAATTCTAGTTAACTACAAATGCTTATTATGATGTATACACACTAATATTTGGGTCATTCTTATACTTATATATGTCTACATTATTTTAGATTAAGAATGTTATACCTTTTAGTTATTAATAGTACTTTCTATTTATCCCATTTTTTCCATTTGAGCATGTAATGTTGTTAAAAAGGAGAAATTTGACTTGGCAATTTGTGCAGAATTATATATCATTCTTGAAATAATTCTGTAAAAAAGAGCCAATTTGATAATCATCACTCATAGTATTTTATTTTTTTTACTTGTTTTGAAACAGGTCAATTATGTTTGTTTCCTCTATTCCCATAATATATTATTACAATGGACATATAGTGAGGACCCATAATGATATGAAATATGATGGAAACAAAGCTTCGATTGTGCTTTTGGAAATACCGGTTGACTGCACATTTGAATAATTGGGTGACATCATATTTTCAAGCACACCTATTGACAAACAAAAGTTCAACCTAGTCCTCAAGTGTAAGTATCCTCTAAAAAGTGGAAATAAGTACCAACCTCTTACAATATAGAATGACAATCTTGTGCACTAAATATTGAACATGATTAACACAATTACTATTGAAGAAATTGAATTGTTTGTTAAGGTCATTCAAATACACTGACAAGCAAATCAATCTATTAGTGTTACAGAAATTGAGAATGTTATAAAAATTGACTATGGTTATGAACCTAATAGCTATCCAGTACGAGATATTAGAGAATATAGAGATGATGATGTTTACGCTTTTGATGAAGGTATTGATGAACCTGATGAAGATGTTGATGCTGAATATGATGATGACTTACATGTTCAAGCTGATGGACATGTTTCATCATTCCAAACTATAAAACAATTTTTTGAGAATGAGTGAGGGATATTTTATTTCTGTGCATATATTATCTTGTGATATATCAAATATCACAGACGATGATGAAGAACCTGATAGGTCAGCTCCAATTCAGTTTCACCCACCACCAACACCTTACTTTAAACTTTTTGAAAACATAGATATCGCTATTTCAAGTAGTTGGACTCCATGGGGGTAATAAATAACCAGTTATGTGAGTGGTGAATTTGTAGTTGGGCAAGTTTTTAATTCTAAATCTGAATTGCAAGAGGCTGCAAAGATTTATTCAATTAGAGCACACTATGTGTTTGTTGTAGTTGCCTCCTCAAAAAAATTACTTGTTTTAAGATGTAAGAATGATGAAGAATGTCAATATCAATGAAAGTTGTCTGCCATGATTGTGAAATATACTAATTTATTTATAATCAACAAATATAAAGGGCTGCATACTTGTGTAAATCCGTGTTTGAATCGAGACCATCATCATCGAGACTCATATACATGTACATGTAGGTATTTAGATACTTATTTGGTGATTTTTTTACAATCATATACAGATCTCCCACATTTGTTCTTGGTCATAGAACAAGCCAATCCTAGGTGTGGGGGAGATTTCATGTCGGGTGACCCAATTTTGTGCAACCACATGCAGATATAGCACCACCACTCGCTCATGCCTTACACGATGCCCATGTTGATTTCGGGGGTGGTGACCTACCTGAGGCTGTCCACGATGAATTACCAGCTCAATCTCCAGCTGAGCCAGAGGTAGAGCTATCTCTTCCACTCGAGTGTAGGTGGAGAGTACCTTTGATATGGGTGCATAACCCATCGGGTGTACTTCTATACCGAGATCAGCTAGATGCACAGACTCCTTATCTAGTAATGTTTATGTAAAATTATATGGCTCAATATTAATTATATTCATATTATTGTAAAATTTATTGATATTAAGTATTCACATGTAGGTCTCATGGCAGTCATACGTGGAAGTTACTTGATAAGCTTCCATATATCTGCTTAGCTGATCAAGAGATATGGCGGACGATGTCACCTCTCATTTGTTTCGAGATTCTTGAGTGGCATCGTCCAAAGAGAGTCCTGCACCAGTTTGGGATGCATCAAGAGATATTTCCAGCTTCTTCTTACGAGCAAAAGTTACATGTAGTAGATGCACGTGGATGATACAAGTACCATTGGATGACTTATCATGCACCATACATAGCATTATGGGAGACGCGAGCAGCTAGGATCATCACTCACTTCCTATGGTGGGTTTAATAGATTTTCATTATCCATACATGCAGTGGTATCATCGTATTATACGGCATTTTATGACACCACGACTTCATAAGAATGATATGGGGTTCCATATTACAGCCGGTAGTATGGATCTTTTGGTAAGTTAGAGTCATGTGTTTCTAAAATATTTTACCTAATTTTAATTATTAGATTATGTAATTATAATTATTTATTTGGTTCACTCAGATTGTCACTATGGCTGACATAGCCATTTTCTCTTGTGTTAATACCCCTAGTACTTTATGCGACATATATCATATTGCTCGATTGATCTTACACCAGATCGGTGAAGACCATCGTATCACCGGGTACATTGAGAAAGCTTCGACATCACATGAGCCATTTATTAGACCTTTGGTGTCATCAACACTATCATGTATGCAGCCTGTTCGAGGTAGAGGGAGGGGGAGAGCAGGAGTTGATCGTCAAGGTCATGCTTGAGATGGTGGGTCAAGTCATGGTTCAGACAGTGAGAGTGGTCTTGGTACACTTGAGCTGACTATGCTTACTTCATACCCCTCACCCAAGATGTTTATACCCCCACACACCTACACATCACCTTCCATACCTACTCACATTGATACATCACTTTCCCTACCCCTGCATTGATACAATTCCTCTGGAAGTGCTTTTTCCTTCCAATTATCCAAGATGTTCTCTGATCATCTTGGACACAATTCTTGCTGAAATCGGGTGTGTGTTAAATTTATCTTCTTCAAGTCTTTTTAATAAATATGTTTATCTATTTTTTGTTTCAGGTAATATTTTGTGTGTTTTTATTGAAACAGAAAGGAGGGTACAAATTTTGTTGCCAAGGTAAAAGTAAGTTTGAGCCACTCGCTACGATGCCTCTCACAACCAATATCTCTCGGATAGATTGTTCATACATTGGATCTGATTGCGAGAGCACTTGTTATAGACTATGCACAAAAAAAGGTTGGAGGCACCTACAACTCTTTTTTTTAGGACCTGGGAGAAGATTGGCAGTTCCGCATCGTAGATATGATTTGAAGTTTAGCAAGCTTATGTATTTGTTGGATGATTATAACTCAGGGTGTGTATGTTAGCTTGAGATGTGGTTTTTATTTATTTTATAATTTTTTTAATTGGACATTATAGAATCTATATATCCTGTAATTTAATTTTTTTCACTAGAGACGTGAATGCTTAGAACAATGATGAAGCTTTATATATATTATGAAAATGCTGAATTTTTTGCAGCTGTAAGGTCTGGAGGAGAGAATGTTCTGGTGAAAAAAATTACTGAAGAAACGTGGGGGTTAGGAGAAAATTGAGAGCAGAAAAATTGGGAAAGAGATCGTTCAATAGCCGACAATGAGAACGAAGACCATTGGTTTAATAAAATAGTTGTCGTCCCCAAAGCCGGTATATAAAAATTTTTAAAATTTTATAGCTGGCGTTGAGAACGACGACAATTGGTTTAATTAAATAGCCTTCATTCCTAATGTCGGCATTTAAAACTTTTTAAAAATCAAAGGCAGGTGTTGTGAATGACGACCATTTGTTTAATTAAATAGTCATCGTTCCCAATACCGACATTTGAAAATTTTATAAATTCAATAGTCGGCGTTCACAATGCCTACCTCTAATTTTTAAAAATCAGTAGTGTGGCAATGGGAGCCGTTCACAATGATGATCATTGTCACGTTGTTTCCGGATGCACTAGTTTGGGCATATTTTTAAAACCAGCCTTATATTTTAGATTTTTTATTTAAAATGTATTATTTTCATACAAAACTCTCTAGTTAATCTATTATAAGAATATAAGAAGTGATAATGGTCATATCTTGCATATTTTTTAT
The DNA here is from genome assembly GCA_029783825.1 of Sapria himalayana. NCBI lineage: Eukaryota > Viridiplantae > Streptophyta > Magnoliopsida > Malpighiales > Rafflesiaceae > Sapria > Sapria himalayana. The sequence continues at coordinate 3,416,643 of JAREIK010000357.1, read as the reverse complement.
TAGAAATAAATAATTTATTTTAATGTGTTACATTCTTTTTTAAAATAATAGATTAGTAATTATATGTATTACTACCTAATTATCGTAAATTAAGAGAGTTAGAGCATTGTTATTTGAGGCGAAAGAAGCACTAATGTGCCAATATTTTTTGGAGCTTTGAGGCATAAGAAATAATTAAGGTACCAGTTTTTTTTATGTGCACTCTACCTAATATATAAAAATTATATATTTTAATAAATATTATATATAATTTTTATATATTAATGGAATATAATCAAATAAAATATATCAAATATAAAAAAATAGTATTAGTATTTCTCATTAACACAAATATTCAAAGTTTCAAAATAAAATAATAAAATTTTAATAATCCAATGTGTGTGTGTGTGTGTAGATATATATTAATACGCACACACACACATGTGTGTGTGTGTGTGTAAATATAAATATGTATATACATATAGATATATGGACATAAATATACATATGGACATGCATATATATATATATATGAACATTCGTATACATATGTATGTATATACAAATACACACACACACACACACACACACACACATATATATGTGAGTGTGTGTGTGTGTGTAGACACGTATTCATGCATATATGTATATAAGTATCCACAAATATGCATGCTTTATATTCATATATATGCATGCATATATATATGCACTTGCGACATGCATATATATGTAAATAAGTATGCATATATATATATATGTGTGTGTGTGTGTGTGTGTGTATGTATGTATACATACATACATATATATGCATGCCTACACACACACATACACACACACACACGAATGAGCTGGCACAATTCATTCCACGAATGAGCTTGGGCAGCTCATTGCACGATTTGAGCTTGGGCAGCTCATTGCACGATTTGAGCTTGGGCAGCTCATTGCACGATTTGAGCTTGAGCAGCTCATTGCATGATTGAGCTTGGGCAGCTCATTGCATGAATGAGCTTTGGTAGCTCATTCCACGAAGCAAGGCATGCTTTTTCTCACCTCTAGAACCTTTCGGAAATCCTTGTGACTCACCCCGGGTGAGGTGCTTTTGCCAAAGCATCTTGATGGTAGTGCTTCTGGCTCGCCCAAGATATGCCTTTAACAATTATAATTTGGGTGATCTCTAAAAATATGGAATTCTCAATGTATATATAATCCAAATAATATCACATTTAGTTATATACATATAGATTCTCTAAACATGTTTTTATACTTTTTCAAAGAAAATTATAAAAACATTTAGTAGATCTCATTTAATCAAATTGGTATCTAACTTGAGTTTAAATAATCTACTAACTGAAGAAATAGGCATGATCATTAAATAAAATATTATGTTATGAAGGTTTTTTTTTTCATATATCTAAGTATAAAAAGAGTTGCATTAAGTTATTAAAATGTGTTTGACATAGAGAATCTAATGAATAATTAGTTATACTTTAATCATAAACCAAGTTTAGTTTGATAATAACTAGTTATTTTATATTTCATATAATTTTTTAATGTATAAGCTTGTTGACTGAAAGACTTGTATCAGATAAAAGATTAGTATATGATTCAATAACAATAGCTGATATAATACAACCCAAAAGATCAACATTTGACAGAATTTTTAAGGCACAATAATTATTTGATAACCCCAAAAAAGTATTTGAGCATTCCAAAATTCTTCGTTTGAAATTATGATGAAAAATACTATTTGAGTTAGTTGATTAACAACCCATAATATTTCATAATAAGAATATTATCTATATGTACAATCAACATGATGAATTTGTTATATGAACTATTTTGATAATATAAGGAATAATTTGTAGTATACTTGTTCAAGTCAAATGATGTAATTATAAATAAAAATTTTGCAAACTAGGTTATTGATGAATGCTTAAGGTCATATAAAGTTTTTTTTTTAATTTGCAATATGGCTCTATGAGATGTTGTAGCAATACAAATATCTGAACTAAAGACATTTTGGTCATTGGAAAAAAAAATATCATGATAATCAATTTCAAATTTTTAAGTAAATAACATCACTAAGTTTTATCTTTAGGTAATTTAATGTACTATCTTGATTAGTTTTTACAACTTACATCACCTAAAATTAATACTATATATTTCCAAATACTAAGGTACTAGTTCATAAGTTCAATTAAAGTTAATGATATTCTTCTCTTCTATCATTTTTAAACATTATCCTAGACAAATAACATCTCAGAAGAAGATTGAATACTCTAGCTCTATTAAGAAAAATAATAAAAACTATAAAAAAGGAGAAATTCATATGTACAATGGGATCTATGAGATATTGTGATGACTATAACTCTTCTATTTTTTTCTGAGAGCAAACGAAACATCAAAATCAGTAGAATTGATTGTATTTTTCATTTGGATAAACACTGAGGCTTGAGTGATCAATTTTCCTATTTTCAAACTCATTTATAATTGGGATTGTGATGGGCTATCAAGCTACTTTTTCATCTAGGCTAGGAGATAATTCCTTTTCAAAGGAAACCAATGCCTTTTTAACAAAACTAGAATAAGTTTGTTTTATTTTTATTGGTAACCACTTTGTTTGTCAATCGAACATTAGGGCATTACCATAATTTTTTTTTTCTTTATTTTGTAACCAAACCCAATAATGTGAAAACTATTTAGATGAATCATCATGTATATTAGAATTTAAGAATCTTACCTAAAATTCAACCTTATCTTCTCATCTACAATAATAGTTGATTGCTACTTATACAATCTCTATGAGTTTGATATTTAGATAAAATGTCTACTTTATTATTTATATGACATATATTTATCAGACTATTAAAATGAGAGACTCTTGCCTAATGAGGTCTTAGGACTTTGCTTAATTCTAAAAATTAGGCATCATAACAAAGTCACAACATAATATATGTTTTATCTTTAAGCCTTTGAAATACAGCCTCTTGTTCTACTCCCCATTTAAAACCAATAGTTTTCTTCGTGACTTTGGTGAGTAATCCTGTTTGTATGCTATAGTATTTAATTAAATAATGACAAAGATTAACTAAGCCATGAAAACTTATTACCTTAGATATGATTTTTAGTATTGGTCAATCCTTGATTACTTATATATTTTTTTCTCATTCTTTACAATCTCATTTGTTCTAACAATATGTCCCAAAAACTTTTCTTTTTCATTACAAAAGAATATTTTTTTTAATATTGGAAAATAGTTTTTATTTCTCTAAAACCATAAAAACATATTTTAAATGTTCAACATTTTTCCAAATTTTTTGTCCATACCACAATGTCATCAAAATAGACAAAAAAAAATTTAAGAAAAAATTGGCAAAACATGATTTATCAATCTTATGAATGTACTAGGTGTATTACTAATCATTCATATAATCATGTTTAGTTATAAAAGTAGTTTTTCATTCATCTCCTTTCATTCTAATTTCATGATAGCTACTTTTCAAATCAACTTTATAAAACAAGCAAGATCAATGTAGCTCATCAAACAAATCATCTAACCTAGGAATAGGATGATAATACTTTATCTTAATATTGTTGATCACATGAAAATCAATACACCCCATCTACAAACCATTATTTTTTGGTACAAGTAGAACAAATACAACACATGGACTAAGACACTCTTTCAAAAATCCATTTGCTAAAAATTCCTTTACTTGCCATTGAAGCGCTTTTATCTTCTTGGGATTAGTCCTATAAGTTAGCTGATTTGAAATTCATTCTACAAGATTGAAATTAGCATGGTGCTCTATTCATGTAAAAGGTGGAAAACCACTAGGACCAGCATTAGAGAATACATTAACAAAATCTTGTAATAAAGAAGAAATGACTCTTGGCTAAAAAGAATCAAGATCATTAATGTTCAAATGCATTTCATGTATAAACATAGGCTCCTCAGTATGAAAAGTAGTCTTGAATGTCACCTTTTTTATTGCATAAAAGCCTGCTTTTCTTTTCTTTTTCCTTTTTATTTTTCTTGGCTCATATCTTTTTTTTCTTTTATTCTCTTTTCTTTTCTCACTCTTTTTTCTCTCTCTCTCTTTTCTTTTTTTCTCGCTTTTCTTCTCTTTCTATTTTCTTTCTTTTTCTCTCCTAATCTTTTTTTGAATCACACTCTTGTTTTAACCACGCTCTATCTTAATACACTTATTTCAGTTACAATGATACAAGAGATATGAGCTTGTTGTCCTTCAAAATATTAAAATGATTTTTGAAATTGTCATAGTTGGCTCTCCTATAAAATTGTCAAGGCTTCCAACTAATATGAGAGAAGGATACAAAGGGACAATATAACAAGGTACCTCATCATGCTACCTCCCCACTATCATTCAACCACTGCAATCTATATAGTATAGGTATTGGGTTATGAGTAGAATATCCAATCTAATTAGAACATAAATACATTGGAATTTAAAATTTTCTATCCCTTAACCTTCTAGGATCACATGTGTTTCATAAAAACTGAATGAAGTGTAAATGAAACATACCCCTTGTAGATTGATTTGTCAAGCCTTCAAAATCTGCATCTTGGTTATTCGGATCTTCATAGGTGCTGCCTTTTTAAAAAGTGATCATCCTCTATAAGTATCAATCCATGAACAAATAATAAATGATCTTTTTGAATGCTAGTTCAGATTCATTTACTCAAAATAAAATTAGGGTTTTTCTTTTGCTTCTCTCTATTTTGGTTGTTCTCTAAGAAAAAGATGACGTCCCTTCACCTATATGTCACACACATATTATAAATATAAATATATATATATATATATAAGCCTGCTACGGTTTATGTCAAAAATGAATTTTATATTATTATATATTTAAAACTATTTTAAATAATAACAATTTAAATTCAAATCCTTATCAAATAAGGAAACAAATGTATATATTATTATATATTTAAAACTCTTTTAAAAATTCTTTTATAAGATTTTTCCTTATCTAATGAGAAAATATAACAGATTGATTATTTGCTTAAATCATGACTTTAAACTTTCTCAAAATTAAATTCGAATTTAAATATCAACTAATTATTATTTTTAATTTAAAATAATTTCATCATTTTAAATTACTATAGAAAGTGAAAACCCGTAATTATTATTATTCATTCTTAATGTGTGACACTATATGTTCAATTAATATTGGTAGTAGGCTAAATCATATTTTGATCCTACAAGTTATAAGTGACATCTGGCAAGACATTAGACTACCCAAGTTAAATAAAAAGTTCTTGATCCGGGACAGCCTTAATATAGTTAATGACATAATCTTTTTGTCTCATGATACTTTGATAGAATATAAGATATGGACAAATTTAACCTTTTATCATTCCATCTTTGATTATTCAAAACTCAATTAGACTGACTAAACAAATAACATTGATCTCTATCAATTCATTTGAGCACAGCCATACATTTCTTAGCTCAATTGTCGAGGGGACCTAGAGATATCTCTCTTATAAAAAGAGGGACAAATTTCATCTTAATCGATCATATCACACTACATAATTCTTATTATGTTCAAGTATAACTTTTTAATCATCTGATAAGGATTTAATGACACAACTATTAGAGATTAACTTATGACTTTGATCTATGTATTAATCTCAAGATGGGTTTGTCCTATATTTATTCTAAATAAATAGATATAAATTTGATTTATATCTCATGCACATATTCATACCATGAATATCAATCAAACTTTATACTAATCTTAATCATTGTTATTCCCATAAAAATAACTGATTAGAAACATTTAGAATAAATTAATAATATTATTCAAGGACATTATATATAATAATGATGCAAATCATAATAACTAATTCTCATAAATAGTTAAAATATCATGTTCATACGATAGGCCTAGAACATTATTACTGATAATAAGGTCTTTAATTATTGGTAGTTGTAGCTTCTTAAATAACATAACCCTAGGAATTAAACTACACCTTGTTATTAACATGGCAACATGTATGGAAAATGTTCTCCCATTGTTGCTCAATGTCATCATCTTTCATTTGGGTGCTCAAAACTCACCTAGTCACTAATGACTAACCTTGTGTTGGGTACTCTAATTCAACATCACTTGTATCTTCAAGTGATGCCATTGACTTTTCCACCTCTTCACTATCTACCATGATTTCTCTTCCATGTATTATCATGGTTCTTTTATTTGGGAAATGGATAGAGATATCGCTTATTCCATGACACTTAAAACATTTAATATCTTGATTACAATGTTGAGTCTCATGTCCACCTTTGTTAACCACAACACCATCTTCCTTTTTCTTCATTGTTTCAACCTTGGGTTTGAAAGTGCTCTCATTATCTTTTCTCCAATTTTCATTTCATTAAGAAGAGCTTTGCCTAATGTTGTTATTTGATTGGTTGATATTCTGCCTTCATTCTTTCTCAATTGATATTCTTACTTCATTATCATGTGCAACAAATCTTCTATTTCCACATAATGATACAACTTTATGATACAAATCTATGATACAACTTTATTCTCAATTCATGATTTAAACCATTCACATATGTAGTTATGGTGGCCCCATGATCCTTTTCAACTTTTTCTCATACACCAATTATTGCAATCTTTATTTACTTTTTGTATTCGCATACCCTCTTTGATCATTGAACAATATCTGGTAATTTATTATGAAAATCATGATAAAAAATGGTTAGGGCTAAATCTTTTTCTAAATTATAACTTCATATCATTTCAGGTCAAGATGGAGCTACACTATGTAATGGCACATTTGGTAGATAGTAGACTTTATAGTGATAGTCAAACACAATATCCACTTTATTTTCCATTCCAAATAAGCCTCTAGGTCATTCCTCTCTTGTAAAAATGGAATCTTCATCTTGATATCTTTAGGATATCAATTTTAACTATCTTATCATATCCTGTACTTTTTTGACTTGTCTTCTCTTTCAAGATTCAAATCTTTCAACTTTCTTAATAGTATATTTTCCTTTTTCTTTAAACTCATTCTCAAACTCTTCGTGACTCAAGGATGCTAGAACATGCCTTTCTTGTCTTTTATTTTGAGGAAGAACTCGATTTAGCTCCACTTCATTATGTTCAATTCAATCTCACATGTCATTTATCTAAACCTCCAACCTTACAAAATATTATTGCATCACCTATATTAAGAGGGATTGGTCTTGCCCCTACTTTCCATTTGAATATTCATTACTTGAAGAAGACATGATCTAATAAAAGAAAAATTAAAAGGATCCTCACAACACTCCCTCACATATTTCACTCAAACAAAATATTTGGCTTTTTTTTTCTAAATATTGAAAATCATTTTTGTCTTTTTTCACTCTTTAACTTCACTATGTTAAGTTCTTTTTTGAACTTAACAAATTAGATCAAAGAGCAACCCAGACCAGACTCACAATATTACAAAAAAGGATAAAAAAATGAAATAATAATAATAATAATAATGAGATATAAAAAAAAGAATACCTCAATCTTTGTTTTTATCTTGATGATTTTTTTTCTGTTTTTCATAATAATAGAATATAAAACAAAAAAAAAGATTAAGATTCCAAATTGGCATTTGAAAACCCACTATAATATCAAAATGATGCAACCCATGTTGTGCTATTACTTTGAGGTTCACCATTTATTGTGGTTTACTCTATGGATCTTCAAACATAATGTAAAGTATAATCACATTCCCTTGACTATATTGAATCAAGAGTCATAAGTAAATAGGTTTTCTTCATCCCTCTGGTTATATGAAACCAAAAGTCATAAGAACAAAAAAAAAGATAACATTGCCTATTTGATTATAAAAGAACCAAGAGTCATTATTTTGATCACTATTAGAATTAATCTTGATAGTCTCGAAAGTTTTCACAAGCACAACAAAATGAAGAAACCCTTGTAAAAAAATATAATTCATTAATCACTCAAAAATAAATAAATAAAGACATAAAATTGTTGAATAAGATAAATGATAGTCAACAGGATTGTTGAATAACTATAAAGACATTTGTCACAGATGAAGAAATGTCTTAAAGTAATTGTTGAACAAGTCGTTGAATAATTGAACCAACTTTAAAGACAAAAATTATTTAGATTAGTGTCATGCATAGCCATAATCATATTTATGTATTTTTGTTCTTCTATTTTAGTTCCAATTCTTTCAAAGTCTTTATTTGGTTTGGCCTCTTCTTCCACATTTAATTTAGCCCAAACAAACTTCTCAATGAGCCCATTCAATTCATTTTGTAGCTTCCTAGTCCTTTCTCTTGTGATTGACTCAACCATCATTTGAAGTAGATCCTTGGTGCTTTGTTTCTTGCTCTTGTTCTAATTACATAAATTTGTATCATTTTCATCCTCTCCTTCAAGGAAATTGAGATTGTTTGATCTTGTTTTCTCAAATGCTTATTATGAGATAAGTAGGATTCTCTTAGGTGTACTCTATTCAATCATTACTTTTACTTCAATTCCTCATGGATTCTAGTTAGATCAATGGATACTTTATGTATCAGAAGAAAATAAGAAATTCTTGATGCAAATAAAAATATTTTTGGTTGGTATACAAAAAAATCAAAGAATTTGCTCATATTATGAATGAGAAATAGTTACGGGCCTTACAAAGGGAATTGAAATTCCTATGAAAGATATTTATTAAAGTTAATCTCGAGCTAGTCCTGGATACTGATTAATCTACCTAGGACATAAAGAGATATTATTGGATCTACACTTGGTTTGCAAACTACTTCCATCAAACTAATTTAGAAAAACAAGTTTGACTGAATTAAACTTGTTTCATTTGGCTTAATTTTATTTGGTATCATATAATAAATATCATGTTACTTTGAATTTTCATTTTGCCAGTTTTTATTTTTTGCAGTAAGCTTTTGCAAAGAAAAACTTCTAATAGATAAATTTATTTTCTCATTGGAGCATGCTCGATAAACAAATAAAACATGTGCAAAAATAGAAATGGAAGGAGTAGAAAAAATGAAAAAGCTAATTGAGAGAATGAATAATGAAAACAAGGCATGAGAGAGATTCATTTGTCTCTCTATTCTTTTGAATTATGAAGAATAAAGAGAATAAATGTGAGAGGAAACAAGAAATGAGAAAGAGAAGGAGCCCTGCTCTCTCTTCCTTCTCATTATGACTTCCAGGCACGAGTTAAACAAGTTGCAAGAAAAAGAGAAATCCTCCATAGTGTCTCTTGGTTTGAAATAAAAATTCAGATACACGGGAGGCATTCAATAATCTCAATTCGAAAAGTGAGAGTCACTCCTCTATTTGCCTCGTCTTGGGTTTTTAGAAACAAGAACATATGTGATTGTATAACACCAAAGATTTTTGGGAAAGGAGACAAGGAGAGTCTTCTATCAACACCTCTTGGTTTCTATTAGGAGTATGACCTTAATTCCTCCCATGTTTTTGTTCAGGTTGTGCTAGCTGTTGAGCAAGGATTCTACTATCATATTGGTGGTATTTAGTTGATGCTTAGGTGAGCTTGGGATAGACCACACATAGTGATTATGATTGTGCTCAATGTGGAGCACCAATAATGCTCGGGTGTTCTTGGTGTGGAGCAATGTTGCTACTTGGCATGACCCAGGTACTAATTTATTACATTTGAAATATGAAGTCTCAATGTGTTTATGTTATTTCAATTTTCTCGACTTGTGATATATGTTTATTTCAACATTGTTTATTTATAGCAATAAATATGTGTAATGTGTGTGGGTGAGTTTTGGAAAAATTAATTTATGATTGTGTGGTGTGCATTATGCATTACAACTATGAGTTTACTATAAAAATTATGGCTGTTGACCTTTGTATAACTTTCACACTCTATGTTTGTAGCTTGTAAGTGTATTTTAGTGTCTGTTGTTTATTAAATTCACCATGTAGTTAGTAAATTTAAAGAAAGTGATGAATAAAAGTAGTAAGAATATTAACCTCAAACTATTTTAGGTAGACACCTTTATATAATGAGCATTCTAAAAACATATGGTGAATAAATATGTGGTGAAACAATTCTTTTTCTATAACTAGAAGTATATTTTGATACACATGTATTTATCATTTTTATCAAAAGATATGGACACATAAGTTCCATAATTCTTACACATTTAATGATTTTTTTTATATGCATGGGTAGGTAATCGTAATCACCATTTGTTATTTTTAATCAAGCTACTTGATTATCAAGATTCAATTTTTTTTTTTTATCAAAGATCAATATGATCCATGAAAATACACAATAATTTTTTTTGTCCAACAAGTCAAGAGATAAGTATAAATTAAGAAATTATACTAAAACTCATTCATCAGCACATGTGGGATACATAAGTAAATCCCACATTTTAAAGCGGAATCCATCATTCTTATGTTCAACTAGAGAGTATCATTGAAGATTGGATTCTTGCCTCTACCATTGATGACTTTGGAAGAAACTATGTTTTCCTGAATACTTTTTAAGTAGAGGTTAGCATACAGATCTTGCTTATGGTATATGCACATGTTTTGGATGTCTCTAGCATGATGTATGTGCACATCAAGAATCCCCATGAATTATTTCTCTTTGTTGGAGTTCCACCTTGTGAAGAAGAAAATATCAATAATTTCTACATATTTATTGAAAATGTTTACAATTTTTTTCTTTATCTTTTTAATTTTTGTTTATGTTTTGAAGGAATTATTTAACTTGTGGGCTGCCCCAATCATTTTGTCACATATATAAAATGCTCTCATATATGTTAATCTCAATTAAGTTAAAATAAGTTCAATTTTATTTTCTCATGTATGTATTTTGAATGGCTTCAAAGGGAGGTTCAATACCCTACCTCTCTCTCTCTCTCTCTCTCTCTCTCTCTCTCTCTCTCCCTCTCCCTCTCTCTCTTTCTCATCACCATGTCCATTGTATTGTTGTCTGCCACAACCAAACTATAAGACCTTCAACATCATTTTTCTCAAAGCAATGGCACTCATAATTTTCAGATTGAGCAGGACATAACTTATCATCTTGCTCAAGATTAGATGACTATTGTAAGTTACTACACAAGGCTAAAAAAATATAGATAAACTAAGATCCTATAATGACACCATTTACTCATTTGGGGTGGACATTAAAAGAAGCAAATAAATATAATTTCTCATGGGACTTGGTAAGTCTTACAGTGTGATCTAAGGATAAATTCTATTGATGAATGTACTATTCAATGTTGTCTAAATTTATTCTTCCATTGCACAAGAGGAGGGACATCAAAGCCTGGGGGTTGTTGCACATGATATGATAGAGAACTCAACCATGATTGTTCGAAGGGTTGAACCAGTAGCTCTAGCCCTTCAACCAGGACAAGGGTCTTCTCATTTTAACTCATCTAATGAAAAGCATTTCCATTATTTTTATTGTGACCATGATGATCATGTACGAAAAACATGATGGAGACATATTGACTATTTGATTTGCAAATTTAGCAAATCGTATCTATCATGCAGAGTATATATACAACACAATCCATCATTCTTAAAGTTAATGTTACTTCTTCATTTTGTTTTATACATATTGTTGCGACTACATCAATTAATTAGTAATAGTAGTGCAACATACCACATTACTTCATCTTTAACTTTGCTTATCAACAATAGCACAAATTCATTCTTGATACCAATTGTTATGCCAATTGGAGAATTGATTCTTTTTATATCCATTAGAAATTTATCTTTGAATTCTAATATTTTTTTAAAAAAATATGCTTGGTGTGCCATTTTTTAAGGCGGATTTAGTATATGTGAGTCTAATTACCATTAATCTCAATTGTTTAGTTCATTTTCTCATTTGTGTAATCTGCGAGACTTCATTTTTTATTACTTAGTATATATACATATTTACACACACACACATACATATTCAAAATTGTTTATATATATAAACACACACACACACACACACACACACATATATATATATATATATATATATATATATATTCAAAAATGTTTATATATAAACACACACACACAAACAATTATATATGTTTTTCCAAAAATATTAAAAATAGTAGATTTTAAATTTTATATTTTCAAAAAAAATTTAATTTGTTTTTTTATGGTGTAAAGGCCAATGTAGAATTTAATTTTACTATTTTTAGTGCAACAAAACATAAATATTTTATAATTTGTTATACTTTTTAATAAATATTAAAATTTAAATTCACTATTTTATAAATATATTTAATTAGAACACCTAAACATTATTTACCCAATAATATTTGAGAATTTATCATTTTGGTTTGGGTAAATCATGATTGTATTAAAAAGAGTCAATTCTAATATTATTCATTTTTGGCAGTGCTTCCCATTATATTTTAAAATTTTAATTGATTCGCAGAATATTGTTTTTTATTGTAATTTTTTAAAAAGAAATTCAGCTTCATAGAAAATACACACACACACACACACACACACACACACACACACACACACACACAACTATCTAATAATTAAACAAATATCTACATAACAATACAAATATATTCCTCCCTCTTTATACTTATACACATATAGTTATGGAAATATGAATATTTAATAAAAAAAAGTTATAGATTACAATATATATACACTGTGTATCACAACACGCACAAAATATATATCATTTGATGGCAACCTAAACAGCACACATTCTAATATTATAACACACACCACATTCTTATAATGGCATATATACTTATATATCACAATACACATTCTGAAATACACATTTAAGCAAAAAAAAAATCATTTTTTAGTTACATAACGAGTAATTTAGGCAAATATTTTAAAATAGACAAGGAGCTAAATAATTTTGATTTTATTTTGACATACCAAACCCCAATATTTATTATCAGACAATAAATCAAATTCACCAAGAAATAAAATTTAATAAATTACATAATTAAAAATTGTAACAATTATTCTTTAAAAACAAAATTAGCTCATTCTCCAAGTCACGGTGGACATAAAACACACGATACAAGATGCCTACCAACAGTCAATCTACCCTGTTTCACCTTCAAATATAAATCAAGATAATTATTGTAAACTCCCCACATTCAAATGTAATATTACACAAATTAAGTTCCAGTCCATGTTTCTGTCACAATATATGCCCGTAAAACAAGGCAGCGCCCCAGGCTGACAGATATTAGCCGAGGCGAGGTGACAAATAAAACAACTCGGGCTACAGTTCCAAGCCAGCATGTCCCAGGGCCCAGCTTGAAAGTCATGCCCAATAACCCAGTGGGGTTGACCAGCAGCTAACAAAACCATGGCATGGAGGGTCAGTCAGCAACTGACCTGGTGCGACCCAGGGACGGCCCAGTTCATGCCAGGATGCTAGCCTGGATTCAATTTCAGTCCAAGAAGGCAATTCCAACAAGAGCCCTCGTGTGTTGCCCGAGTATTACTGTTCACTTGTATTTTCAATTAAAAAAAAGGATAAGCTTATTTTATTCAAACAATTCAATTTGAAATTAAATTGACGATAGCTATTCATTATTTTTTAGTGATGATAAAAATTTCTAACAATATTACAAAAAAAATTGTACGTCATCTAAAATCAAAATTTTCAATAGTTAAAATTAATAACATTTGGAGAGAAAAAAAAAACATAAAATAAACTTTTCAAGCCCAGGCCAGGCCTGACGAACAGAGGACGCTGGCTAACCCATGGTCATGGAGAAAGGGGGCAGTTTGTCAAGTGCAAGAGGCAAAATCTATTCAATTTCAGATCATTTCTTACTTCTAGTCGTAGGATTGAAAGGGCAAACAACAAATATAATTTAGTCAATCTCACGAAATTATTTTCTTGAAGGAAATATTTTACTTTTTGGATCGTCACTGGCTGCTCCTGCTCGTTCAGAGAGAGAACTCGCAGCAATTTATAACTTTAACCAACAGAAGGGTGATATATGCATATGGAAGGAACAAAAACGAAAAAAAAAAAAGAAGAAAAGAAAAATGAAGGACGAAGCTTACTCTCAAAAATTAGCGTCGGTCACTGTACAGGAATTGTACATGGAAAAACAACAGCCTTCGTATCCATGCATTTCTGTATTATTTTAGAAAGGATGGAAAAAATCTCAGAAAATGCTGGATTATACTCCATTGACTAGAAAATGATCTGCATTTAATTTGCTCCTGTCTTTCTTATTGAGAAAAAAAGACCAGCAACCATCGCCCCCATGTCTCCAACTGCACATGGAAAACAACAATCTAGCTAAGCTCCAATCTAGTTAAGCTCCAACACCAACGATATTCATATAGAAACATGATCATGATTGTATATTACTGCTGCCGTTTGGGTATTAATGGAGTCTTCATGAACCTGGCGAATCTTAGATGGAACGCATTGGAAAAGTGGTAACTCTTCTACTGTTGTAAATTAAAAAAGTGAAAACAACAAAACTGGTATCTCTTCTACTTGATCATCCGTCGAGGTTTCCTGATTTCCTTACATTTTCAGAAAGAAACTCAAACTATTATCCTCGGATGAACTTTATCAGATGTAAATTACCTTCGTTTCGTTTGATTATCTAACACAAATTATAGCCTGAGAAGAGTCACACGTTTGAGGAACACTCGACATATCAAGATTAACAAATTAAGCACGGGAACAGGGATATCGCCCATCCATCTTTGCGCATGGAGTAATGAAGCAGGTCTCGGGAGGTAAAATGGAGGCGCGTCCATTGCTTGCTGAAAAGTTTTTCAGTATCACACACATGTAATTGTTCAGATAATTCCTTTATGACAGCTCATCACGGAACATACTCCAAATTTGACAGTCTTCGTTTGCACGGAACGAAATTACAAGGAAAGGAATGTACACACCAGTCGTCAGGAAACCCGCCTACCTCCAGAAAGGAATGCTATGGCATACTTACTGTGGAAACAAAATTCAACTACACGAAATACTTAATTCATAACATACACACCTGCTATTAGCGCTGTTGCTTTTACTGCGATCGTGCTGACTTTTGATTTCCGAATCAGATCTCAGAGGTTTAGGAGAAATTTTACCATCTCTTTTGTTACGATCCATTCCCTCCTTCCTCCTAGACCACCAGAGCGAAATCGGGAGCACCTTCCGACGAAAAAACCATCTGCCTCTACGACGCACCTCTACTTTCTCATCGCTTTTTAAATTATCCTTTTCTTGTCCAGTCGAGCGAATGAAAATTCCGTGGTTCGACTCTACCAAGGATGGATCTACCAGATCAGTAAGAGAGAGCTCAAAGCACTCCTCTGGCATTCTCTTCGTTATCTCCTTCAGTTTCTCTCGTCCCAGAACCGCAGCCTCATCACCTTCCTGCGAAAAGCTTTGGCAACGCAGTCTAGAATTCAATTTGTGATTTTCGTTCGGTGAACGGCTAGGATTTAGACCTTTCATTGCTCCATCTGAGTATCGGACACGGTTCCTAGTGGAGACAGGTGTTCGGAGATTGAGCATTGCGCATGGAAGGCGACGATGGTGGGGCGTCGTCTTGGAAGGAGTTAGGCAGGGCGAAAGAGTGTGACCGTTGTGTATTGTCTACGTAATCACGGATTACGGAACCAGAGGTGCTGACTGCTGAGTTGGGCATCTATTATGAGTTTTGTGTGGGAATTTTGGTAATTGTAATCGTCATCTGGCCATGTGGTCAAAAGCAAAGAAAATGTGGCCTCATTTATTATTTAAATGGTTTGTGGTTCTTTGGTAAAATTATGTTAACCGGTCCAAACTATAAATATTTTAAAAAAAGTCTCCCAGATTTTCATATTTAAAAAAATTTATTCCAAAACTAAAAATATTTATTTATATATTGCTATCCAAAAAAATAAAAACATAAAAATAAGCTTACCCATAAAAAAAAAAAAATCGGAAAAAAATAAAATAAAAAACATTGTAAATATTGTATATACAATATATATGCATATACAGCATATATTGTATATACCTATGTACGTATACATTATATACATATATATAAGATATATGCTTATATACCAAATATACTATGTATATACCTATGTATGTATACATCATATACATATATATAGGATATATGCTTATATACCTAATATATTGTATATATACCTATGTACATATACAATATATACTATGTATCTATACAAATATATACATATTTTATATTGTATATATTGTGTATATATAGTATAGTATAGTGTGTGTGTGTGTGTGTGTGTGTGTGTATTATATACATATATATTATAGATATATCATATATGCATATATTATATATGTAGTAAATTACATATATATATATATATATACTATATACATAGATATAGTGTGTGTATGTGTGTATGTATATAGTATATGTATATATATAGTATATACAATTTATGTATATGTGCATATGTGTGTGTATGTGAATCTTTATATGTATACAATAGTGTGTGTGTGTGTGTACATATATTGTAGATACCCACATACACACATGTTTGAATAGTATATAAATCTATAAAGTATAGGCACGCGCATACATACTGATCATACACACATATCTAGTGTATACAAATGTATAGTATACATAAATAGTATATATGTGCAATATGTACATATATAAACATACATACATACATATGTGTATGTGTGTGTGTGTGTGTGTGTGTATACAATATATATATATATACATTATAAACACATATAATAGTATTTATACATGTATAGTACAATAATGATGTTTATATAAGTATATATAGTATACGTATATAGATATTTATATATAATATATACATATGTATCTATGAATATATACAATAATGCATATGTATGCGAACTTATATGTTTGTATGTATTCAAATATAATATATGTATACCTTATAATATATACCTAAATAGTATATACAATTTTATATATATATATATATATATATATATTATTTTTATTGGATTATTCTTTCTAATATATACATACTATATAATATATAATGAGAGATATCATATCATGTAGATGTAACAAGAAGAATGTTCTTTCTAATGGGAAGGACAATCTCATTTTCTCTAGCTATTTTGAAGATGACTTAGTATAAATTATTATTTTTAAAATCTTTTTTTTTCTTACATATTAAATAAGACTTCATTAAGAATTAGAAATTTAAATATTGTTAAGCAGATAAATGATTTAAACTAATCATATACATTGACATGAGAGATATCATATCCTCAATTCAAAGATAAACTAGTTCGTATTTTTCTAAGAGCAATAATGCATGAATAACTACGAACGTCACATACAAACATGTAAAACCCAATTAAGTTTA
Organism: Sapria himalayana; assembly: GCA_029783825.1. Taxonomy (NCBI): domain Eukaryota; kingdom Viridiplantae; phylum Streptophyta; class Magnoliopsida; order Malpighiales; family Rafflesiaceae; genus Sapria; species Sapria himalayana. Next base: position 3,399,303 of record JAREIK010000357.1, on the reverse strand, counting down.
CAAAAATAGTAATAAGTGTGTCTCCAACATGTCACACATAAATTAAAATAAACCAACATATGCCCAAATAATCTTTTAAAATGTTGTAGCCATCTTAGCAGACATGAAACGAGAATGATACTCAAGATAATTAGATGGAGGTGCTTGAAGCTAAGATGAATTAAATAAGATTGATGATGAGTAATATTGAGCATCATCTCAGACAATTCAAATTATTAATGAAAGAAAGAGGAATAAATAAACTATCAAGTGATACATAATATAATCCAAAGAATTGCTCTTCAATATTGCTTAGAAGTGGGAAAGAACTACCAAAAAAATCTGAATAGAAGGATTCTAAATCTTTTAGGTGTGATAGCACTATGACTTTCTCAAAATTCATGGATTCATAGCTACCAATGAATTTTAAACAAAAAATTATGGAACTTCTAGGAGTAATAATATCATGACCTTCTCAAAATTCATAACTCAACTAGAAAATTTTCAAGAAGTTGTGGCCCTGATTAAAGAGAACAAGAGATATAAAGAATATGATGATGTAGCAAATAATAATGCTACAACTCTTAAAGAAGTACAAGCCCAAGTTTCACCCGATGATAGCAAAAAAAGAAACAAACAAACATGTGAGAAAATGATAATTACCCAAAGCTAAGGAGGTGGAGAAATGAAGTAGAATGAAGCTAAAAGTAAGTTTTGATGAATCTTTCATTTTCTCAATGATTTTGAAAAGTGGATTTAGATGAACACTTTGAAAAGTTTCTAAATGTATTTTGAAAGTTAGAAGTGAAAATACTATTTACTTAATATCTAGCTCAAATGTCAAATTACGTGAAATTTATGAATAACATAATGAGTAGTAAGAGAAAGTTGAAAACATACATGATCCTAAATATGATCAAAAAGTATAGTGAAATCTAATAAAAAAACATTTGAATAGATTGAATAACTTCAACAACTTTACCATACCTTGTCCTATTAAAAAATCATACCTTTCTGAAGGCATTGTGAGACTTGGAAACAAGTATCAACTTGATGCCCCTATTAATTACATGAAAATTAAAATTTGGTGATATTATTCTAATATCTCTCTCACTCTAAATGGTAGATCAGACTATTAAGCACCTAGTTAGAATCATCAAAGACTTATAGGTTAAGGTAGGTATATATTTGTTTTTCCAAATGATTTTTTTTATATAGTTTATGGAGGAGGATAACTATGCACCATTAATATTAGGATGACTATTTTTGGCCACTGGACAAGTCCTTATCGACATATAGAAAAAGGAGTTTACTTTCCATGTTAGTGAGGAATAAGTAAAGTCTAATTTTTACAATGACTTATAAGGTCTAGATGATGATGAAATGAAATGTTAGAGATTTGACAATCTTTTGCATACTTTAATGCAATAAAAGTAGATTTTTGGTTGAAAAATTTTGTGGAAGATTATTGGTCGAATGAAGATAAAAAAATATGAAGAGAAAGAATTATATTAGAGCTGTGAAAATAAGAAAATAAAGGAAGCTGACGTTATGCAGTTATGGTATTTTTCGAAATCATTACCTTGGAGGAGTCTTGTGTTGATAATTAAAAGAAATCACCTTAACTAGGCATAGCTCAAAGATAAGACTATAACTATGCACAATTCAATGATTTTGTCATTACTAAATCAAAATGGTCAAGTAAATATTGATGACAAAGTCATGATTGTGTACAGTGCTATAACTTTGGTGTTACACTAGAAAAATAGCCAAGGAAAGATGTAGACAAAGATGTGGCTATACCTAGCACCATAATTTTGTGTATACAAAATAAACATGTCCATCATAAGCTTAAAGATGAAGCTATGACTATGTACAATATCATGATTTTGGGGTTACAAAATGAAAAAGGGCAAGGAAAAACTACAAGAAAAAAATGGTGGCTTCACTTAGTACCACAACTTTGGAGTTGTGATGAAAAAGGCAAGGAAAAGTTTAAAAGCAAAGCTATGATCATAATCAATGCCACAACTTTAGAAATTCATGAAGAAAGTAGACAAATCAACACTAAAGAGAAAGTCACAATATTCACTAAAGTCGTGGTATCCAATGATGAGACAACCCAAGAAACAAGTATAGTTGAAGCTAAACTAAATAAAGAAACAAACAAGAAGAATGTAAAATAATATATTGAGAAGATAACATAGACACCTGAGATCTCTGATAGAGAAAAACAATATTTTGATGGTCTAGTTATTGATATTAAACATATAACAACTTGGAAGGCAACCCAACGTTTTTTTTTCATGTGTGATGTAATAACTACCAAACCACCATATAAATGAATATATACATTTAATAACACACAAGTATAGTTATGGAACTCAAATCCCACCATAAGTATCGATATGTCTACTTGAAATTACTTTATTAATTTCTAGCCCTTGTGACACACAAACCTAGTCATAGTAAATTATGAAAGATGATTAAGAATTTATCATGGAGGTAGAAATTATTACTTAGAAATAAATAATTATTTTAGTGTAAGAATTTGTCTGGTTTTTTATGATGTTGTATAGGCATTGAATAAGAGAAATTTTGTATTGATTTCATAAATTTAGAGTTTTAGTGATTTTTTATGAATAGTTATGAAATGAATAGGTCTTTAGAGGTGTTTAGTAGATGAGGTAGAATAATAAGTCTTGCATAGTTTTGATATCTATTCTCAGCTGAAACTCTATCAATTGCTCATAGAAATCCTTATATACTACAATTCTAACAACTCGTTAGCATGCTCCTTTGATTATACAACACATTCTTAGTGGCTACATTATTATCATGGAGTAATACCTATACCTTTCTCATAGAATTTAAACAATTACAATATCAATTATACATTGCAACAATCAAGTACTCCATTTGTGCTCAAGGTCATGGTCAAGTCCAAGTATCATGACTTTATCTTTAACATGACTTTGTAGTCTCAAGTCAAAGTTGTAATTTTTCTATAAAGTCATGACTTTTGAGCTAATAAAAATTATAGAGCCAAAACTACTCAGACCAAATCTGAAGTTATTATTTTGTGTCGTGACTTTTGGGACACTAAACATTATAGAAGATATTATTTGAGTATGATCATCTCTTGTCCCTGAAGTAAGGAAAAATCATCATTTTTATGTTCGAGCTAATTAATAGTGTTATAGTATTTTGTAACACTGTGATAATATAATATATGAGAGAAGAGAATATCATTGTTGTAGCCACCCTTAGTGCCATGGATACTTAAAGACATATGAAAAATAATTTTTCTGCCATGAGCATTTATAAGTATCATGACAACATAATACACAATACTTTCTTAGTATCACAACTTTATCATATTATCATGATGATTAAATAATTAAAAAGGACTAGTACTAACATCACAATTTTAACATTATGTTGTGGTTATAAATCAATATGATAAGCTCTTCACCACACCACAACCATTTGCTAGTGTATTGGCTCATTATTTAAGACAAGGCGAACACATAAAGTGGTGGCCATTTCATAGTGTCGCAACTTTATATTATAGAAATATTCAGCCCGAGCCATGATCATTATTAGCACTGAGACTTTGTGTTATAGAAAGATTAGGATGCAATCTAGAATCATGACAACTACCTAGCATCGTGACTTCAAACTTAAGAGGTGAAGACCGAACCAATAACTTTCTTCTAAATGTCATGACTTCCTACTTTGAGTAATAAAAAAAATACTCGAGTATAACAGTAAAACTAGAGGTGTCAAGTGGGTCGGGCATCCTAGGCACGACACAGGCATGACCCAACTGAGTTGTTCCTAGCTTGACATGACATGATCTAGAACTATGCCTGGATTTGGGTTGTGTTGGTCCAAGACACAGTTCATGCCATGATAGGCCAGAGACTATCGTGCCTTGTGCTAGGCTAGGCATGACCCATGTACTTAACCTATTGGCATGATCCACTAGCACAATGACCATGACCTGGGGTCATGTTCGAAATCATGGGTCACCATGACCCTGGACCATGCCCTATACTAGTTTTAAAAAAATTTGTGTTTTTTTAAGTGTTGTACCCACCATGTCCATGTGGTGGGTTTTTAAAATATTTATTTAAACTTGATTTTTCATGTTGATGTGGTGGATCAGAGTGTGGTGCCTGGTGGTGGTCATAGGTTGTGCTAGATGGTGGACAGTGCCTATGGTGGTGCTGCTCATAAAACCAACATGACCTAGCATGACTCGAGATGATCTAGCATGGTAGGTACGAGTTTGCCCAGAATAATGTTGGTCATGCCATGCCTTGTCAAGTAGACTGGTAGTCATGCCTTATTGGGCATTTATGATTCCCATGTTGGGTCATGTCGGCATGACATGCTAACTTGACTGGCCGCCGAAAAATAGCTTGTGCTGGTATGGCATAGTCATTTGATACCTCTAAGCAAAAGATAGAGATATTCAATGAGATCTCTCTAATTCTTCTTCCTCTTCCTCCATACAATAACAAGCAAAGCCAATATAATAACTAAAGACTAGGAGTGTATTTTTCTCTCCTAGGAGTTCCACAAGTAAGCAAGAAATATGAGACTTATAAAAATCCTTAGAGTTGGGGGGCTTGGCTCTTAAATGCCCATTCCTATGATAGATACAATAATTTATACTAAAATAGCATGGGACTAGAGTTTTAGTAATTTGAATATATGTGATGTGAACTAGTTTATATTTAAGAATGAATATGTTTGATTTATGTTATATTATAGATATTGATGGATAGTAATTAAATAAAACTTTAACTAGAGTTTCAAATATTAATAGGTTTGTGCAAATTGTTATGGTGAATAGTGATAAATAAACCACGAGGCTCACTCATGCATATGGGAAGAAGGAAGTGATAGTTTTTCCGATTGTACTGTGTGAGATAAATTTATATGTTAAAACTTGAAATTTGGGTATATTAATCATCACAAGTATGATACTTACAAAGCTGAAAGTGATAATACTTTTACATGTCATGCATTACATATATCTTAAAAGAATTTGTTCTTAATTGGCATAGATATTATATAGAACATTCTCATTAGGGATTCACCTTTAGTGTGTGAGTCATATCTTCACTGAGGAGGATGGTGATAGGTAATCCTCAAGACATCTCCAAGTATGTTGTGACTAGTAAGGTAATGACATCTTTTATGATTTAATTTTACTCATTTAGTTCCCACTAATAAACTTTGATAAAATTATATGTAAATTGTGTGAGAATGATACTTATAAATCCAAAAGTATAAATACTTACAAATCATGTCAATTTTTGGTCTCTATGATATATGAGGCTAGAGAGTAGTCATGCCACATTCTAGAGTTAAGTCAAATTATCAATGGATATAGGTCACAACATCATTTTCCACCATAGCTTTTTGTTCCAAAAATTAGGTTATAATATTTTTTAGTGTTATGACCTTGTGCTCTAGAAAAAAAGTACCAAAGCTACAATAGTATTCAACACTGTGACTTTGTGTTACAAAAATAATTTGACTCGGTCATATTAATCACAACACTATGATATTTTTCTCACAAAGTAAAGATTTATCTTCGGTCAATTTCTAGCACCATGACTTTGTATTATATAGAATTTAAGCATATTTCATAGTCATTCATATTGCCATGACAATTGAACTCTAAAGATGATCCAAAGAGATGATAAATTTATGACCTCAACTTTGTCATATGACACCCAACTTAAAATATCTCATGGATTCCCAAAGTATAAAAGTTATACTTAGAAAAAAAATAAAGAGAGCAAGGAGGGGATGTAAAGATTATGATGTATTCCAAGACTAGGCATCATGATCTTAGCATCAAATAAGAGCAACTCAAAAGTGAACAATGAGCAAAATTGATTGAAATTAGTGTTTTCTTCTTGTAAATTAGTTTGGGTATTCTATGAAAACCCTAGAATCCACAAGGTGACCTTTCATATATCTCCCATGATTTTTCCTTAATGTTTGGCTAAATTAAATTCTAGAGTTGGTTAAATAATTGTGTTGTGATGGATAGTTGAATTAATGAGTTTACATTTTGTTTATAATCTGTTTGGGTGTTGATGGATATGAATGTATTTAAGAACTAAAAATTAGGATTTTCATGAATATGTTGGTTTATGTGTGTTGATCATGACAAATGATGAGAAGTGTATCATGGGATAGACTCATGGGATTCAAATAGAAAAAAGTGATAACCTTTCTAATTTTAATACATGAGATAAACTAACATATACAAATACTAAGTTGAGGTATAGTAATTATTGTGAGATGTCACTCACAAAGTCGAATGCATGAATAATTTGAAGATCAATTCATTATGTACTATCTAGAGAAATTAGCCCTTAAGTATTATTAGAGTTAAATAGAATGTTTTACCTAGTAGTTTCATCATAATCTTAAAGTTGGGTTTTGGTCATGACAGGTGGTGAAAAATATGTTATGAGGAACACTCAAGTGACGAAAACTCATATAGTAGTGATAACCTATAAATCATTTCTAGTTATACGACTTTCATAAGTGAAATTCTTGAGATGTATGTTTAATTATTGTGAGTATGGTGCTCACAAACCAAAAATACAAATGAATTTAGAACCACATTATCTCAATTCATTGAAACAAGTAAATGTTGGAAAAATGATCTATATACTCGAATTAATCATCAAGGACAATTGACTTATTTACTAAAAGAAATAGACATGATAATGACCCTTACATAAATTACTATATTTCTTTCATATTGAAATACTAAGAAAATAACTATGAGGGGATCATCCATAATAATGACGATCTGATGGATGATGGTCATGTTGTTTGCCAAGAGGGCATATATATATATATATATCATACTAATTTATCATTTATCTAATAACCAAACATAGTAGAACCAAACACTAAGAAATATCAGCATGCATGATTTTGTGGGTTAACCCTAGAGTTTTAGCATATTTCATAAGACTAAGTATATCTATTCAAATCATATAGTCATTAGTTCATTATTAATCGACTAAACTATCGAATAATTTCTATGAGATCGATATTTTGGCTTATGTCCACTTTATTACTTGTATGACCTATGCATTTATATTGTTATGAGATCCTCTCTCAACTATATTTTGTGATCATGTCAAATAATTATAATTTTTGACACTCACGCAAAGTTGCAACAAGTTTTTTGTGCCATTACCAAGAATTGTCTTGTAATAGTTTAATTTGTTAACTTGAGTTAACATAGATATCCTTGCGAAATGATAGTTCTATATTGTCTATTATTTATATTGTATTTATATTGTATTTATATTATGAGTGTACTCTTTTTGTTTTTTTTTGTTTTGTAGCCAACAAAAAAATAAAATGAGCATAGCTTTGGGATCAAGCTAAAACCTCCGAACCCAGAAACTTTGAAATAATATAGATGAATTCACTTCAAAGCAATGAGTGGTAATATAGATCATACACTAAATTCAATTTGTGCTATCCATCTTACTTTTAAAATTAGGAAGATATCTTTTAATGGAATCTGAAACAAACACTGCAATATGAATGTTTTCATTCGATAGAATAACTATCAGTTAAAGACTATATTTTGGAGTTAATGATAGAGACAAAAAGAATTAATGATGTGAAGGAAGAATACCTTTATTTGTACAAGATAGATACTCTATCAATTGAAGACCATATGTTAGAACTATTGGCTAAGATAAAAAAAAAGTAATGAGGCCAAATAAGAATAAAGAGATGGATGAAATAAAAAATTTAAAAAATAGAAATGATTTTAGAAGTTATTCAATCGAAAATTATAATTATTTTTGAAGAAGATAGAAAAAATGATGAAGAATCTAAACCATAGCATGAAGAAAAGATGTAAAAAAAAAAATAAAGATGAAGATTACTATGAAGTCGTGGCCTTCTTTAAAGTCACAAATTCATGGGACTTTGAATCATACCACTTTAGAGATGCAAAAGAAGAGGTGGAAAAGATGAAGATATCATTGCAAAGACATGTAGTAGCTATTGAGAATACTCTAGAGATTGTGATAGAAATACAAGTGAAATAAAATCCCTAGCAAATGTTGTACTAGAGGGATACTTGGATACTGCAACATATAAAATGTTGTGGCAATTACATTTTTTTTAGAGATTATGTGATCATGACTCTAAGTTAATATAATATCCATGAAGATCATATTGCATAGTAGAAAGATTCTGTCAACTTATTGGTAGAGTCATGACATACAAAATTATCATGATTGGTTTATAAAGTCACAATCAAAAAAAGATATCATAAATACTTAATAAGATGGTGAAAGGTGAATTTAAGTTATGACTATTATGACTTTGTTATGTCGCTTAATTTTATTGGTTAGGTGATATCTCAAAAGCTAATTAATGAGAAAATTTCACCAATAAGATCCATAAATGTATGAGTTATGTAAGTAGTAAAGAGCACTTTCATCTAGATATCGATCACATAGGGATTATATCGGCAGTTTAGTGATTCAATGGTGAGATAACTTATTTTCCAATAAAATTGATATTCAGATTATGATATGTTCTTAGATTTAGTAGATTATTCATTTAATCTATATTATGTATTTATAAGTTAGTTCAACTTGTATTATGTTTGGATACTAAACAAAGATTAAATATTATGTAATGGCTCCTTGCCCTAATGGCATATAAGATAATTATTATCATATGAGATTATGATATGTTCTCATAGTCATCTCATAGTTTTCTCATAGTCATCTCATGGTTTATAAGTCATCTCATAGTCATCTCATAGTTAATTATACAAACAATAGTCAACAATAGAATGCATCAAAAGCTTACCCAAAGATTGATATGGTTTATAAGTGATTGTACTTTTATATTCATAACTGTCATACTTGTATAATTAACTTATACTTCCCTCAAGTTTTAGCAATAAGAATTATATGAGCAAAAGTAAATCATAAGAGCTATCACCATCTTATGAGTCACAACATACACATGCATTTCATGATGATTTACTATCACTATTCTCTTTAGTGATGATGTGACTCTCACGCTAAAGGTGAACCCCTTAAAAAATATTTTATATGATGTCGATCCCAATCGAGAACTATTTCTTTTAAGACATGTACAAAAGGGTTACTATGTAAAATCATTCATACTTTTAACTTCGTAAGTACCATACTTATGATAAATAAAATACTCAAATTTCAAGTTTTAACATATAGACTTATCTTGCAGATCATAGTTAAAAGTGATGTCACTTTCTTCCTAACACATTCATGAATGAGCCTCATGCTTATCTATTAATATTTATGATGATAATCTTGTATAAAATTTTCAATAGTTAAAATATTAGTTCAAGTTCTATTTAATTACTCACCCATCAAAATCTTTAACACAGAGTAAATCAAACATATTCATTCATAAATAAACACTAATCTCACATCACATATATCATTTTATATAAACCCTAGACCAAATGCTATTTTGTTAAAAATTCTTGGGGGGTTTGAGAGGACTATCACCCAACTCTAGTGATTAGAATTAATCTTGGATCCCACTATTTCTTGTGGAACCCCTAGAGAGTGCAAAATTCATCCTAGGATTTGGTAGGGTATTGCTTGTTGTGTGGAGGGAGAGGAAGAAGAATGAAAGACTTTTCTAAATTTTTCTATCTTTTATTTTTATACTTGAGCGAATCTACAATACTCTAATTAAGAAGTCATAGCTTTCTTCTAAAAGTCATCACCTTGGCATTCATTTCTTAAGCTTAAGGTTGTGACTTTTGAAAGTAGTCACAACATTGAACTGCATTCTGATCTTTTTATAATACAAAGTTGCGACAATTATTATGGTCATGACTTGAGCATAATATATTTGTAACACAATATTGTGGCACTATGAAGTAACATGGCTTCATGCATTTGTCTTCTTATCTTTAAAAAATGGTCGTAATTAGAGAAAATAACCTGCAGCATGGTGAAGGGCTTCTCATTTTATTTTTGGCCCATGACACAATGAAAAGTACATGGCATTGGCATTGGTCCTTCTAGATTATTATATGGCCATGGAACTAAGAAATAGCCATGATACTAAGAAGGTCTTTCTTGTCTATCATGTGGTCATGGAATATGAAAATAGCCACTATAAAAATTAGTCTTTCATATGTCTTGAGTGTCCATTGCACTATGGATGTTCGTGGTACCGACATTAATTTCTTTCATAAATCATGTTTCCATGGTGTGATAAGGATGTTATAGTATAGGCAATTAGCTTAAGCATAAAAGTTATGGGGTTTCCTTCCTTTGAGGAGAAGAGTCGTGGCATTAAGAAATAGTCGTACTCAAGTAATATCATTTGTAACTTTAAGTGTCCCATAAATAATTTCTATGACTTTAGCCTAAATAGTTTTGACTCTATAATTTTCTATAACTCAAATAGTATAATTTTGTAAAAATCTCATAGCTCTAACTTAAGACTACCGAGCCATATTAAAGATAAAATCATAGTATTATAATATAGTCATGACCTATATCATCAGTAGGGTAATTGGTTATTGTGACATAGAATTAAAGTTTCACATGTATTTATATTTTATTAGATCATTATTACTATGATAATATTGTAGCCACTATGAATATATCACATATTAGAAAGATTATGATGATGAATTGGTAGGGTAATGATGTACAAAGATTTTTATGACCTTTTAGGTAAAGTTTCAGCCAAGAATGAATGTAAAAATTTCACAAGACTCTATGTTCTATTCCCTCACTTGAACACCTAAAAAACCTATTGATTTTATGGCTATTAATCAAAACTCACAAAATTATAAAGTCATGAAATCAATTCATAACTTCTATTATTTCATGTATATGTATTATCCTAGAGTACTAAAATACCTATAAATATTTAATAGTTTGAACATCAAACAATGATATAATAAATATCATGATTTTTCATCACTTTTATCTCCCCTCCAAGCCTTTGTTCCACCAAGTCTAACAATTTCTATCTGGATAGATATGATTTCACTAACATTCATCAAAATTTCTAAAACATAAAGTTGGTAAAATCTCTCTTATACAATTATAAATACAAGTAAACATACTAAGAAATATACTCCAAACTATCCAAAAAATTCAATATGGAAAGTATCAAATAAACACTCATTCTAAAATTATTACTCATCTCAGAGCAATGAATCTCTCTTCATTTTGTCAACATAATATATCATCACCAAGATATTGTCATGATTAGGTTTAATTGTTATAGTCAATTTTTTCTTTGGGAATTAGGGTCTAGAATTTTGGGAATAGTTATTTTGTGTGAGAATCATAAATGTTTGAGTTTATTCAATTAAGATGCATAAAATTTTTTTTGCATTGCCTCCCAAGTAATGCTATATATAATGTCCATGGCTAAACTTACTCTAGATCTTCAATTATGTCTACAATCTTAGTGGTCCATACAATCTTCTTAGTATAAAATCTCTTCTTCTCATCTTTCAAATTGCTCCTCAACCATCAAGGAATCCTCCTTAACATTTTCCTTAGGGGTTTCTTCTATGGACACAGTGACTTTGGAAGAAGTTGCAACATCAAATCCTATAATGTTTTTTAGAAGAATCATGGGATGAGAAGTCGTGGTATATAAAATTACTTACTGGATCATTTTAGTTGCAACTTGAAGAGGAATCGTGATTTTTTAAGCTTCTATTCCTCCTTTTTTGTGGATTTGTCTCGTGTCATAATTTTCTTTGTTATGGCTACTACATATTTATAAGCCTTTCAAATGTCCCATATTTGGAAATTCTACTTTGTCTTTATCTTCCAATGCCCCAACCATTAGTTGTGAAATTTCTTGTGCTTCTACTTCTTTTGAAATCTCAAAATTATTTTCAAGAATTTCTTCATGTTGTTGAATTGATAGTTCCATCAATTATTTTTATTCATTCATATCATTGGAATAGTTTGAATTGGATTCTCTTGAAGTCATGACTTTGAAGGATACCATGACTTCCTCTTGTGCTTCTTTCTCAACTTAGGTAGTGAAACTGGAAGATGTCATGATTTCTTCTTTTGTAGTGACATTGAAGGATACCATAACTTCCTCTTGTGCTTTCTCTACTTGGGCCATGACATTAAGAAATGTCATTTCTCCTTCTTTTTGTATGATAAATATCATGGATCCTTTAGCTTATATTCAAACTTAATTCATGTTAATTTAGTAATGTTATTCACAATCTTTGTAGAATTTATGACTTCCTCATTCATAACTACACTAGTGTTTCCAAATCTCATTTCTTTTAGTTTTATTAATGTTTCTTTCATTTTATTAGCCATCCTTGTCTCCATGAATAAAATAAAAATTCTGTCATCAAATGATGGCTTAGTTGTCAGACACGGATCATAATATTGTGATAGCTTCTTCAGAACTCCATAAAATAAACTTTTATGATTTTCAATGTAAGGATGATTATATGGAATAAAGTTCTAGCTTGGTCTAAAATAATATTCATTATTTTGTGGTGAGTGTATTTCTTCCATTTAAAAAATTTGGTTGGAATATGTAATCTCCCTAGTCTTTCTGAACTGTATGTCTTAGTAGTAATTTTACAACTCTCTCTCCATTTCTAGGTCCAAAGGTATTAACTCAGTCATAGATTTATTTTCTCATTAAATATGGTGGCAACAAAATAAAAAATACAAATACAAATACAAAATAAATACAAAACCAACACAAAGTAATAAATATATCCAATCAACTAGAAAAAAATATATATTTTTGCAAGTATAGTCATGTCAAGTTAAGTTGATTAATCAAACTATAATATAATTATTAATTCCCTACAATGATACCAAAAACTTGTTTCTTCTTTGATAATGACACCAAAAACTCCTTGGAAATGGCACCTAAAGACTTGTTGAGTCTACACAAGTATATGAGTCATAAAAGTAATAAAATAGATATAATTCCAAGTATTAATTTCATAGGGATTAATTTGATAGTTCAAGAAATCAACAATAAATCAATAACTACTTAAGTAAGATAATAAACTTATGTTTTTAGAATGATACTTAGTCTCTAGGATTAGCTTACTTACTTGTGTGTGATAATACTTATCTAGTATTTGATTAATATTATGTTTGATTATTAAACAAAGTGTATATTAATATGAAATTACCCAAGTATCCTCTTTGCATACAAGATAACTATTATCCTTGGACTTTAACTAACAAGGATGATCACCTCGTTGTTGTGCCCTTGAAATTTTACCACCAAAGTAATACATCAAATGATTTGAATGTCAATTTCACATCTTCTACTTTAGTAAAATTATCAATTTCTCTTAATAATTACTTCGAATATGTACTCCAATTCTCTGACCTCTTATATCTTAAAGATAAATGATAATATGATAACAATAATAATGTTTGTTTATTTGACTTCATAAGCATCATATTAATGACAATTAATATATATCATTTTATGAATCTTACCTATAAAAATCATATAAGATAATTTGACTCACAAAGTTATCACTATCATATGGTTCATCTTCTTTTATGTGCGTCTCATGACTTACCTATTACTATTTATCATGACTAATACATAACTTTCACACAATGATGAAATATTAGGTTAAACATTTTGCTTAACTCTCACATTACTCAAAATTAGTTTTTCTAGTATATGCATAATGGATTGGTCGTATGTATATTCATGCTAAAAAAATTTTAAAAAAATAAAAAAAAATAAAAAAAATTAGTTTCATGCTTTTGGCTTTATAAGCATTATACTTGTAATATTTAAACTTACTTCAATCTTGGAATTCTACATATAGATTTATCACAATCATTAAGGTTATAAGGGTTTTTACTTTGTTATTACCATATCATGTAAGTATGCTTTATCACATATATGTCATTATCCACCATGGTCAAGATATATAAAACTACCATATAGCAAAAATATCTTGATTCTAAAACTCATTTATATCCATTAACATTTTATAAAACATATAAACACAAATATTAATCACTCAATAATAATGTATCATCACATCACAATACATTAACTTGTTGAGAGATATTTTGTTGAAAGATATTTTCATATGAATTATCAATTTAGCCTAAATATCAATTTTGCCTAACATTATGAGGATTTCACATGAAAAGTGTTGAGAGATATTTTGTGCAATTCATAGGTTCCGGATACAAGTACACACACACACACACATATATATCTAAGTGTCAAAAGCTACAAATCCAATTAAATTTTTATGCATTCACCTTGAATTTTCACCTAAGTGGTAGTTGGAATTATGTTGCTTAGGGCTTTTTAGTGGTTTTTGACTCAATTTAATTCCCCACTCTACTTTTTTTGTTTTTGTTCTAATTATTTCTTAAAAACTTTAGGGTATTCATCTAACATTTTTTGTTGAAAATTACGGGGTTGGCTTGAAGTCATGACTTGCATGTATTTTTGGATCTTCTTTAATATTAAAGTTATGGTGGCAAATATCATGACTCAAGAAACTCTCAACTAGAATAAAATTTTATGATAACGAAATGACTATAACTAATAGACTAGTTGATAAAACACTTAAAATATTCAAACTATTGAAAATTAAAAATTTCAATTGTTAGAAATTTTAACTGTGTTTGATAAAAAAATGTTGGAGGCTAAAAATTTAAAATTTTAATTAAAAATTCATTGAAAATTTTAAGCAGGTAGAGCCCTACTTAATGTTAAAGGCTAAAAATTTTCATTAATTTTTTTTTAAATTACCATTTTATCTTTTTTTTTATTTATTTTCGTTTTCTCATTCACACTATAGTTCAGTTTATGAATCTGTCTCTCCTCCTCCTTTATTTGCCACCACAAACCTTAACCCTAACCCTCTTTCATGATTAATTTAAGAGAGAAAATAGCAAATCAACTAGTTATTTATTAATTTTTATTTTTATATTAAAATTTTGGATAGTTTTAAAGATTTTATATTTTATTAGTTATTTTTTAAATATTTTTATTTTTTTTTTTTGGATTTATGATTTATTTATGGATTTGTTTTAATGATTTTTTTTAATTATTAATAATCGTAGTGAAAAAAAATTCATTAGAAATTCTATTTATGTTGGATAATATGTAATACAATGATAATAAGAGTAAATATATAAAATACATCATTTTCAACATTCAACATTCAGCATTTATAGTTATCAAACAACATATTTATATTCAACATTCAATTAACAGTAATTTATTAAACAGTTTTTCAATACAAATTCAACACTTATAAAATTCAGCCTTAATTTTTCAGTACTGATTTTTCAGCACTTAATTTTTTCAATTTTATTAAACGAGCCCTAAATTAATTTTGCTTTGTACCAAAATATCATGGAGTTGGGAATTGTCATGACTGAGATAATTTTGTTATAGGAAAAATGGCATGTGATTAGTGATAGCCATGCCTAAAATATTTACTCTTTGTAACTATAATTTGTGGTGCTAGGAATGGGTCTGGTTTTGGTGATTTCTTTATGAAGTACAATGTCATGGTGCTAATAAAAGTTACGACCAGAGTAAATGCTCAGGGGAATGAAATATCATAATGAAAAATAATGGTGCTACTTAAAATACTTGGTATTTGGTCAATATAATAAATAAGTCAAGGTGCTGGAATTTGCCATGACTAATTGTATTGATGTGTGCTTAGCTACCTTAAAATAAAATAATATCATTGCCATTAAATTATTTTGAAGATAGTAAGGTTCCGACTCTGATATAATATCATGGTCACAAAGATTATATTACATATTAAAAAGATTACGTCAACTTAGTGGCAAAGTCATGAGAAACAAATACTATCATAACTAGTTTTATAAAGTTATAACCAAGAAAGGATGTCGTAACTAGTTAATAAAATGATAGAAAATAAAATAAGTAATGATATGAAAAATATCATGATTCTCCATCACTTCTTTCTTCCTTCTAAACATTTACTCTACCAAGTCTAACAATTTCCACCAAAATCAATATGATTTCACAAATATTTATCAAAATCTTTCAAAATATAAAGTTAGTAAAATCTTTCCAATATAAGTATGAATACATGCAAATGCACTAAGAAATAGACTACAAACAATCTAAAAAATTAGTACATGAAGTTCCAAATAGATTCAATTCACCATGCTTTTTGATAGATTGTTCAGCTTATCTCTAAAGCATATGTAGTGCCACAAGTACTCCCACAAGTATATATTTTTTATAATATTTATATTATGTAGATTCTTCTTATCTTTAAAATTTTTATTTTTAATTATTTTGAAGTTTTTCCATACTATAAATATTTGTCTATTCTTAGGATTTTATGCGTTGGGGTTGAGGTCGGCCTACAACTAAGAGATAATCCAAACTTAGACATTTTGGTCAAGTATTTATTATCTATGTCAAGGTTTACATTATTTTTATAATATTTACTATTTCAATCTTTTTTATTTAGTGTTAAAAAATTGTGTTGAAAGAATTATATTTTATTTATGTTATATCTATACTATAAAAAAAATAAATCAAAAAAAAAAGCATGTGCACCTTCAAACTATGTACTCAACAATCCTCAATTACCAACCAAAAAGCTTGCTAGCTAATATTAATTTACTATAAGTCAATTCTCACATGATTTATTATTTATATAATATAAAAATATTAATAAACAATATTCTAAGCTAGGGTTAACTATTACAACAAATTGTGATATATTGAGATAGAGAGAAAAAATTATTACATTTTGGCGTGAAATGCTATAAATATTAAAATTCTATTTATAGAATTATTTAAGATTGAAAAAATATAATTTTATTGTTTTTATATTTTTTAGGATAAAAATTTACAACCATTGAATTTCTATCTAGTCATTGGAAGAAATCCAACTACCTACATAATTAGGAAAAAATATATTTTTTTATTATTAGTATTTATGACAATAATAAAGCAACAAGTTATTGTCCATCAAGAAATAAAAAAGTAATTATTGTTGTAAATAATGAGCTACTATTTAAAATGAATCACATGCATTCACATGCCCATTTATAAATATTATTATAAAAAAGTCATGTGAAACACATGCCTTTTATATAAATGTGCCAACTACCAGTCACATGCCATGCTCACATTATGCATGTTTGTCCTGGTCATGTTTGACATGACACAAGGCCCATCCCACGTAGAGGTGTCAAACGGGCCGGCCCTACCCGACACATTTTTTAGAGCATGGCCGTGCAGTAAAATGATGTGCCGGGCCCGCTCGGGCCAAACCAGGCCCTACGGGCCAGGAATTTTTTTTTAATTTTTATTTTAATTATATAAATTATTAAATTATATATAAAATTATAGATAATGCATAATATTATAAATTTATAATATGAATATTGTTTAAAATTTATTAAATTTACAAAGTATAAATTTTTTTATGATGTAAAATAAAATTAGTTTAAAATTTAATAGAATTATACAATAGAGTTATAAATTTTTAAATGAAAAATTAAAATAAAAAAATAAATAAATCAATAAATAATGTTAAGAAAAATTAAAAAGTAAAAAAAAAACATAAGTAAACCAAATGAAAAATGACCAATCAGCCATTAGATACCGAAAGTCCGAACCAAATAAATTAAAGTTCCAACGTAACGTATAAATAAAGCGTACAATCAATAAAAAATAAATATCGAAATCAAAAAGTAGTAGATCATCATCAATCGTCAATCGGTATATCATGAGCATCATCAGCCACAACATCAAGATCAGTATCATATCGATCATCACCATCAACAATCAACTCCTCTGCTATCATAGTGGATGTAGCTGCAGTCCCAGTCCTAGCTGCAGTCCCTGTCCCAGTCCTAGCTCCAGCACGATCATGGATGCTAAATCTCAAATCCTCCCAATCCTTCAAATAAGCCAATGCCTCCACAATATCTGGACATAATCTCGATCTCCTATCTGAAATCACGTTCACTACAACAGAAAAAGTAAACTCCGATGCTATGCTCGACACCGGAGGAGTCAGTAGATCCCGAGAAAGCTCGCTCCTATGTGATGGTCCACCCCTACGTTTCCCCCTCGCTAGCTGAATAAAAAAAGTATCATCTCCGAACAAGGTATCCATGTCCGTAATCACAATCTCACCACCACCACCACCATACCTAGTATCGTAGTATGTGAACAGGTCAGTCAACTTATCGTGAATGAACCCTTCAAGTGGCTCTTCCGGGTTCATGCACGAGGAAATATAAGTTAGGGTGTTTTCTACCCCTTCCACCTTAACCCTAGGGTCCATGCATGCATCGAGGCAATAAAGAGATGGAACGGTGGACCAGTACTTCAAGTACCTTGTGTCCATCTCTGCAACCATATGGCTAAGTGTCGGGTTAGCTCGATAATTTCTAAACATGCTACTAATATTGCATATGCACCGGAGTGCAATGCAAGTCGTGGGCATATAAACCGACGAACACATGTTCGTCATGTCATAAAAAATCTGAAATTCATGAAGCCCAGTCAGTCTCGTCAATAATAAGTTTGTCACTCTTACTATTGACGTATTCGGATATCACATGTTCGTTTCCAACACATGATTCCAACATCACGTACGTTTAATTCCAACGATGTCTCACATTCGATTGAAATTTCTTCTTCTTAAGATTCCCAGACAAATAGAGACTACCAAACTCTTATTGTCTGTAAGGAGTGCGAATATATTTTAGTGCATTACGTATATTATCCAATACGGAAGAACACACCTTCATACCCGCTTGAACAATCAGGTTAATCATGTGACACATGCATCTGACATGAAAAATCTCTCTTAATGGTGCTTCTCTAATATTCCTAACAAACATGTTAATCGCTACTCCATTATTAGATGCGTTATCGAATGTGACCCAAAATTTTATTTTGAATTTTATATTACCTAAAGATTTTCATCATACACTCAAAAATGGCCGGGCGATCATGAGGATGAAGAATCTCAAAGAATCCTAACATTTTTTTATTCATTTTCCAGTTAGAATCTACATAGTGGCTGGTGAGACATGCATAAGATGATTCATCATGACTTGTCAAAATATCGGACGTCACGGACACCACTCCACTATGTGCCATAAATTCATTAATTATTTTTTGTTTTTCTAACTTATATAATTTTAGTATGTCATTCCTAGATGTGAACCTAGGAATCCTACGATAAGCAGGCTAAAAATATGTATGCATTATGTGCATTACCCTTTGATCTTCCGAAAATCTAATCGGAAGACTCATCAATGTGATAAGTCTGCTCATGCCGTCCCTACCCAAATCCTTGGAGTATATGAAGTGAATAAACTTTGAGACTGAACTCGATCCAGTCTCAAAAATTGCAGTGCCAATTTGGGTTTGCCTAGGATCTAATGGACCATGTTTTTTGGTGCATAATTCGTCAAGCCTCTTAAGGTGCCCAATCCCAAATGAATTCTTACGTGTTAAAAGTCTCATACAATATTTGTACTATGTTATTTCTTCTTCCTTACTCCTAATATTTCTTTGTTTTAATATATTAAAATGAGCCTGAACTACAGAATTCCTAGTTTTATATTTTTTAGAAGTTTGGGCTGAGACGACTGGAGAAACCAAAGTTTCAGCAACCTGAGACCTATGTGTAATATTATCTATTTTAGGTCTAGAGAGAGAGAGACTAGAGAGAGAAAAAAAACTTAAAATAAATTACCCGGTAAAGCAGTGAGGTCGATCACGTGCATGGTGCACCATAGTCTAGCTCAAAATTTAAAACCCGAGTTGAGATTCCTGAAAAGCAAAGTCAAATGACGAAATCCCGACTTCCCGAGTCCCAAGTGAGAGACGCATGATTTTTGAGAGAGAAAAGGTGAGATTTGAGAGAGAAAAGGTGAGATTTGAGAGAAAAAATAATTATGAAAAACATAAATGTTATAGAGAGGGGGTGGAATATATAGATTATAGAAAAATATTTTTTTTAAAAAAAAGTCATTTTTTTTGATTTTTTTTTAATTTTTTAGGGGGCAGAATCATGAGGGCTGTTGGATTCTGCTCCTAGCCGTCGGAGGCGAGATCCAACGGCTACAATTTAATTTTTTTTTTTGCCCGTTGGGGGGGGGGGGGAATCGGGTACTCGGGGGATCGTGGGTCGGATCTGATTGGACCCGACCCACAGTGTTTTTTGCGAGAAGGGGAAAATGTTGTGCGCCCGTGCTAGTGTGCCATGCCACGGGCCACCGAACCGTGCCAGGTTAGGCACGGCACGAGACGTGCCTTACTCGGGCACAGCACGGGCTTGGGCACTGGATTTTTTCGTGTCGGGCCAGCCCATGCACGGCCAAACTGTGCCGTGCCTCGTGCCGGGCCAGGACGGCCCTTGATATTTAGATCTAATGCACATGCTCACCTACATGTATATATACATTATACTGATTCTTCAATGATACTTCTAAAATTTTTAGTTTTTATTATTTTAATGTACGTTCATACTACTTGATATTTGCCTAATTTTTTATTTTTTAGGTGACATATGAGTTTATGTCGAGACCATTTGAGAAAATATAACTACTACCTTGGACCTTTTGGTAAGGTTATTGTCGTTATCTACATCTACATCAATATAATATTCAATATCATTATATTCACTCTCTCACATTTTTTTAATTATTTGTATTTTTAAATGAATTATGAAATTTTAAGAAAAACATACTTACAAATAAATAATTAACAAAAAAAAATAGTATCATATTACATGCCACTTTGTTGTAAATTATAACCTCAAGACAAGTTATACTATTTCACAGACACACCCATATCACCATTAATCTTGTATGCAAATGCATAAACCTTAAATAAAAAAAATACAATATATGTAAAATTTATATTACAAAAGAGAGAATAAAGAGTGAGTTAACACTAAGAAAGACTGAGAGAGTCAAAAAGAGGAGAAAAAATTGAGAATGAATTTCTAAATTTATTCTTCTTTATTTATAGAATAAAATGAAATTCAATATTTTTTTATTCTTTATTTATTCTTCTTTATTTAAAAATAGTTTTTTTTTATTTTTTGTGATTTTTTTAATTAAATAATGGCAGTAGCCATCAGATTCTAGACATATTAGCCATTAGAATCAATCTAATGGCTATTGTAGACTTCAATAAAATTTCTAAATTTTGTGATAAATGGGTTGCCATGGACAATGACAATAATGGTCAATCGCTGTCCCCATCAGTACAGGGCTCATTGCATTTTCATGTATCAGGCAGTAAGGGAGGCATGACCGCTAAATTGTGAATGATGATTTAAGCAATATTTGGCTTATATTGCTAGGTTTTTATTAAACCTTTCCCATCTGACGGTCGTCCAATGGGACTTGACCATTATCCATGACCCGACCATAGTTGGTCTTAGGTCCCTAGGGTAATGGACTTAGGACTTAGATAATTGTGTATCATATATTAGTAATCAATGACAATCATGGTCCATAGTTGGTCCTAGGACTTATATAATTATTATTTCATCAATTTTACCATTAACATAAATGAAGATCATATATTATAATCAATATATGAATCTAAAATCAGATATATAAAATTTTAAAGATATTTGACATTGAGTTGACATTTCTTTTTTTTAGGCTTAGTGACTTACATAGATTATAAATTTTTTTATTGTTTATTAGTTATCCTATAATATTTTAATATATTTTATATTTATTCAAATAAGAAAAAAATTATTTTTAAGTCAACTTGTATAATTAAGTTTATTAAATGACATATACATTTAATGTAAAAAATTTCAACTAAAAAGATTATCTCTAAACAAAATTACTTATTATGATATCAATATTTAATGAATTATCAAATATTATGATATACATTTTTTTTAAATTTCATATTCGTTAAAGACACTCGATAAATACTCATACATGACAATGTCATCATAAGAATTGAGATTTCATGAAATTCTAATATTATTTTATTTAATTTTTAGTTATAATGAAAAAAGTATAGGGTGATGCATACAAATACATTTTCATCATAACTAATCCAAATATTGAATGTCACCAAGACAACTCTACTATATTTTCAAAGTTTATTAATTACTAATTATTTTTTTATTTTTAACTTTTTAATATGTCAATCTTGCAAGTCATCCTAAGGATACTATGATAAGTATGCTTAAATATTTTTGCATATAATAAATTAGTATAGAAACTTCCAAAAATTTAAGCATAAGACTCATATTGGCATTAAATATAGTCATGCATTCTCTTACATAATCATTGTCATAAATAAAGAAGATTATTAAACCTAAAATTTATCCAAATTTAACATCACTACTTAGTTAGATTTGTCTAAGAACTACATGCAATCCATGATGTTTTTAGTATGTTGTTAAGCATTTCTCTTAAGGTGATCAAACCTTCTTTGACTAGGAGTATACATTTTTTTTATAATATATATATTATGTCAAACCTTCTTTGACTCCTCTAGCATTTTTAATTTTAATAAATCTTAAAATGAGTTCCTGTTAAAGATATCTCACCACTAGACTAGGAGACATCACAGTCTCAGATATTTTGGTCGATTTATCATTATCTAAATCAATGTTTAATTAATTTTTTTAGTAATTATTATAATTTTTTTTATAATTTTTAAATAATTTTAAGTAGGAGATGAATTTTTTTACTTATAAAATTACCTAGTAAAATAATAAATATAGAACAAATAAATCATATACCTTTTAAAAATTTATACCCAAATCAAAAGTCCATCAAACTACAAGTTCACAACTATAATTAAATTTGTATTTCATATTTAAGATTTTAAGAAAATTGAAGAAAAAAATTACAATTTAAATATGAAAATCTATAAATATTAATCACTTATTTATTAAAAAATTTTTAATTTTTAAATATCAAATTTCTTTTTGTGGGCAAAAAATCAACATCCATTAAATTTTTTTCCAAAATAACAGGACATAAATCCAATGGATGAGAATATTAATAAGGAGGAACTACTTCCAAAGAAGTATATTATTGTCATACATGTGGTATAAAATTAAAACTCTCATAAAGATTAATTTTCTGAGTTGTGCTCAAATGATTATTCCTTGTTTAATGTGAGAGAATCAATATCTTCACTTAATATGGAAGAATCCTTCGCCCACTTCCATTTTCTCCAAACTTAGTATACTATATATTTATGCAATAGTTTAAGGAAAATATTATAATTTGTGTTTATTTTGATATGATTATATTTTTCTTTTTTATTTTTTGAGCACCCAATAGTTCAAAATATAAAAAGGGGTGGGAGGAGAAGCTGAAATAAAAAAAATTTAATTATGAAAATTTAAAATTAGAATACAATATAATACTTATATATATATATACAATATTCCCAACTTAAAAAAATAAAAATAATGTATTGTTCTATAAGAGCCATCTTGAAGATATATGCAATCTAATCATTAATAGTTTTGTAAGTTAGAATGATCCAACCATCCTAGATCTTAACCTAAATAAATTAGCAATTAATCTCAAAATATTTTATTCACTTATAAAATTTCTTGGTTGGCAATAATGTGTTGGATTGTTTGGTTGTTACATCAAAATATCATTCATTTCTAAACTGGTAGACAAAACTTCTAAAGAATTGATCCATTAGAACTCACAAGTAATTAACATAATAACCTTATATTCTATCTCTATATTATATTTAGAAATAACTATTTAACTCTTATTTTTTCAATACATGAGATCGCCTATAAAAAAAATACAAAAATTGTATCTCCTCTATAATTGTCGAAACCCAACTAGAATCTAAATACACATATATCTCATTATACCCACAATCTCTAAATGTAATCTCATATCTTAAAATTTTCACATATCTGAGAATCATAAAT
The DNA here is from genome assembly GCA_029783825.1 of Sapria himalayana. NCBI lineage: Eukaryota > Viridiplantae > Streptophyta > Magnoliopsida > Malpighiales > Rafflesiaceae > Sapria > Sapria himalayana. The sequence goes on along the minus strand of JAREIK010000357.1, from coordinate 3,375,305 downwards.
ATTACATCCATATAATCTATTTATGAGAGTCTAAAAAATTATTAACTATACTGATAATATACGTAATATATAGCTAATTTACTTTTAAATACTTTAATTTTCCTATGATCATTCTATATCTAGTGGAGTTAATTAATGAACTATTATTTATAGGTTAGTTTATATCTAAATCAAATTGTAAATCAACATATGCAAATCCAAACATATCAAGATCAGATATGTTGATATAATTAATACAAATTATATCATTTTTTTGACATATTTATACAAAGTTATGACTTATATTATGTTGGAATTAATCTAAGTGATGATGTTTAAGTCATTCGACTTATATTATGTTGGACATTAATTAAATGTTTGACATAATGCAATGATTACTTATCCTAATAACATATAAGGTTAGTGTCACCATTGAGCTCATCGTAATAGTAATCCACTGGTAGCTATCTCATTGGTGTGTAACCACCAAGATAATAATTCATCTCTACTCAAGACTCATTTACAATCACAAATCTAATAAGAAACTATCAATTGCTCTTGATGGTTTGCTTCATATGCACACTTTTATTCTTTTGTCTCAAAGATCATAAAGATCACAGATTGATATAGTTTGTATTTATTTGTATTTTATGATTCTTAAGTGTCATTATCATAAAATTAATATATGCTTCTCTCAAGTTTTATTATTTGGAACCATACAAGTAAAAGTAGCTTACACAGACTATCATTATCTTATCAATCACAACATACTAATATATAACTCGGAGATTACCTATCATTATCCTTCTTGTTAACGATGAGACTCTCACACAAAAGTAAATCATTTGAAAGAATATAATATGTGACATTCATTCCAATTGAGATATGATCTCAAGGTTTGGGACCATTGAAATATGGTACTTAATTGAATCCAACTATCCCTACCATTCACGATTTACTCTATTCATGATTTATGAGAGGTTCTCGATTGATGATTCAATCTAGTTCTCAAACTAGATTAAATTGCACAATGTTTGAGAAAATGTCTTGTACCATTGAAATATGGTCCATGTAGCAGTTGTATTCATGATTTAATCTAGTTTTAAAACTAGTTTTCATATCTTCATGTAGTTTGATCTATTCACAATTCAATCTAGTTCTCAAACTAGATTGAATGCATAATATTTAGGAAAATGTCTTATACCATTGAAATATGGTCCATGTAGTGTTTTGGAGAACTAGATTTAACCTTCATGTGGTGTAGTTCTCAAACTAGTTTTCAAACCTTCATGTAGTTTGTTCTACTCATGATTCAATCTAGTTCTCAAACTAGATTGAATCACACAAGGTTTGGGAAAATGTCTTGTACTATTGAAATATGGTCCATATAGTAGTTTTATGCGAGGGTCTCTATCTAATTGTGATGATGAAATCGTAAAGAGATATCAAAATGGTAAGAAAGATCACAATCCATAAGTTTTCCCATTTGGAGATGTCAAAAGGTTCCACAATTTTTTAGCTTTCATTTCTCACATATATCATATCGACTTGGTAATACAAAGATGTCTTGGCACTAGCAATTAGCCTAAACACAAAAGTTATGGTTTTACCTTCCTTTGATGATAAGAGTTGTGGCTTTAGAGAATAATCATATTTGAGTAATGTTTAAGGTTGAATAGTTGTCATAGTTTTAGCCTGAGTAGTATTGGTTCTATAATTTTTTATTGTTCAAAAGTTACCTTGTAAAAAGGATATGACTTTGACTTAGGATTCTCGAGTCATATTAATGATAAAATTATAATACTAGGATATGACTATAACTTTTAGCACTAGTAGAATACTTTGTTGCAATGACATAAAATTCATATCATAGTAATTTAAATTTTATGAGATAAATATATATGCGACTCCATGATAATTTTACATCCATAAAGAATATATCGCATAGTTAAATGATTGTATTAGTGAGTTGGTAAATTCACAATGTAAAAAGATTGTCATGACCAATTAAGTAAAGTTTTAACCAAGTATAGATACCAAATCTATGAGAGTCCATACTCTACCCCTTAATCAAAAACCTCTAAAATTTATCGATTTCATGATTATTCCTCAAAATCCATTAAAACTATAAAGTAATGAAATAGATCCATAAATATCTTATTTTCATGTCTACACATCATCACAAATCATCAAAATACATAAGAATATTTAAAATTTTTAATATTAAACAAATACAAAGGTAGAATCCCAACTAATAGCTAATGAAATGATAGAGGGTCATGGCTAAAACAATGATTTTTGAGGATGCAAAAAAAAGAGATAAATAAGTTGAGATAGCAATAAAAGTAATGCTTTTTACCAATACCTTGACTTTGGTGATACAAGAAGAAAAAACTCAAGTGGGCCAACAAAATACTGCAACAAGAAAGATTATGATAAGAATCCAGGGGGGGGGGGGGGGGGGGGGTTTGATATATGATTTGATGATGAAAAAGAATTTTGGAAGAAAAGAGAAGTGAAAGAGTATACTAAAAGGCTAGGCTAGACAGTTAAGATCACCGATGAAAATAATAACTTATTAATGGCCTTTCTATGGATATTAAATATAATACTGCTTGAAAGGTAACCTAATAAATTTTTTTCTACATGGTGTGATGAAATAAAAAAGTATGTATCCATTCACAAAAATCATTATGCATATTTTACACCCCCAAAAATTTTAGCTATGGAACTTGAATCCCACTAATACTCTTTTACATATCTACAAAAAGAAGTATCCAAGAATCAAAATATGCTATGAAACTTACACCTAGTTGTAACAAATACTTATGTCGTATAAATGGAATGTTAAATTTTTTTAGAGGCAGATTAATTTTTTGACGATTAGTAATAACTTTAGTATTTTAGTTTTTTTAAAATGCCAAATACCTAATATTATTAGTTATTTTAGTAAATATTTTTGATGTGTTTGTATGAAAATGGCTTTAAATAAACTAATTTCATGATATTATAGATTTAATGAATTATGGTGAATTTTAGTGAAATCAATTAATTTTTTTTGTAAAATGTAAGACTTGGTTAAATTGATGAGTAGGAAGGGAGAAAAAAAAAATAAGTAAAGTCATAATATTTCACATGTCATGACTTAATTATATCTTCAATAACATATAAAGTAGTTTTGGTATCTATTCTTTGGTCAAAACATTATATACATAGTCATGACAATCTTTTACACCATGACTCTACAACCCCATTGACACAATCATTTTATTATACAAAAATTTCTTAGAGTTATGGCCACACTAACTCGGTAAAAATTTAATGACAAAGTTATTAATGTTATATTATAGTAACCAAGTATGCCACTAGCACTAAAATCATAATATTCTCTAATGCCATGACTTTCTCTTTCCAAAGCTACAAATATTAAGGAAAAAATCTTGATGATTATCCAACATCATGGCTTTTAGCTATACAGAGTAACAAAAAGTATTGACTCAAGTTGCTTTAGAGTCACAACTTTTGCTATAGAGAAATGGCCAAACCTGTTGCCATTTTTAGCATCACAACTTTAGGTTACATAGATAAAATACATTAGTTATGGTCATTCTCAGCATCATAATTTCATGTTATAAATGAGAAAAAGTTATTCCCATCATTATGACTTTCTTTTAAAGAGGAAAAAGGCACAAGCCTCGAGCATTCCCAACACATTGACTTCATATTATAGTAGAAAATTGTACAAGACGTGACATTCCTAGAATCTAAACTTTGTATTACAAATGACAAATATATGAGCTATGACCATTCTTAGTGCCTCAAAAATCTAATAAAAGAAAGAGACCAAAGAAGTGACCATCTACAATATAATGACAGTGTGTTATATAATAGGCAAGGATAATGTTGCGACCATTCCTCAACACATTGACTTCCCACTTAAAAATAAATATAGACATGTGAGTATAAAAGTTGTGAAATGGAGAAATAGGGAAAGTCATGAAAAAGTGAAAAAGGAAAATATCTACCAAATCCTAAAAGAGATCCACGAGTAAGGAGGCAATACAAGTAGAGCTGCAATCGGTCGGGCCAAGCCAGGCCGGGCCAACAGTGGGCTGAGCCAAAATAGGGTCGTGCCAAAATTGGCCCATATTTTTTGGGCAAAAATTTCAGCAGCCTAGCCCACCCTAAAAACTGGGTTGGTCTGGCCAAATAGCCTTTTGAAGGCAAAAAAAAATTTGGCTAGGCCAACTTTAGCTCGATTTTTTTGATCCAATATTTTAATGGCCCAGCCCAACCCTAATTTAGGTTGGACCGGGCTAGACCACTGGGTCGAGCCAATTTTGCCACCTCTAGATACAAGGCACAAGTTTAAACACTAAAGGGGATGAAAATTTTGACTCCCCATTTGAGGTCATATCTAAGGCATACCAAATGAGAATTATGAGTTCAATATTTTGAATCTTAGATTCTCTTGAGAGTTATTATTGGGAACCCAAAATTCCTTGAGATATATTTTAAATGATCTCATATAAATTCCTCCTAAATATCAAGCTAAATTGAGGTCTATGATTAATGTAAGTTATTATGTGTGATATATATATATATAATTGATAAATTTTATGCTTAGTTTATATTGTAGCTTGGTTATTGTTAGATATGATATTTATTTATAATTAAAATTAGGGTTTTACTATTGGTAGGTTTGTGCGTATTATTATAGTGGATGGTGATAGATAAGTCATGAGATATACTCGTGCATAATGGTATTAGGAAGTGATGGTCATCCTGTTTTTAGTATGGAATATATTAAAAATATTCAACATGAAGGATTTTGATGAATAATTATGAAATTAGAAGTTTTTAGTATGGAATTAATGATTTGGTAGAGTGGTGACTAGAAGGGGAGCAAAAAGTCTTACATTTCATAGCATTTAATATGTTACAACTTGATTACACCTTTAAATACTTAGAGATTAATTTTGGCATCCATTCTTAGTCAAAACTATACCCACATAACTTTTGGCCATCTTCATATGCCATGACTATATCACCTTGTTGTCATAATTTTTTATCTACCTAGTAAATTCTCTTAGTAATGAAGATTTCTTAGAATCATCATCAAACTAGTTTGAAACAACTTCATTGTTATGACATTAATTTCACAACATATCAAGGAAGTACCCCACTAGGGCTAAAAGTTGTGACATGCTCCATGTGCTATAGTTTCTTCTATACCAAATCACAAAATAATAAAACCAAATTTATAACTTTGATCTAGAGTCATGAATTTTGGCTACAAAATATTATAGAGTCAATCTCAAGCCATGACCATTACCCAACACTATGAATTTGTATTATAAAGACTAAATGCACAAGTAAAAACTATGTTTTAGTAACAAATATTTATATTATACAGGCTAAATGAGACATCATGACCTTTACCAATGTCATGACTATTTTTTTGTGTTCAAATAATTTGAATATTTTTGTGTATTTTGGTAATTTATAATGATTTGTAGACATTAAAATAGAGATAATATAAGTTGATTTCATGACTTTGGTGCTTTGGAAAGTTTTAAATTATAGACATGAAATCAATAGGTCTCGGGAGTTTTATAGCAGAGCAAGTAGATCATTAAGTCTCACATAGTTTTGGTATATATTCTTGGTCAAAAATCTACCTAATTAGTCTAGACAATTCTTATATGTCATGATCCTACTAACTTGGTAACATAATTTTTCTACTATGTGACATATTCTTAGTGACTGTGATATTATCATAGACTCGTAACCATACTTGAATTAAGAAAATTAAATGGGTATAACATTAATTATTTATCATAACAACCAAGTGCTCCACTAGTACTGAAGGTTGTGAACAATTTCATAGCGCCAAAACTTTATCTTTTATATGACTTAGTAGTCTGAAGTTAGAGCTGTGATATTTTTATAAAACCACAATTTTTAAGCTATAAAAAATTATAAAGGCACAACTACTAATGCCAATGCTATAGTAATTATTCAAAATCATAACTTTTATGACACTAAATGTTACAAAGGATATTACTCGAATATGACTATTTAAAAGGTCATGATTTTTGTCCTCAAAGAAAGACATATCCTGAACTTGTATGCTTAAGCTAATTATAAATTTTGTAACATCCTCATAGTGTTGTAGCAACATGATATATGAGAGAAGAGAAGACCAATGCCATGGTCACCCAAAAAACTAAGGACACTTGAGAGATAAGAAGGATAACTTTTATGTCATGACCATTTTATAATAATGTGGCAATGGTAACACATGAGAGACCTTCTTAGTGTCGTAACTATTTTCTCAATGTCACGATCATGTAAAACTCAAGAAGAACTATTATCAATGCCATAGCCTCTACAAAGTGGCAAGACTATATAACAAAATGAGAAGCTATCACCATTCCATGACAAGCATGCAACAAAGGAATGAAGCCATGACCACTTCACAATTTTGCATCTTTGTATTATGGAAAGTTCATGATGTAAACCATAGTCATGACCATTTTATAGAGACATGACCTGAAACCTGAAGAGTTGAAGGCTAAATTTGTAATATTTGTTTGAAAGTCATGACTTCCTATTTAGAGTAATACAAGGTCCCCCGAGTGTAAAAGTGGAAGATTGAGAAATTTCTGGAGCATCTCTTCTTCTCCCTCATTCAACAAGCAAAACCATGACAATTACCAAACATTAGGGGTAAATTTCACACTCCCTAGGGGTTCCAAACATAAACAAGAGATCTAAGATTAATGCTAATCTATAGAATTAGGGGCTGTGGTTCTTAAACCCCTCTTTTATAGGGATGAATTCAATAATTTATACCAAACTAGATTCAAACTACACGAAGTGTGGTTCTCAAACTAGTTGACAAACCTTCACGTAGTTTTCTTTATTCATGATTCAATATAGTTCTCAAACTAGATCGAATCACATAAGGTTTGGGAAAGGGTAAACTACATGAAGGTTTGAAGTATTCACTATCTCTATTCATGATTCAATAAAGACAAGAAATTCTAATAGTATAGATAGAGGTAAGGTTATAGTAGGATGGAGAGATGATTCCATACCTAATTTGAGAACTAGGTAACCTAGCATCATCACTTATAGAACCTTAGTACCTAACTTCTCTTTGCTAGTGTACGAACCTATCTTGTTCAACCAGTGGCATAGATAGTTGGATAGGTACCTCATATTGCTTTAGCAAACCTTGAGTAATTGTCTATTCGCGATTGGAATGAATATATCTCCCTTTGCTCATGATCTAGTTTCCAGATCGAGTTTTGACCCTTGGGCAAAAATATGTTAGCAAGGTTTGTTCATGAATACCTTGTTATGTTAGAATAATTGGAAAAAAGTGAAGCTGAGCCACCAATGGGAGCAAAAAGGTAATTATTGAATTGGATTTTTTTGCAAATACAATAGCACCTAGTACTCGTAGCCTAGAGACCAAGACTCAATGCATAAAAGCTCAAACCTCAAAGTTACCCATATGAACAAGTTGCACATATCCATTTTGGGGTATGACTTGTGAGCCAGGCTCAGACAAAATCAAAGTGATGAAAATCTTCTCAATTATATTAACAATAGTTCAACATCTTCAAATGGGCAAACTTATGGATTATGAGCTTTCTCACCATTTCAACATCTCTTTACTATTTCATCATCGTAATCTTACAAAAAGAGACCCTCGCATAAGACTGCTACATGAACCATATTTCAATTGTACAAGACTGAAAGAAGAAATTGTTCTACTATTTTGAGACCCTGTGTTACTCAAATTTAGTCATCAAATTTATTAGAGATGCTAAAGTATTGGGTAATTGAGCTTTCACAGTTGTGATTCAGAAGAAGAAAGAACAACAAATGATATATCTCCAATCCATAATCCAACCATATTAGAATCAAAAATAAAAAATAAAAAAAAATAGAAACTAGAAATAATGTGGTTCACTAGTCGCTCAGTACGACTAGTTACATCCACCAAAAAATACTTATGCATTACAGATTAATCCAAAATATCTTATAGTATGTGCAGCGCATAGATAGTCATGATAAATCGTAGAGAGAGAGAGAGAATATGAATAGTTATGGGTCTGAAAAAAATAGTAACCCAAAAATAAAATACAAACATTTTTATATTAAAACTTTCTCGATTCAATTAACTAGAGCAAGACCTCCATTATTGTGCTATTGATGCATCCTCGGCCTTATAATATTTTATTTCCTGTACTTACATGAAAATATTAAAATAGAAATATTTGGTTATATAAACAGATTATCAAAACAAGTTATATATATAGCATAAAGAATTATTTGTTATATAGGAGAAAGTTATTATTTGGAGATGAGAAATCAATGTGATATGAAAGTTTAATCGGTGTTATAATTATCAAATAGTCTTATATATTTTGATGATTTGTGATGATGTGTATGCATTAAAATGAGATAATTATTGATCAATTTTATGATTTTTGAGTTATGATAAATCTTGATTAAAATTAATGAAATTAATAGGTTTTGGAGGTGTTTGGATAAGAGACTAGGGTATGGAGTATTATGTAGTTTTGAAATCAATTCTTGGCTAAAAATATTTCTTATTAGTTATGACAATTTTTGTTTGTCATGATCATATGAACTCATTAATACAATCCTTCCATTATGTGGAATATTCTTTGTAGTTATGAAATTATCTTAGAGTCAGACATATTTATCTCGTAAAATTTAAATTACCGTGATATTAATTTTACATTGTAATAACCAAATATATCCTATTGGCGATAAAAGTCATGTCCATGTCCTAGCATCATGACTTTGTCTTTAATAAGGCTTAATAGTCTCAAGTTAGAACTATGACTTTTAACAAAGTCATAACCTTTTTACAAAAATATGACTTTTGAACTATAAAAAATTATCAAGCCAAAATTATTCAGGCCAAAACCATGACAATTATTCTATACCATGACTTTTGAGACACAAATTAGTTGAAAATGGTATTACTCGAGGATGGCTATTACCCAAGACTATGATTCTTGTCCTGAACAAAAGTGAAGACCAATGTTATGGTCACTCACAAATATTTTAGATACTTGAGACACATGAAAGATCAATTTTGGTGCCAAGGTCATTTCTCAACACTGTGGCCATAAGATGCACATGAGGAGCCTTCTTAGTGACATGACTATTTTACAACACAACAACCATATAATAGTCAAGAGAGATTAATACCAATATTATAGCCATTACTCAATCTATTGGCCATATCATGATATGAGAGGGTATTCATAATGTCATGACCTTTCTTAGTGTTATTGCTTTTTATGAAGAATAAAAAAAACAAATACATGAAATCGTGGCCACTTTATAATGCTAGACTTTGTGTTATATAGACATTATGCTCAAGTTGTTATTTCTCAGCACCATAACTTTGTGTTACAAAAAGATTAATATATATTATAGATTCATTATTATTTTCTAAAGTCACGACTTCAAACTTTAGAGATAAAATCCAAAGTGGTAATTTTTTCCCAAAGTCATGACTAACTACTTAAAATAATATAGAATTGCCTGAGTATAAAAAGAATAAAAAAAAATTTTAGAGCCCTCTCTATTTCTTCATCTAATTGCATACAACAAGCAAAGTCTTGATGTAACTACCAAACCCCAAGAATGAATTTCATACTTCCTTAAGACTCCACAAGCAAGCACGGGGTATAATACTTAATGACAATCTCTAAATTTAAACGGGGTGGCTATCAACCCTCTACTCTCTATGATAGATTTAGACTTATATTATGTTGGACCCAAGGTTATCTAACAATCCAAGTATCTATTTTTTAAAAAATAAGTTATCTCATTGTTGAAAAATTGAACTTCCATTATAATAACTATATGATCTATATCTAGCTGAAAGTTAAATACTAATTAAATTTCATTTAATCAAAATTTGTTATATTAATGTCTTTAATTTTTATTAAATCAAATGACTTACTAATTAAATTTAAAGTCAAATACTACCATTACATAATCTCATGGATAGATTAAGTTAAAGATTCATGACATTGTAAATCAATCAACCATAGCTTCACAAAATCTCATTGTATGCATGCTACATTAAAAATATATCTCGTCTCTACTTCAAATTTGACAGAGCAAATTCTTAATCTTAGATATGTATACTTAATTGCACTAATTACTTATATAAAAAAATTTGCCTACCTAGATTGCAATCGAGGCAACTATGAATCAAATGGAAAAGCTATGGTGTTAATGATTCTTGTGGGAAGAGGGGATTTTAAATATTGGATTAATCAAATGAATATCAAATTCAATTTCTAATATAATGAATGAGTTTCTCAAAATAAAAATATTAATATTTTGGGATTTTTTAACGTTTGAGCACCAAAATAAAAATATTTATATATTGAGATTATTTTTTTCAATGTTCTGAGCATCAAAATAAAAAATATCTAAGTCGTGATTTTCTAAGTAAACATGAAGATACTCTCATACAATCAATGTTTATATTCAAAAAAAAAACTTGAAGAATGGGCATGTATACTATTTTTGATTATAATATAATTAATTTTTTTGAAAATATTATGTCATATATATCTTCATATATATCTATATATATCCTTATATATCTGTATACATATCATTGTATATAAATATTCATCATCATATATATACTATATATACGTATATATATATACACACACACACACACAATATCTGGTACACACACCCACACACAAAATCTATATATCTATATATAATTGTAGATATCTGCATATATATATATATGTGTGTGTGTGTGTGTATGTGTATGTGTATGTGCGCGTGTGTGTGTATAAATAAAACATAATATTTTTAAAAATGTTATGCATATATATAATTTTTTTGAAAATTTTAAATATAATGTTGTCTAAAATAGAATTAATCACGCCTATTTTTTTTTTCTTTTTTTAATATATGATGTGGCTGATAGAGGAATTTTAACTACTCTTTTTTTGGAATAGTTGACACGAATGAGAGGTAATTTTGGATTGATATATTACAAAATACCAAAATGTAGATATTTTTCAGTTTGAATGAGGTAATGAAAGACAAAATGTAATTATTTTACATTAGAATTTAGAAAAACTAAAATATAATTTAATTTATTTTGGATTTCTTAAATGTGTGTGTCAACTGTCGGTAAATGTACGAGACTGATTTTTAAATTTACTCTAAAATTAATAATTTTTTTTTGACGCAAGATCGTTTAGGACATTTGCCAAGGGGCATCGTCTTCTCACTTTTCAACTGTATTTTGCATGACTGTTGACACTATATCGTGCTGTCCTGATCTAGATCCTGATCCGCGGCAATTTGATGAGTTATCTGCTTGCACATGTTTTATTGTAGTTGTACCATATTGTCCTGTACTTATTTCTTCTATGGCCACATTATCTCTTCTTGTAATATGAGCTATAGCAATTTCTACTGTTTTCGCGTCAACATATAGTCCATTTTTCGTCAATTTTTATAAAGTTCATCGGATATGTTTTTTTTTGTTCGCCTTTTGTCATGATTTAATTCGTTTATGTCGTGTTTTGTAAACTGCTTTTAATCGATTAAATTGCATCCCGGAAGATATATTTTGATCAAGTTGGAATATTTGTATTTGAATTTTTTTCGTGTAATTGGTTGGTTTAAGGTGTGTACTGGAATCATCTTGTTTGATGTTTTGCTTCAATAAGATCTCCGAAGATTGAATTTATAGTTGAAAAAGTTGTTTCTTTTTTTCTTATTAGATATGAAGTTATGATAGGGTTGTATAATCCATAAAGACCAACACAGTCATGGCTAATAACGCAGCTTCTTGTGTTGAGAGGGCAACAAGCGATATGCTGTTTATGCCAGATTGGGCAATAAACATCGAGCTGTGTGATATTATAAATGTTGATCCGAGGTATATGTTTTGCTTCCTTACAATTTTGTGGAGCATTTGAATTTATGTATAACGTTTTTTTTTTCTGTTTGTTGATGGCTTTTCTTGCAGAAATATAATGATTTGATTTGTTTGGACAACTTAAAAGTTTAAAAACATTTATAGAAAGTGATAATGGAAATAAATTAATGGATAATACTACATTGCTTTCAAAGTGATAGAATGTACATCATGATAATATAAGTAGATTGTTTGTGAATGTTTTGATGAGTTTAAGGTTATACTGATTACTGATGATAAATACTAATTATATATAATTTATAGATTTGATATTATTTACTTGATTATATTTTATTAATAGATAAAAGTTATAATTTATATACATATTAAGTAGATTGTGCTTCACAAAAAAATTAATACCTTAATTATATCTTCCATCTCAAAATCTCAAAAGACTTTTGTGTCTCAGTGTATTTTACACCTCAAATAATTATGTGAAATTACCTTGATGAATTATATATGTATTTTTTATTTTTTTGAAACTTTTTGAATGTTTGGTTAGGGTTGATGTTCTGCTTGTATGTTCTCAAGTTTGTTAATGTTTATTAGCCAATTAAAAATTTTTAGAACCAACTATGAAAGTAATTGCCATCATTGATTGTAAGTTAGATAGTTCTATCAAAATTTTTTTTTTGATATTCAGGGATAGGAAGTGAGTTATTAAAGCTCCTTTGTAGTATTATCACTCATGATATATTTTATAATTATTATGAACCTCATTAAAAGTAATGAGACTTGTAATTAGTTGTAGTGATAGACTGTTCTATAGTCAGATCTAAAAGAAAAATACCTTAACCAATTATTTATGTAAAAGCAAAAATTTTGATATAGGGATGACACCACAATCAATTATAAATGATTAATTGATAAGTTAGAGATGAATGTCATAGAAAATCATAAAATTCAGAAAGTTATTTAATAACTAAAAAATTTATGCTCACAAAAAAGTCATTTATTGCATTCATCAAAATAATATATATAAAGTGTTTGAGACATTCTTTCAAATTAGGTAGCACGTGTAATCCTTAATAATTATAATTATATAATAAAATAAGTAAAATAAAAAGAAATAAAAGAAAAAACATATACAATGATTATCTCTCATTTTTTTATTAAGTCACTCAAGGCCCGGTTAGAATGCTTCTTATCTTCACAATTTTTTAAGTTTTTGAAGGTTTTAATTATATTGATTGGGCTCATCTATTTTTGCGAGTAAAGTTCTTTCATGTAACTTTAAATCTATGCTTATTAGATAAGTCAAGTAAGGGCATTTTTTTGACCTTCTTGCTTTTATTCTAATGATTAATTCATTAGGATCTATATTTTCATTTGAATTTTGATCTAATACAATTCTTAGATCTATATCATTTTTGATTTCTTGAAAATGATTTATCTTCAAATCATATCCTGCATCATAAGAAGATAAATTAGAAATTTAAAAGCTAGAATTAATACCTTACTCATATGGGAGATCAAGTTTATAGGCATTTTCATTAATTTGTTCAATAACTTGATTTGATCCATCTCTTTTTGGACAAGAAACATATTAATACCTTACGTTTCTCAACAAGAAACCTTTCTTTTCTCAAGTTTAACTAAACATAATCTTTTGATTTAAATATAATTCTTTTATGATTTTTATTAGTTTGTTTAATATTTTACTCAATTTTTCTTAATATGTTTGTCATGATTTTTTCATGAATATTCTTCACTAATTTAATTTTTATCTTATCACTAAGATTAATTTATTTACTTAAAGGTAAAAGAGTCAAATTGAAAGGTGTCAAAGGATTAACATCATAAACAATTTCAAAAGATTATAATTTATTGACAGAATAAATACTTTGATTATATGCAAATTCAATATTTGATAAGTATTCTTATTTAAATTTTTATGTTCTTACACATGATTGCACGTAGTATTGAAGATAATGCTTTATTAACTATCTCAGTTTGACCATTAGTTAATGGATGACACATGATAGTGAATAAAAGTTTAGTCTATACATTTTCTTATACAATCTTCTAAAAATAATTCAAAAATTAATGTATTTATCTAAAATGATATTATTAGGCATGCCATACAACCCTACAATTTTTTTGAAAAATAAAGTAAATATGTATGATGCATTATCAATTTTATGACATGATATGTAATGTGTAATTTTGGAAATATTATCTATCACCATAAAAATTGAATCAGCTTTATTCTTAGACTTAAGCAACCCTAATGCAAGATTCATAAATATGTCAACCCATGATTTGTTTGGTATGGGTAGAGAGATATATAGACAATGCAAATATGTCTCAGACTTTGCTTGCTTGTAATTTATATAAGCAAAATACATAAATCTTAGTTTTTCCAACATAATTCATTAGTTCCTTCTATGTGTTTCCCTCACAAATAACTTTACATAGTGAACATGGTTGGATACATAATTTGTTCTTTCTAAATAAAAATTCATTAGACTTAAAGAACTTATTATATTTTTTTTATAATTATTGAATATTTTGGCAAAATCAATATCAACAACATATAAATTCTAAAAGTTGACTCCAAGGTAGAAAATAAAACATACATATGGGATAAAGTATCAACAATAATGTTTTTATTTACTTGCTTGTACTTAATGTTATAATAAAATATCTCAATAAACCTTATTCATTTGGTATGATGTTTATTTAGTTTGTGTTGTTTTTTCAAGTATTTCAAAAATTTATAATCTTTTTGTTTGGACACTTACTTGCTATGTGATCTCTTCCCAGATATTTGAAGCATTTGATATCATGATCTTGATTAATAAATGTTTCAATAATACTTTGAGAATCATGATTGACAATGTTAAGGTCTGCACTTCCTTTTGGATTAGGTAAGAATATCTTATATAATATTATTTTATAATTTAGCTTTTTGGATGATTGGCCTAAGTTATGGTTTAATCACGGGGTTTCCTTTGTCTTTAATTGTTATTCAATTTTGATTGTCATATATATCATATCTTTCATTTTTACATTATGATACAACTCTATTATATTTGTAATCTTTTGATTTAGTCTTGCTAGAAATCTAGCCATGCTACATCTTGATCTTTCTTAATATTGACACAAATCATGATAATTTTTATTTCTTTATGATAGTCTTTCACATTTGTATTTTTTTATATTATATTTTGTGGTTTCTTATATAAGCTTCAATAGTAATGACCTTGGATAAACTTTTTTCTCATTATTGATTTTTTTCTCTCTCATGTCTTTTTTGGAGCTTTTATATTTCATCTTATTGATCCCACTAAATAATAGTATAGTCAGTGAATTCAATTGCTAGTTTATTTTTTTACATATCAAAATAATTATGACAATAAAAAATCAATTCTATCATCTTTTTTTATTTAATATATATTTCTTGATTATTTTTATCTTAAAATGGTGGAATTCTTATCTGATGTTACCAAGATTATTGTCTATATATTTTCTTTACTCTCTAAAGTATTTTTGTGTTTCATGATTGATTTTGGATGCCCTTTTATCTTCATCATCATTCCTCATATAACTCTCATAGTAATTATTAGTATATTCTCTAGGCTTGATTTTATTCCTCCCCTTTGGATTATTCTATGATTGCTCTACATAATTATTCTTTATATGATCCAATTATTCATTGATATGTTTTAATTTTTATCTCATTATACTCTTCATTTTATTTATTATAACTTTCATAAATAATTATGGATTAATAGCTTTTAGAGAATTTCTATCTGTGTGATTAGGCATCATTCCAAAAAATAAGTATGATCATGTCACTCAATACTTATAAAATTTTTTATGATTCTTATCAAACTTAAATGAATAAGAGTTGTGATTCGAGTGATAATTTCTAAAAATTTATTGGATGATTGGAAATCTTAAGGTAAATGAAATAATATCAATATGAATAGTAAAGATGAATAATAAAAGAGATTTACAATAAATAGTAATTGTATTACTTTTGATTTTTTATGTTTTTTCTCTTTTTTTGTATTTTTTTCTATTTTATTTTTTTTCTTTTTTTTATAGAAATAATTACTAGATGAAGAGTATAATTATATTGAGACTAATTTTAAAAGGAAATTTAAGAAGAAATAAACAAATACCCAATGTTTAAAGAAAGTAAAAGTAGATCTAAGAATATAAATGAACTTTGATATCATATGATATGAATCTCACTAAAAATAATGAGATATGTGATCAAATATAGTGTTCAAGACCATTCTATAGTAAAATTTGAAAGAAAAATATTTTAATTTGTTATTTATATAGATGCAAGAATTTTGGGACAGGTATGATGTCATAATCAATTATGAATGATTGATTGATAAGTCAGAGGTGAATGTCACAAGAAATTCTTAAATTTGGAAAAGGTCTCAAAGAACCAAAGAGATTGTGCTTACCAAAAAAATGATATTATTTCATTCATCAAAATGATATATATAGAGTGTTTGAGATATTCATTAAACTAGGTAATAATTGTAATCATCAATAATTGTAAATATATAATATGATAAATAAACAAAAGAAAAAGAAAGAAAAAAAAAAGTAGATACAATAATAATGTATCTTTTTTTATTAAATCACTCAAGACTTAATTAGAGTATTCATGTCTTATCTTTGTAATTTTGAAAATTGTCTAAGACCTTAATGATATTGATGGGACCTATTTGATTTTAGGAGTAAAGTAATTTCATTTAACTTTCAATTAATGTTTGTTGGAGATCTCCAATGAGAATATTACTTGATCATTTTGCCTTTACTCTATAGATTAGTTCACTAGCAGCTATATCCTCATTTGGGCTTTGATCTAGTATAATTCTTAGATCTATATCAATTATTTTGTCTTGTTATTGAAGATTGGAGGCCGTACCCATTGTAAAAGTAGGTAATTTTAGTCTGTGATTTGAGAAAAGTTAATATGTCGATTGTCTTATTCTTAAAAATTAAAGATGATGTGCTTGATATGTTTCGAATTTGAGATTTATTATTATTGGATGAAGATACTATCATCGCATCAAAATATGAACTTTAACAAAAAGTTTACTCAATCAATGCTGATTTATTTTCTCCCTCTCTCCTCCCTAGTTTTTCCAAAAAAAAAACCTAAAACTTTTTCTTAGCTTGGGAAAATTCAGCCTTGGAAGGCTAGATTGGTGCAAGTGTGGTGGTGGTGGTGGTGGTGGTGTTGGTGGAATTTGCTTTGCTACTTAGAAGCATTTTTTTCTTGGCCACATATTGATATAAAAGATGAGCACTATGGGACCACCCGATAACACTCAGCATAAACGCAACCCTAAACATGCCGCTTGGTCTCCCGATATAGAGGCGACAGTCACGGTCTCATTGAAGAAAATTGATGAAACTATAAGGTGTAATTGGAAAATAAGGTTTGTTATATGCTCGGAATATGATTTCGATATTGCTGAATTTATCCTTGATGATGGTGACACCTGTGTTGCACGGATACGCCTAGGAGGTGCCGTGTCCACGTGTCCGACACGTGGACACGTGGACACGGGTCGGACACGCGTCGGATACGTGTCCGATACGCCACGTGGCGTATCGGACACAAATCCGTATGGGATACGCCACGTGGCGTATCGGATACGCGTCGGAGACGTATCCGACGCGTTGTTCGGAGACGTATCCGACGCATTTTTGGAAACAGATTCCAAAAACGCGTCGTTTTTTGGAATCTGTATCCAAAAATGCATTTCGGGAGGGGGGGCGGGAGGGGGTTTCGGAAGGGGGGGCGGGCGAGTGTGGGTTTCGGAAGGGGGGGGCGGGTGGGAGTGGGTTTCGGAAGGGGGGGCGGGCGGGAGTGGATTTCGGAAGGGGGGGCGGGCGGGAGTGGGTTTCGGAAGGGGGGGCGAGAGGGGGATTCGGAAGGGGGGGCGGGAGGGGGTTTCGGAAGGGGGGGCGGGAGGGGGTTTCGGAAGGGGGGAAGGGGGGGAAGTAAAATACCTAACATTTTGTTTACATTATTTTAAAATACAAAATTTTAAATTATTTTAAAATACAGTATATTTAATTATTTTAAAATACCTAATATTTATAATTAATAATTTTTATTTTTAATTTTATTTTTTTTATCATGACGTATCCTAGCCGTATCCGTATCCTAGTTTTTTAGAATTTGCCGTGTCCCCGTATCTTGCCGTGTCGTATCCCCGTGTCCGTATCCGTGTCCGTGCAACATAGGGTGACACACAACGGATGGTTTATGATAAATTTTTTGTTGATTCATTTGATCTTCTACCCAAAATTCTCGTGGATGGAAATTTATTTTATATTAATCGAAACTGTAATGATACACACGAAAACAAACACATCTTGAGTTCAACTAACGAATCCCCGAATGAAAATTGTGAAATAGGAGCTTCAGAAACACACAATGTCAATACCGAAGCCGATATTAGTAAAATTAACGCGTGTTCTTTTCAAAAATTTCACTTGAATGAGACTATATTACACTCGATTTATGATGACTACAAAAATAATGTGGATTACATGAATGTTATCTAACCCAGATGAATTTTTTGAAAATATGGGCATTAATGTACAAATTATAAGTAAATTGAATGATAGTTTTGGGTTAAATGCATTGATCATGATTGATATTGGAAATACGAAGAATACTATGAATTCCAAGGAGGGAGACACACATAATGCCTCCCCCCTTGTGCATCCACAAACTTGTGGTAAGAATAAAGTGCCGTGGAGCAATATGTTCTTGGGTAATAGAACCTTGGAAAATACAAGTTATCATTCATTCCTTTGAATCATCCCGGAAATGTATTCTTTAAAACTGAGGATTTACAACATGGAATGAAAATATGAAAAAATTGTCTTGTTTGCTATTTTGTTACTATGAATTCTGGTTTTAGCTTATAAAGAAAGTTCATTGATGAATAATGGAAAGTAAATGTACAAATTGTTCAACGGATGGATTCTGTTCAAATTTAAAACCTTAGAAGAGATGGAAGTGGTGTTGAAAGCTGGCCCATTTTTGGTATTTGACTGACCTCTACGCATCAAATCTTTCCCCTTGGGTTTCCACTACGGAGTAAAAGAAATGATAAAAATCTTGATTTGGGTGAAGTTTCTAAATTTCCCATACACTTATAGAACTCAATCAGAATAAGCAAGGCTGCAAGTTGTATTGGTCACCCCTTGCACATGGATAAACTAATCTCTAATGCCTCTAGAATTACTTATGCCAGAGCGAATGTGAAATCTTTATCAACTTTCCAAACAGCTCAAAAATTAGTCAACTAATAAGTTATGAGAACTTTTCTTTATATTGCAATTCTTGCTCTCTGTTTGGTCACACTCTTAATAGTTGTCGGAGGAAGTCTAAAGAGGAGGACAACATCTTTTCTTCAATTAGCCTTAAAGATGAGGGGGCAGATGTAAAAAATTCAAAAGAACCTGAATCTCTTTTAAGGACCAAAGAGTTGCTTCCTACAAACCTTGAAGGAGTAGTCGAGACAAATTCCTTCACAGAAGAAGGCTAATGTTCACCTGCCAGAAGGACTGAATCTCCTATACAAATGTCAAATAATCCTCAATATGAAGAAGAAAGAAACTATAAAGGAGGAGGGTCTTCTAAACTCGAGAAACAAAGGTAAGCTCAAAGACACTCATTATAGGGGTCCTACCCCTCGTTTCTTCATTTAACAGTTTGAAAGGAGGTACAACTCCTTAAAAATTGTGAAATGCATTAATTTAAAAATGAATTGGAGGTATACTAGACGGAGTTTTGGAGGATAGATCAAAGGAAGCCTTTTATGGCTCCTTCTGCATCTTTTATTTGTTTTAAGGGCTTTACGGGGAGAGGTGAGGGCACATTTAGGATGACTTGTGTTGCGGTGTTTCTTTCTGCTGCACTGGAGGTCAATGACTTTTATATGCATGACCAAATTGCATGACTATGTGAATGGAACTTGGAATAAAAGGGGCTGGGTGAAGCCGCACAGTCCCTCAACAAAGTATGTGGGATCCTTAAAAGGTGAGTCTTCATTATTATTCAAATTGTCTGTTGTATATTTGTAAATGTTATAATTATAATGGATGTAAGCTTATTGGTAATAACTTGTGTTAGTGAAGTGTTGAGATGTAATGGGACAGAACCTTACACATACCTGATGAGACTAGGGCTGAACTGGAACACTTGAGAATTCATATAGGTGTGAAGGTGAAATTATTAATGTCTTAACTTTGTATGAATGTGTTTGGAGGCCTGGTGTAAGGATTGCATATGCATATGTAAAAGTAGGGATGGGCTATCATGCAAAGATAAAATATAAGGGTGTGAGCTCATATGTAATAGCGGGATTTGAATTAGTGAGAGATCATATCATCTTGTACAAAGGATTTGGGAACTTTCATACTTGTCGGGGATTTGATCATAACTTTGTATGCTACATAATATATAAAAACAAAAGGGATGACCTAGAAAGAATCAGAGACATAAGAGATGAAGTATCTTCTGGATCACCTCAACTTAATGATGATGTGAATGCAATGTTCAATGAATTGAGGTGTTTTCTGGTTTCTAATGTAGGATACCTCATACATTTATGGTTTGGCGTGGGTATGCATGATAGGAAATCTATAGCTAATCTTGAATCCTATGAATGCATGTTGGATGACAATTGGTATGAATGCATGTCGGGGCCTCATCCATCGATGAGAGAGACATACACATGGGGGTTAATTTTGAAGGGCGAGAATGTACTCTTATGCATATGCGGACTATAAGGGTGACATAATGTATAAGGATGACATAATATATTAGGGTGGCCTAATATGGTATAAGGATGACATATTGCATGTCGGTGGCTTATGTAAGGATAGCTTTTTGTATGAGGTAGGATTGTATAAGAGTGTCATAATGTATATGGGGGGAGTGGGCGGCATATGTAAAGAGTGCATTTTGTATGCATTCGGGAATTTGGGTCAGGAAAATCTTGTTATGCGTGAATGAAATTATATGTAACATCTCATCAGTCTAAAGGAGTCGGTGGAAGGCTCTGTCGCTCTGATAGGGGCGAGATATTTTTGCTAATTATGCCTGCTACATACATCATAAGATTAAATGGGGTTATATGTGAGAATAACTTTATGATTAGAGAAAAGTTTAATACACAACCCGGGGTAGTATACCCTTGTGAAGATCGATAGCTGGAATATTAGGGGTTTTCAACTGCCCCCTAAAGCACAAGGAAGTGGTTAGCCTGTTTAAAGTCTACCAATTAGATATATTTGCGATTATAGAGGCAAAATTAAATAGGGAAAAGATAATATAAATAATGAAATCGAAACTTAAAAGTTTTGACTATACTGACAATTTCTCTTCCCATCGTAATGGTCGAATATTACTGTTATGGGTTAGACAGATTGTGGAAATTGAAGAATTATCCTACTCCCAATTCATATATTTGAAGATAAAAGACTTAGTCAAAAAAATAAATTTTAGATTAATAATTGTTTATGGTCTTCATTCGATTATTAATAGGAGATCATTATGTATTAGCTTAATCCTCCAAGGCTCCTCTGATTCATTGCCTTGGGTTATAATCAGAGATTTTAACTCACCGCTATTAGCTCTTGACAGAAATAGGGGCAGATTTATCTCAACTTATCAATGTCTCGACTTCATCAATTGTTGCTTTACTTTAAGTCTTGAAGATATCACATCTTCTGGTTCTTATTTCACCGGACAAGTGAAAAAATGTCAAGTAAGCTTGATAGAGCAATGATAAACTAGGAAAGGTCCAATCTCTCACTTGACACACATGTGAAATTTCTACATTCTGGTATCATTTTAGTTCATTGTATGATTCTCGTATCTACTGTATTAAGTCATTAAGATAGGAAAATACCATTTAAATTATATAAAATATGGTCGACTCACAATGACTTTCCTCTGATACTTCTTGATATATGTAAACAAAAATTGCATGAATCATTAATGCTCGGTTGGTTAGAAAGCTTAAAATGCTTAAAGAACCTCTCAAAAAATTAAATAAGAAGTATTTTGGACACATTAGTACAAGATTATGCTTAGCTAAAAAGGCTCTACAATCTACTCAGAAAGATAATCTAAGTTCTCAATGCAATTTTTGAAAGTTGAGGTAACTAACCTAAGAATTAAATTGAGGATGCTGGAAGAGACTAAATTGTATTTTATTAGACAAAAAACTAAATTCAAGTATCTAAAATAAAGTGACAGATATACTAAGTTCTTTAATACCTTGGTAAGTGCAAGACTTCAAAGAAATAAAATTATATCGATTATGAAAAAAATGGATAGTATTCTATATCTTATCATGAAAATTTTAATGCTTTTCTTGGATATTATAAAAGCATATTGGGAACATCTAAAAATAGAGTTTTTTATGTTAATTTATCATTAAGAGAGAAAATTCTGAATGATTCAGAACATAACCTACTATCACTATCCTTGTCACCGAAGGAGATATAAGAAGCTTTATTTTTGATGGAAGGGGCAAAATCTTCACGATTGGATAAGTATACTGCAAAGAGTTGTGAGAAATTATTGGTAAGGATGTCACTAATGTTGTCCAAAGCTTCTTTCATTTTGGGAGAATGCTTAAGTAGATAAACCATGCTTATATAACATTAATACCAAAAACTTAATACCCCACAAAGTGAGTAGTCCTTTTCACACAACTTCCTTCAAAGATTATAGGCTTATTTCTTGCTGTAATGTCCTATATAAGCTCATCTTTAAATTAAAGCAAAAAGGCTTCAATGCATTTTCGGAGACATTATTAATCTGTCCCAAACAGCATATATTATGGAGAGGTTAATTTCAGATAACTTTCTTCTTGTACAAAATTTGATACGGAGATTTACAAGAAGAAAAATATCTTTTGGATGCTTCCTCAAGATTGACCTCCAAAAGGTGTTTGACACGGTTAGCTGAGAATTCTTGAAAGAAGATCTTATTGCTTTTAATTTTTCAATAAAATTCATAGATGTTATCTATGAATGTATATCTATCACGTCATTTTCTATTGTCATAAATAAGGAACTCCACAGATTTTGCACAGTAGAAAGAGGACTTAGACAATGTGATCTATTATTTTCTTATTTGTTTGCTATTTGTATGGAGTATCTATCTAGGTTACTCATCAAAGTAACAAACTCGAAGGGTTTTTCTTTCCATCTTAGATGTGCATCCTTAAAAATCTCATACCTAATGTATGCGAATGACTTAATAATATTCTCTAAAGGAGATACCTCCTCTATTGATATCATCTTAAAGACATTAGAAGAATTTGCATTCTCCTCATGTCTATGTGTTAATCCCTCCAAATTGAATATTTTTTTTCGAGGAGCTAAGGCAAATATAAAGAACTTTTAAAAAATTCTAGTTTTATTGAATGATCACTATTATTTATTTTTCTAGGAGTTTTCCTATCTTCAAGTAGACTTATCACGACATAATTTCTTCTTTGCTAGCCAAAATAATGGTCTTTATACATCAATGGGCAATCAAGATTCTTTTCTTTGCTAGGAGGTTGGAATTATTATGCATTGTGATTTAAGTAATATAAATATATTAGTTTTTAATATATATTTTTTTTTCATCAATAATTAATGCAATCGAGAGCACATATAGTAGATTTCTATGGGATGCTCCAAAGACAGGCTGATTTAGGCCTAAAGCAGCTTGGAAAAAAGTTTGTATGCCCACCTCTAATGGTGGGTTTGGTATTCTTGGTTTGATGAATTAGAATAAAATATTTTTTATTAAAAGTCTTTGGCAAATTCACAAAAATAAAGATTCACTCGGGATAAGGTGGGTACACCATGCTTATCTTAACTCTCTTAATATTTTGGAGTTCTAAATATCCAAGGAATACTTTTGGAAATCTCTAATATTGGTTAGGGATATCTTAACGGAGAAATTTGGAGGTATAAAGCAAGCGATAATACTTCTCAATGCATGAGCTGATAAATGAAGGCTTATTTCCGAAACCAATAATATATTTATCTGAAACTAATATGATAAAAGTAAAAGTATGGACATAAATTATTTGGGTTCCTAATCACATTTCAAAATATGCTACATTCCTTTGGATATCTAAAGTTGGACAAATCAAAACAAAGGATTGCCTATTTACAACTCTAACAAACATGCAATGTGAATTTTGTACCCAAGTAGAATTTCTCAGACATGTTTTTTTAAATGTCATTTTTCTAGAAATTTATTGAAACATTTAAAAAGTTGGACAACAATAAAAGACCTTATGGATTCTATTACACCAAGTTTCAAAAGCTTAAAAAGGAATTGTTCAGCCAACACTGCAAAGAATCGCATAAGGAAACCCATATTCGTTGCTGCTGTTTACTACATATGAAAAGAAAGAAATAAGAGATGATATGAAGAAAAATCTCAGAATTTAGATTCAAGTCTTAGGAAGATAAAAATAGAAATTTATATTGTATTCAAAATGATCATATTATTTTGGATATTATTTAGGATGTACAGATTTTGATAGTTCATTTTTATTGATTATCAAAAAAAAAATATGAACTTTAATATATGCTTGCAACATAAAGATTTTTTTGATGATTATTTATTTTAATATTATTTTCATTCAAATATAATTAATTTTAGAATTCTTATAAGATCCAATATGAAAATTATATTTAATTTTGAGTCTCAAAAAAATATTTTTGAAATATTTTATTTTATAAAATAATTAAAATTTAACTTGAATTTGATTTTCTTATACTAAGATATGTGAATGAAGTATCACCGACTAGTCTTGATGTTGGATATTATGAAGACCATTCAACTCTCTTTCTTATGTCATTAATTATTATTATATTTATAATTTAAAATGTTTTATTATATTATTTATACTAGTCGACCTAGGAATTCAAGATAAATAGGCTCGATGTAGGTTTGTATAATATGAACTAGTCTAAGATTATTCGAAAATCTAAATTCTAATTGACAGAAATTTCCATGTGGTTTTGTGCCATCCAATTGGTGACCGATGAGGATTAGCTAGTTAATCATTCAATCGGATGTCTACTAAATCTGCCAATTCTAATAATGAGGTTAAAAATGATAGATGGAATTGATGATTATAATTTGATCCTTGATCAGTAAAGATGGTAGATGGATTTGAAAGAATGCCTACTAAGTTTGTCAAGGTGCTAGAAGATGATTATATTTCTGGGTGAAAAACATTGTCATCAATGTGAGATTGCTTTTCTTAGCCATATTTATTCAAATAACCTATATCTACAAAATAAAATTTCTCAAAATAACCAATATTCTACAAAAGGTCAAGCAACATTTTTGCTTACTATGCTATGTAGTGTAGTTGATATGCTTTCCTATGAGTTCTTCAAAATGTGTAGTGAGGTTGCCTGCAAGTTCTTCAAAATGTTCAATTAGATTCTAGCATTGAATCGAGCTTGATCTGAAAAATGTGGTTCATACACCCCAAGTCTCTAATGAAATGATGATCAAATGGGCTTTTAAGCTGCTTCAAGTTCTTTAGAAAAGAATAAGGGATCGAAGCAATCTGGATAATGTGTGGAACAGAAAAGTTGTCAGTTAATGATACTAGTGAACAACACTTATTTTTTACTAATATATCAACTTATAATCATTCTTTGATAGTGATACCATGTAAACTTCAAATAATGATTGATTGATAATAGAAGAATTAAGTGTAATGCGGGATTTGATGTGTTATATCTATACAATGTTATTATTCATAATCATAACATTTATTGGAGCACTCATATTCATGATGAGTATTTTTCTAGAAGTATTGTTGGGATGAGTGATTAATTGGAAAATTTTTATGTTGCATCTAATTATTGGAGGTCATGTCTTGGTGTGATAGTAAATGATATGATTCAAGAACTGTAAGTATCGGGTTTGAGACTCATTAGGTACAATCTATTTGATTTTTGAAAGTAAGACTGTCAAAATATTAAATTTTTTCAGATATTGCACTAAGCGGGAGTTTAATGTACTGGGTTCGATCTACATCTCCATTCTTCTAGAAACATCAATAAGAAATAAATAAATATATGAATAAGTTATTAACAAATATTCAAGAAAGATCAAATGCAACATTATAAAACATGGTTAAAATATTGTTTATCTGATTATATATACATTGATTGGAAAAAAATTGAGCTTATTTTTGTTGTTGTCACTGTCAGTATTATGCTTTGCATGCTGAAGGCTATATATGATTTCTTAGTTTGTCAATCGATTCAATTGATGTTGCAGGCAGGCAAAGGATGCCTTGAAGATCCTCAAGAAGCGACTAGGCAACAAAAACCCTAAAATACAAATGCTTGCACTTTTTGTGAGTACTAAGTACTTTATGTCGTTAAGAACCACTGTGGATCCTGTTTTCTTGTTGTAGTCCTATTTTATTGATAAAATTCTCTCTGGTCTTGTGGGCTTTTTAGGAACAACAATAAGAGTTAAAGTACTTCCCTTTGCCAATTATGTGTTTTGATCGATAGTAATTGTTCATCAATTCTGTTATGATTTTTTTTAATATATTAAATAAAAATTCTTGTTGATGGTTTGGGTACCTGTTGTATCTATATTTTCACACTTTTTGCATATAATGTGCTAGTTTGTGGTAAAAAGTGGTTATCATCTCAGCTGTGAGTTATTGCATGTGGACATATCTTGATCTAGGTTCTGGACGCCCTTAGCAAGAACTGTGGTGAGAATATATTTCAACAGATCATTGAGCGTGATATCTTGCATGATATGGTTAGACTGATCAAGAAGAAGGTATGCTCCCTCTCTCTTACTCTACCTCTATCTCCCTCTTTCCTTCCTATGAGTTGGTTCTTGTACATAAATGCTATGCATAAATTATCCAGTTAATTCTTTGTTGTTTTGTTTTCTATGATACTCTGAACTGATTGTGCAGCCAAATTTAGAAGTGAGAGAAAAGATTCTTACTTTGATAGATACATGGCAAGAGGCTTTTGGTGGATCTAGGGGAAGATTTCCTCAATGCTATGCTGCTTATAATGATTTAAGGGTAATTATTTTCTTCAATTCTTGCTAGATTTTTTTTACAAAAAAAAATTGCTTAGCTTCAATAGAAGATTATATGAACCAATGATCATTGTATTTCGTAGAGATTTTGTTAAAGGTGTAAAATGAGCTATGTCGTGTCGGCATGACTCATTTTTAAGTGGCACAGTTTTGCTACTTGTCTTGTTTGGCACTACATGGTATAGATTTCGTCCCATGCCAGCATGACATAACACACATTTTATTAGGTTCGACATTACTTGTTTGGCCTGTAGTTGGGTAGATTCAGCAGGGGCATATCTAAATTAAAAATATATTAAAATTTAAATTTTATATTTATTTGTTGGGTGAAGTTATAATACTATGAAATTATAATTTTATATTTTTGCAAAATGAAAATGAAAAATCAATTGAATAAAAAAAATTATTTCGTAAGCATAATATTAATATGATAAATAACCTAACATAATGATGAAATAATAAGTATAACCAACAAAAATCTAAAAATAAAAAAATATTATATTGCTTTGAATAAAAAAATTCAAAATAATACTAGTCATCATCATTAATTGATGATTATAGTATGGTAGTACATATGCAGATGCAAATTATTATTATCATGTATGTATTTGAATGTAATGTTAGTGGTGACCTCAATATTATTAATCTCGATGTCCAATGAGTTATTATTCACTAACAATTATTATAGTTTATTCTGATATCTAATCTTGGGTCTTATTAGTTCTTTTTGCATAGAGGAATCAAACGAGCTGGGTAGCCTAGGTGTGGCATGGTCCAGCACCGTGCTTGGTCCCGGACCATGCCACACTGAGACACAGCTCTTGCTGTGTTGGGTGAGTTATGATCAATGTGTTTGGACTATTGGTATGGTCCACTGGTCTAGGGGCTTAAGATTGGCTATGGTTGGGTCATGAGTCATAGGTCACGAGTTATGGGTCAAGTTCCATCAGATGACCACTTGATAGGGTGGGGGTTTTTATAAAAAATTCTGACCATGTAAGTTGGATATTACTTATGTGACCAATTGCAATTAGCTGATCAAGTAATTAGGCTACCTATTTTATTTTTATGCAATAGGCTTCAGACAGGGACAATGAAAGATCATGCCGATCATTGTTCATGTTGACCTGTTTAGTGTAATAAAAAAATAAATGTAAGATCTAAGATTACAGTAGTTGTCAAATTAATTCCAATGATTACTTTGGTCAAAATTCAATGCCTATCATGATTTTGCTCTTTTTTAAATAAAAAAAATTGATAACAAATATTTTTTTTTGTAATAGATATGAATTTTCTTTTTCTCTATAAATAGAGAAGAAATTTATATATTTATTCTCAACTTTTTCTCTCCTTTTATTCTTTCAATTATAAGAAATTATATATTTATGAAATTTTTTATGATTTTCAATTATATGACAAATATGTATTTATTTGTGTATACTCCTTTTATTTGTATTGCACTTAAGTGTATATGTAATATTAGTAGTATCTTTAACAAATATAAATATCATTCTGCATTTAGTCATAGATGTTGATATAAAAATTAATTATTTGAAATATTGCTTTTTTATTTTATTTCTATATTATTTGATAGTTTGTGTGAATTATAAGGTCAAGGCATAAAGAATGAAAAATATTTTAACATACATATTCATATGCATGAACCAAATATACTAATTTAAAGGGTTTATTTATGAAAAATTAATTATCTTATTTTTATATTGTGATACTTTATGGCTATTGTAGTCATGCTCTGAATATAAATATGGATATTATATTTGGAGTTGATGACTTTTCTATTCAGTTAGCTAGGTACAAATGATAAGGTGATCTATCGAATATGAGTGAGTTATTTTTGTATTTAGATACTTATAATTGTTCAATCTTATAATATAATGATAATAAGAATTTAAGTATTTTATTATAGTATAAATTATATGAATCTAATTATCTTATGCTATCCAAGATTAGATGTGATCTATTGACTTTTCTAGTATCTAGCATAATATCGGAGCTTATTTTTTATGTTATAGCCAATATCATTATAGTTCGAAAATTATGATTATGTTCAGATATTATAAAAGTATTTGCTTGTATGAAGGACTAAGAAGATTTAAAATTGAGTATTTAAGATAATACATAAAAAATGATGACAGATGATGATTTATGAGATGCAGAGATCGATGATAATTAGGGTACTAACAACATCTTCAAACATATTCATAATGATGATGAAGATCTACATCTCCATCTTTAGTATCTATATATAGTTTTACATATGTAGTATTCATGTTATGTTTGATGTAAGTTGTGTGCAGTATGTATTGTATTAGATATTGGATTAAATTGCACTTTATAGTTTTTCTTAATTTTAAATTCTGATATATTTTTTAAATTTGATTTATACATTAATTTTTTATTTAAATAAAATTAAATAATTAAAAATCATATTAGGTCTTACACTCTTACTCTTAGGATTTAGAATTAGGGCCAAAAAAAGGTCAGTTTGTGCTGCTCAAATCAGCTTGATTTGGTTTGAATCAACACAGCCCATTTCTGGCCCAACACGACCCAACACGACACATGAATCATATCGTGTCATGTCTGATTCAACATTGTGGCATAGTCATGCCACTCTCAAATGGGCCATGCCAGTATGACTTGTTTGATATATCTATTCATGCATGCTAGTGTCTCTATAATATTTTATATCAGTCTTTATTTTTTATTTGAAATAATATTGATCGTAATAGAAAAAGTAAATTTTAATACTATGCTAGATATTAGAAGGATAAATAGATCATATTGTATCCTAGATAGCATAAGATAGGTGAATTCATGTATCATATCTAATATTATAATATTTAAATATGTCACTTAATTTTTTTGTGAATAAAATTTTCTTGCTTGTATGTTTTGTTCATGCACATGTATATCAATCTATTTTTTATTTCTTCTAGTGGTGTTAAATGGAACATGCCTTGGTGGAATGACTTGTTTCAGTGAGGCATGACCACGTTACCATGATGTGTCTGGTATGACAAGATAACCATAATAGCGATTTGACTTGGCATGCAAAATGTTGGGCTATGCCAGTTTTGTCTGGTTCATGCTAACACAAACCAAATTATTTTTTTTTGCTGATTATTGGCTTTTTGAGTTAAAATTTTAAATTTGAATAAAATATTAAAATTTTTAAAAATTTAATTTGTTAATTATTATTTGTTATTTCATTAATTATTAAAAAATATTTAAATTAAGAAAATTAAGAAAATATAAAATATAGAAAAACATATAATATTTTGGCAATGATGTTCTACTTTCGTGATCGTGACATCGTGTTTAGTTTGACACAAATAAAATATTTAAAATTTATTTAATTGTAATAATGAAATAAAAATAAAATATAATGAATGCATAAATCATAATGAAATAAAAAAATAACAAAAATAAAAATAATAATAAGTACAATCGAATATATTAATAGTATATAAATCATAATAAAATAAAAAATAGTAAAAATAAATATGCTTATGCACTAGCACAGTATCACAGTTGCATGGATCAAGAATCATTAATTGATACTTGTGGTATGCTAACGGAGATGCAAATGCAGATCATCATCATCATGAATGTGTCTAAAGATGTTGCTAGTATTTTTAATATTCTTGATCTCTAAGTCACATGAATTATTATTTATTATCATCTCTCGCATCTTATCCTGTATATCAATCTTGAATTTTTTAGTCGTTCATGTATGTAATTGTCTCCATGATTATAGTTATAATCTTGATCTCTTATCCGAATTAATATTGATTGTTATAAAAAAAGCAGGCATCTATACTTTGTTATATACCATATAGATTAGTGAATCACGTACCATCTTAGATAGTATGAAATATATAAATTCATATGATATTTTTTTAGTAAAATATTTAAATTTTTATTGTCATTATGTGATAAGATAAAGTAGTAATTAGTATTTAAGTACGGAGATAACTAGCTCTTATTTGATGGATTACTTTGTTATTTATTTCTAATTAATTAAATGAAGAAATTATCATCTTTCAATATGATATTTATCTCCATACTCGGAGTTTGTCTATAATTGTTATATATAGTATTATAATAAGTAAATAAGTTAGTTAAATTTTCATGAATTTTCACGTTGGTATATTTGATTCATGCACGTGAATATGTATATTAAAATATTTTTTTTTATCATAACCATAACATCCATACATGAAGCCAAATAATATAAAGTTAGAATGAAAGATCATTATTTCAAATACATGGTTTCTATCTCTATTACTATGATACTAAATATAAAATTATCTTTATAATTATTAAATATGTTATTAATATTACATATGTACTCAAGTACAACGTAAGTAGCATGAGTCTTGTAGACTATCACATATATATCATATTATAAAAAATTTTTAGGAACTTCATAAAATAAATTCTTTGTATCTTAGTTTGAATTTATAATAATAAGTTAGTCATTTTTATTATTGACATAATTAGATATTATTTGTTGATAGCCAATACATGATTTTAATAAAATGTAGGTATAATTTCAATGATGTCTTATATTTATTTGAAAATTTTTTTATAAGTCTATTGATAAATAGAGATTGTTAAATTTTTGTTGACTGTTAGATGTCCAAATATATTTTAATGAATCTTTTATTTTTTTAATGCGTGGGAAATATATTATATTTATACTATTAAGTTAATTACGTGATACATGTACTTAACGTAAAATATCTTACATAACGGCATATTTCTAATAATTTTAACAAACATACTAAAAAATTATTTCATTCTTAGAAATATTATCAAAAGTAATTCTAATTATTTTATTTAAAATTTCATAGTGCATAAAGATCCACATCATATACTCATATTTAACATGGAATTCATGAAAATAAAAAATTTAAAAAATCTTAAAATTTATTTATTAAGTATTTATTTTGAGTTTGCATAGTAAGTTGTAAGACACAAATATTAAATTATCTTAACCAATTCATATATCAAATATCATGAATACTATTCTATTAAATTTTCTAAATTAATTAATTATTATTAATTTTTTTATCTTATAATATTTTATTATGTCATTTTTACTTGTTGATTTAGGAATTTTATGATAAGTAGGCTGAAAATAGGTTTACATAATATTAATTATTTTAGGATTTTTTAAAAATTTAATAGGAAAATTCTTGATCATAATCAATTTGGTCATGTATTTTTTTAAATTATTGTGGTATATGAAAGGGGTCAACGAAGTCAAATGAGATTTAGCTGGAAAGATTTTACTATTAAGTTGGGTTTGTCTTGGATTTAATTTATTGTATTTTTTGGTATATTGATTGGCTAAGAAGCATGGACACGGACACGGGGATATGACACGGCATGATACGGGGACACGATAAATTCTAAAAAACTAGGATACAAATACGGCTAGGATATGACATGATAAAAAAATAAAATTAAAAATAAAAATTATTTTTTTATAAATATTATGTATTTTATAAAATAAAATAAATTAAAATATTTTATTTTATAGAATAAATATATATATTTTTTTATTTTATAAAATAGAAATATTTTATTTTATAAGATAATATTTATTTTATTTTATTTTATAATATTTTATAATTATCTTATATTATATAAAAATATATATTTTTTATTTTATAAAATAAAAATATTTTATTTTATTTTATGCCAGCCCTGCCTCCTCCCCCCCCCCCCCCCCAAATCGTGCCTGCCCCCTGTCTCACCGTTCAAATCGCGTTCGCCCCCTTCTTCCCCACATATCACGCCCGCCGCCTGCGTCGAGTGGCCGACGTCACCCATACGATGACGTTGTCGGACGTCGGTCACTCTCGGCATGGATACGGTAGCCGACGCAACTGTCCGATATGCCACATGGTGTATCGGATACGGATTGATCAATGATTCACCACGTGGCATATCGGACACGTATCCGTGCTGTGTTCGTATTGTGTCCATGTGTCTGACACGTGGACACGGCTGTAGGGAGTCGTGTCCGTGCTTCCTTGTTGATTGGCATACCTCTTTAGATGGTCAGTCCCACACACTCATATATATATATATATTGATAATATATACATTGTGATGATTCTTCAATATTTCTAGAATTTTTATTTTTTATTATTTTAAAGTATGCTTATACTATTGATATTTGACTAGTTTTTTATTTTTTATATGATAAATGAGGTTGAGTTGAGATCATTAGAGAAAATATAGTTTTGGCATCGAATATTTTAATAAAGTTATTATAATTTATATCTACATCAATTTTATATTTTTTATCATTAAATTTATTATGTGATATTTTTTTAAATATTTGTATTTATTAAATAAATTAAAAAACTAAATATATTAAAAATTTATAAAAAATTTAAAAAACCAAAAAGAAAGTACTATAATCACTTTGTTGTAAATTTGTACGTCTGAAATCTAACATTGAGGCAAGATGAGTCATGCCACCACATATGGCACATATGTAAATGTAAATCATAAATCATAAAATAAATATTAAAAAAAAATCAATGTAAAAAAATAACACTATCATAGTAGAGCACAAAGGAGGAGAGAGAGAGGAGAAGAAATTTAGAATGAAAATTCTAAATTTCATAATCGCTATTTATATAGATTTGAAAATAATAAAAAATAATTTTTATTTTTTTTTTATTTTTTTTTTTGAATTTTATTTGGCCAAATCATGACAGTCATTGAATTTTGATCAATAGTCATTTGATTGATTCTGATGGTTACATATTAAAAATTATTGTTATTTTTTTAAAGATCGATAGAAATAGCTACATACCTTGCTCGTCATTCTCTTTATCAATGCTCATTGCATAAAAACATAATAGGCTTATGGATGGGCAAGCTGCATAGCGCCG
Organism: Sapria himalayana; assembly: GCA_029783825.1. Classification (NCBI taxonomy): domain Eukaryota; kingdom Viridiplantae; phylum Streptophyta; class Magnoliopsida; order Malpighiales; family Rafflesiaceae; genus Sapria; species Sapria himalayana. The sequence goes on along the minus strand of JAREIK010000357.1, from coordinate 3,341,236 downwards.
CAACCCCAAGGTCCAATGACGATCAGCCATAAACGCATAACCTTGCTTATATGGCCAATTAAAAAAAAAATTGCTCATTTTGGTGGTTACTTGATGAGACATGACTCATGATTTGAGACATGCTCATGCCTGATTCCGAGTCACTAGTTGATAGACCCTAGCATTGGACCAGACATGCTCATGCCTGATCCCGAGTCACTAGTCGATAGACCCTAGCATTGGACCAGACATGTGGGTCATGCTTGGCTCGACATAAGGTATGACTTGCACTAGGCCACCATGGTCTAGGACTATGCACTATTCTGGATAATATCATGTCAGGTATTGCACGATTGAATCATACCATGTAGTGGGTTGTGCTCGAGCTGCCCGGTCAAGGCGACACTTTTAATCCTTTTCGGCATAATTTTAAGATCCATACAAGCAACCAATCAACACATAGTTAATATTTCAAGCTAAATAGCCATAACACTAAATATAGAATGTTCTTTGTATTTGTTGAGCATGCTACTAATTTTATATATGTATTTAAGTGTATGTAAGTAGTTAGAGTCTGCACAAATGAATTAATATTTTATGTCATAAAATTTTTATGTATTTCATAATTAATATTTTTATATTCTAGTCTCAATCATCAAAAATATGTTCATTTTATTTATTATTGATGTAAGATATCATGTGTTGATAGCCAACATATGATTTTTATATAAAGTAAGTATAATTCTAACTCTTATTTTTTGTAATTTTTATATTTAAGTCTTACTTACAAATAGCGACTGCTAAATAACATTCATTTGTCTCTATTATGTGGCTAATAATATGACACACATACTTAACATAAAAAATATCATCTAATAGTTTATCTCTATTATGTTATTAATGACTAATTTGTTATTATAAATATTATCAAAAGTACTAAATATTTTATTCTAAATATAATATTTTCAAAAAATTTTTATCACAAACATATATGATAGAATTATTATGAAAATAAAGAATTTCAGGAAATCATAAATTTTTTTAATTAATTTTTTATCTTGAATTTAAATAGCGAGTGGTGATATATGTGAATAATACATTATTGCGATTAGTCTAAATATTAAATATCATGTACATTAGTTCACTAAATTTTTGAAATTTATTAATTATTAATTATTTTTTAAACTTAATATATATTATCATATTATTGATACTAGTCGACTTATGAATCTTATGATATGCATGCTGAAAGTAAGTTTGTATGCTAATGATTTTCTTCAATTTTCTAAAAATCTAATTGTAAGACTCATGGTTGTTTTAATAAGACATTGCCTTGCCACCATATTATGTCAGGCATGACATGAGAACCAAAATGGTGACCAGGCATGATACGATTGGGCCGTAGAGTGCTGGGCCATGTTGGGCTAGTTGTTGGCCATGCAACTGTGAGATTTAAGTGGCCAGAAATATGATAGCCATTGTATTTTTATGTGGCCACGTCAGCAGATTATGACTTATGACCCAAGACTTGCCCATGTCCGATCCTAGGTCATCGGGCTTATGGATCATGCCATTGGGCTAGGCATGACATGCCTACTTTGCCCGACACGAGGTAGGGCTCACACTAGTTCAGCATGGCATGTGCCATGCCTCGGGCTGGTACACTCTAGGATCAAGTACGGTTCTGGACTATGCCTTGCTGGGCCAATCATGGCTGAACCAAGATTTTCCATGGGCCATGCTTTGGCCATTTTGCCTGGTTGACACTTATATATATATATATATATATATATATATATATATATTAATTTTAAATTCATTATCATTATATTTAATATTTGTTTTTCTAATATTTTTATTTTATAAATAAAGCTAATTAAAAATTCACAAAAAAATAAAAAAAAACAAAGTATACCATAACTGTATTATTATAAAATATTATCTTTTGCACTACACTGCTTCATTTCTAGCCTTTAGGATCAACTCATATAATAGATTTCAGTTACAATTTAAAAGTTACATATGATGTAAGTGTAAAATAAATATTAAAATAATAAAAAAATTTATAAATTAAAAAAATTAAAATATTAGAAATACTAAATATTTACTAATCCCAATTTACAAAATTAGGAAATAATTAAAAAAACTCATTTTTTAAATTTGTGTTTAATTTATTTATGCCAGTAAATTGATAATGGTTGGATTTCTAGTGTGTAGCTATTAAAAATAATCAGACAACTTTGGATAAAAAAAAAATATTTTTTTAAGGAAGTGACAACGATGAGCACAACCACTTGCTATCGTGGGTAGGTATGAAAATGCAATAGGCAGGCCACTTAAGAATTTAGATTATGTGACCATTTAAAAAAAACTCGCCCCCATCGGGCAGTTGTGTAGTTACCCAATGAGTCTTGACCTGTGACCGATCCATGCCTGGTCCATGGGTCACTTGGCTGGTAGACCATGCTAATGGGTGAGGCATGTGCATTGTGCCTGGCCCAACATGTGGCATGGCTGGCTCTGGCTCATTAAGGTCCAGATTTGGGCATAGTTTTGGACCATGCCATGCCTTGCCGTGCTTTACACTACTAATTCGAGTTGTGCTTCATGCTGTCCTGGCCGCCTGACTCAATTGAAATCTTAACTTGAGATCTAATATACTATATTTTTTAGTGTATTGATTTGCATGCTTCTTAAGATGACAAATATTACAAGAATTTTTATTTTTTATTATCTTAAAATGTGTTCATACTATTGAAATTTATCTAGTTTTAGGTTTTTTAGGTAAATGAGTTTGGATTGAGCTCATTTGAGGGAATCTAGTTTAAGGTCAATGTTATTTAGCTGGGCTATCGTTAATATTTAAATTTATGTTAATTATTATTATTAAACACCTTATTTATTATTTTTTAATTTATATTTAAAATATTATAATATGCAATGTAATAATCTAATAACAAAATTTTAAAAACTAAAAATAAATTGTTTACCATAATCACAACAGTATTGTATAAATTTATTTGAGTAGAATTAGAAGCTTGTGTCTCATTTTTCTTTCCACAATTTCAAAAATCAGAATAAGACTAACTAGGCTAGGTCCTAGGAGTTAAGAAAGCAAGAGAGGAGTGGGAGAACTAAGAGGATAAATTAAAATTAGGAGAAAATAAAATTTTACTATTATCTATTCTATATTTATAAAATTTTTTAAAATTAAAATACTATATATATATATATATATTTTTTATATTTTTAAAGGGTAGGAATCTGATAGTCGTCAGATTTTTGTTGTATCCATTGGAAATAAACACGAAGGCTACATATCATTTGAATTAAAAAAAAAAATATTTTTTGGCGACATGGAATGCGACAAGCTGCACCTGTTACATCATTAAACAAATCTGACTGCCAGACAGATGAGATATGCCATGCAGCCATGCTAATTTTTTTTTTTTTTTGAATTTGGGTTCATGAGTCATGGGTCACGTGTCCTTGGACCATGCATAGCAGGTCAGACATGCTGGTAATGCCTAACCCGGTACGAGGCATGGCTGTCCACGACCCTTTACTGCATTAGCCGTGCTTCGGGCTGGCATGACCCCTGTCCAGGCATGGTTCTGGACCATGCCGTGTCTGGCTGGACAAGAATGGCTAATGCGGATTGTGCCTCGGGCAGTACCTGGGCTGCCCGACGACATGACACCTAGAGTTTGTCTATTTTTCAAGCATGTATTAGAATTTCATGGTGAATTCTTGCTAATAATTAGCTCGTTCTTTTTTAGTTATTTTGTTTGATTTGTGTTGTTCATGTCCTATTCATAATGATGACTGATTTGATGAATGGAAAGGCTGCTGGTGTTGAATTTCCACCTAGAGAAGAGAACAGTGTGCCACTCTTCACACCTCCCCAGACACAGCCTATAGTTCATGCTACTTCACTTCATGAGGATGCTGATATTCCTGCCTCCCTAGGGCCTGATGTCTCTCCAATGAGGTTCCTTCCACATCAAATAATAATTTTTTTCTCTTTATCTTCTTTTACTTTTTAACTCGACCATGTTCAATTTCCATTTTATTTCAATCTTTGCATGTTGGTTGCTGTACTACGCCTTTTTCGTTTGGAGATCAATGGATGGTTCCATGGAAATATTATCTTTTTGGAACTTGCCTCTATCTTGCTGTTTTTTCCCATTCTATTATGTTGGAGTTCTCCTGGATCAGTTCTGATTTGTGTTTTCATTTAATTCGCTTTTCTATAAACAAAAAAAAAATGCACTGGGGAAACCAGATCTTGATTTTGGATATTTTTTTAGGGATGTGTTTTGGAATTGGAATTTGGTATTTAAGAAGAAGTTTTTTTCTGATTTCTAAAATTTGGTTTCTGTTCTCCAAACTCCAAAGAATTAAAAAAAAAAAAACGATAAACAAAATTATTTCTGTACAGAACAGAACACACCGATAGTTGTTATTTTTGTTAATTTCTCTGTATTTTCAGCTTGCAAGAGATTCAAACAGCTGCAGATGTAGCTGATGTGTTGATGCAAATGCTTAATGCCTTGGAACCACATAATTCAGAGGTAAAATCATTTGTTAACTTGGAGATACCAAGTTGTCATGCTCCTAGAAATCGAAGTTAGATAATTATTTTGAAAAATAGAATTTGATATTTGTTATTTTTTGTATTTATTTTAATGCTGGTATTGAATGCATCTTTTGTAATTCTCATTGTTCAAAATTATTATTCAATTTTTTTTTTGCTAATTGCTTGCTCTTGAATTCTGTCGCTTTGGATACATCCACCTAATGTGTGGTTGTCAACTTGTCATGGCGATCATGCTTCCTCTATGATTTGTTTTTCTTTGTGTGTACAAAGTAGAGCTCGAGCTCACAATTTATCTCCGTTGTCTCTTATCTCATGTCGATAGCATGATTTGAAGGATGCGCTATTTTTTGGAAATGGAATTTGTTTGGAGGAATTGTGATAAAAATTTGATTTTTAAGGTCTATAGAAGCTGTCAGTAGGCATTTCAATATGCTTTTTACGTCCTACAAAGAGTAATATTAAAAAAAAAAATATCTACAATCTCGGAATTCTATAAATGAGAGAGAAATGATTGAAGGTATGTAGAATATTAATCTAATTTAAATAGATTTTCATATTATTAAGATACTAATATTTTTATTTGAATAGATTAGCTAAGAGCTTTAGATGAAATAAATATTCGAGTAAATTTTCCAAAGGTTGTTAAGCCTGGATATCGAATAAAGTATAATGAAATTATAATAAAATTTGCATGAGTTTGTTCTCATGATATGCTATTTATTTATGTATTGTTAGATTGAGAGGAATCAATCTTTGATTCTTAAGTGCTTTAATGTGCAATTAATAGGATAAATGGTCTAATGATTTCATATGGTAACAATATGTTTCGTAGAAATTATTGATTTTTTAATGTATTTTTTATTTTTTGAAACATATTTTGGGTAACATCATTTTAGGTTATTTTTATTTTGATTTTGTTTATCCAAATGAAGAAGAATTCTTGTTCTTTATAAAGAGCAAAAATATCATCTCAATGCTTGGAGACATGGAGATATGCTAACAATCTATGAAGAATTTTTTATCATCAAGCATGTGCCACAAAAATCATTGAGGGATGTATTAATTTACTACAATTTTGTTGAGCAACATTTAGCAGTTCTTATTTTTGTTTAATGAAGACAATATAAAATTATTTTTGTTTGTTGTCTTCTTCATAACATCATAAAGAGAGAGATGCCAGTAGGCTCGTTGGAATGATAGTTAGATGTGCAAGACCACTAAGTTGTATTGGAACTAATAACCATAATTGAATCATCAAATTAATAAAGTGTTTTTAAAAGAAATTTAACAATTCAAATGTTTAATAAATAGATGTGATAATATGTTGTTTAGTTTAGAAAAAAAAAAAGAATTATCTTTGAAACATATCTATTATAAAAGTTTGAATAATTTGTATGATTTATTATTTGATGAACTACTAAAAATATTTCATATTCTTGAGCAAATGATGCATTCCAAGTATTTTGTAAATAATTATCGTCAATATTTTAAATTTTGTCTCTGTGCTAAATCTTCTAATAACTATTAACCTCTTATCTTTTTAAGAGATAAAATTGTTTTTAAGAAAAATATAATTTCTTTTATAGATCTCTTCTCATTGTATACTCAATTAAAATATGAATATTTAGTTAACTGAAAATGCTCATGATTCCTATAAAAGATCTCAAGTTCTGTAAATTTATTCACATATTTTAATATATCTAAAGATGCATTAAGATGAGCATATCGAGGAGAATATAAGAAATAATTAATTGTATTGGTTGTGTATGTTATATCTAGTCCAATCATAATTATATATTTATTTATTTTTATAATTCTTTTATAAGCAGTAGAGTTACTGAGTTTATCATATCAAAAGTGAAAAAAAGTGCCTAAATTAATAATAATATCTACTAGAACACCATAAAAAAATCAATTTTTACAAGAATATTAATCACGTATTTTTCTATGATAAGATAATATTTTTTGTAAAATAAGTAACTTGTATACACAAAAAATATCTAAGTCTCATAAGGTTATTTGTCTAAAATTATACCTGAAAAGTTCTTGAGTTAAGTGATTTATAATCTGTCATATCTCATAATTAGAATATTATTTATATAGATAATTAACAAAATAATCTTGTCATTGTGACTTTCGAAAAAATGAAAAAAAGTAGTAATACACTCGTAGAATTCAAATGAGATGGCTGCCTGTGAATACCTCATAAAGTAAACTCTCTATTAGACTTAAAGGTATCAACTAGGTCAGGTAGCCCGAGCATGACCCACGACATGATATTGGTTCATCTTGCACGACATGGTCTAGCACCTTGCCTGGTTCTGCACCATGCTTGCCCATGGCATGTCACATGCCGTGTTGTGGTGGTGTGAGCCATGCCTTGTGCCTTGCTAGGCACGACTCGTGTGCTTGGCCTAATGGCATGATCAATCGGCTTAGGGATTGGTTATGGTCGGATCTTGAGTATTGGGTCTAGTTCGATCATGTGATCTCCCAATGAGGTAGTTTTTCAAAAAAAAAAAAAAAAAAACCACATAAGCTAAATACTACTTATGTGGAAGGTCGTAATTGAGTGTTTTTTTAAATCAAATCGTGCTGGCCCGAACTTGCCTGGTCATAATGGCCCTCTCTAGGCCCGACACAACCCGGGATGACTGCAATTTTTGGGCCAATCATGTTGTGCTGTGCTGCTAGTCTAGTTCCAGTGCAATTCTGGGCATGATACGGTAAGCCTCTTGTACAATGCTTGACACGGAATGGTTGCATGGTTATGCCATACTGTAATGGATGGTTCTGATATGACATGACTTATTTGACACATCTACTCTCGGTGTATGTTTTAGGCTATATAATAGTTTTTCACAATCATCAGACTATATTTGATTGTGCTTCTCAAAACTAATGAATGTTTTATACATATCTTTTTTTAAGTTATTGTGAAAAAATATATTTTTTACGTCTAGTTGTTGTATCCTCAAATTTTGAGATGCTATAATTGAAATAAGAATTCATACTAAGATATCTTAGTCATATGAGAGCTTCTTGGTAGTATATACCAAATGTCTTGGTGAATTCTTTCGCATAAGTTGTCTTAAAATAATTTATCTTATAATCTAGACTCATTTTCATTGTAAACACCTATATACAATCAAAAATAAAACTTTATGAAAATTTTGTTGCTAGTTCTTAAGTCTTATTAGAGTGAATGACATGCATCTCTTTCATTATGGCTTAAAATAATCCTGAATAAGTGACAAATTTTGTGAAATTGAATGCTGAGTGTGACTTTTTTATATCTTTTGGAGAGTAATCAAAAGTCAAGATTAGATAAATCGATTGTAAATTAATCTAGCTCCTAGATAAGTCTCATCTTTGGTTTGAGTAGTTTGTGTATGTTTTATCCTTTTCTAGTATAAACTCTAAGTTCTAGTTGATCATGTCTCATAGTTGTCAATTTAATATCATCTGTATTAGTAACGATTAGTAGACTATTATATTATTTGGGCATAAAGGAGATTTACATATTCGCAAAATCTTACTCTTTAGAATTAACATGATTTAAATAAATTAATAAATATGATGAAAAATTTATGAGAATAACTTCATTGTGCCTACTTATATGCTTAGAAGTAGCTGATTGGTGACTCCCAATTATCTAGTGATCTAGGTAGGGAAACAAGTGAAAAATGAAGAATAATAAATCTAAGTGTAACATATGAATTCAAACTCGTTCTAAGCTCGTTCAATAATGAGTCTTGGTCAAAAAAGATGATATCTACTCTCACTAAAGTATTATAAGTTTTAGATGAAAAATATTTGTATTTTTTAGGTACTCGAGTAATTAATGAACATATCTCAAAATCCTACATGTCAACTTGTCTTATCTTGAAAACTTATACAAGCATATTCATAAATACTGGGAGACAAGCTGAATTGTTACTCTTAAAGATGTAAGATTGGAAAGAATATGTGCTAAAGGATAGAAAAAGTATCTCATTGATATGATAGATTATGGTTAAAATTAAATCTTCCTAAATATATTTTGGAATATTCTTTTAAGTAGAAGTATCTGAGCTGTCTCAATAAATATTTATTTTTAATTTCAACAATCTCATTCTTTTGAGATGTGTTGGCACATAAAGTATGGTGCATTATTTCATGATATATACATTTAATGTTAAAATTATCTAATATATATTCTAATATATTGTGAGTATTTAATTTTTTAATATTTTTATCAAAATAATTTTTTAATATTTTATAAAAATTTGAAAAATAAAAAAAATTATAATATAAGTTAAAATATGTGTGTGTGTGTGTGCATATATATATAAGTTAAAATTATAATATAAGATAAAATATATGTGTGTGTGTGTGCATATATATATAAGTTAGAATATAAGTTAAAATTATAATATAAGTTAAAATATATGTGTGTGTGTGTGCATATATATATATCGAGTAATTATTAACAAAATTAATTAGATATCTAAACTTCTTTCTGATTCTATGTTTGAAAGATTCATATGATTATGATAATATTCTCAACTTATCTAGTAATAGATGAACGAGCTGAGAATACATAAATAAAACTTCAACACACTCAAATATCTAGAATAAATTTTACCATTGAAGAGAGAACATATAATCCACAATGCTCAATTATAAATTAATTTTTTTTTAGAGTTTCATGAACATGCAAATAAATAGTAATAGAAATAAAAATAAAATTATTGTTAACTTGTTTAAAAAATAATTTTTATGGGAAAGTAATAAATGTCAAAGTTATATACTATTATATTCTATGATTTTTAAATATTTGTTATTAACTATAATAATATTTTCAAATTAGGAAAAACAATATGATAAATAAGATATGATTTGAGCTAATTTAAGTGTTAGATTCTATGTCAATAATCCATGAGTCTATAATGAGTATATGACTAAAACAAGTGATACCTAAAATAATGAGAAATCAACTATTACCCAAGAGAGGAATTGTTTATGCTCATCTTATGTAAGAGTAAGTATGATGGTAAAATATATAACTTGTCATATACACTAAAACAAGTGTATGGTTAAATGAGTGAATGACGTCATTGTGTAGTGCTAGAGGTGTCAAATGGGCCGGCCCAGCACGGCACGGTATTTTAAAGTCGGGCACGGCACGGCCCGTGGGCACGGTTCGGCCGTGCCGTGCCGTGCCCGGCCCGCTCGGGCACGTTTGCTCAACCGGGGTCCGGGTCCCGGGAGCCAAGAGGCAACAGCAACACGCAACCGGCAACACTGTTGCCGGTTGCGTGTTGCAACAGCCAAGCACGGGCACGGGCGCACGGCCCGTGCTTGGCACTTGGCACTTTGACTTGGCAGAATAAAAAAAATTTTTTTATTATTTTTTTGTTTATCTTTATTTAAGTTTATGTAATAAATAAAAAATAAAATTTTTTGTAAAAAATATTACATTTAAAATTAAATGTAAGTATGTAAAAAAAAAATTAGAAAATTTATTTTTTTTTTCAATTAAGTTTAGCATTTTTTAATATTATAATGTATTAATTAAATATTAAGATTTAAAGTTAATAAATTTTAAAATAATATTTAAATCTTAAATTAATAATTAAATACATTAAGTTAGTAAAAATTTTAATTAAAAAAAATTTAAACTACGCAAATAAAAATTACCATTCATGCTTTTGAAACCAAAACTCCGAAAAAAAAGTATAAGTTTCAACTTCAACACAACGTATAATACAAAGTACAAACAAAGCGTATAAAAAAAAAATATCGAAAAAAAAGAGCAGATGAGCATCAATCGTCAAGCGGCATATAATGAGAATCATCAGCCGCAACATCAAGATCAGTATCATATGGGTCATCATCATCGGCAATCAGCTCTTCCGCCATCGTAGTGGATGTGGATGCGACTGCAGTGTCTGTCATAGTCCCAGCTTCAGCACGATCACTGATGCTAAATCTCGATTCCTCCCAATCCTTCAAACATGCCAAAGCCTCAACCATATCTGGACGTAATCTCGATCTCCTATCCGAAATCACGTTCACTGCAACAGAAAAAGCAGACTCCGATGCTACGCTCGACACCGGATGAGTCAGTAGATCCCGTGCCATCCTAGATAGCACGGGATAGGCGGACTCATATGATTTCCACCACTGTAATAAATCAAGATTCTTATTGTCAGAAGGTGATAGGATTGAGCAGTTATCGGTATCTAAGTACCGAGACAGCTCGCTCCTATGTGAAGGTCTACCCCTACGTTTCCCCCTCGCTAGGTTAATGGAATAAGCGTCATCTCCGAACAAGGTATCAGTGTCCGTACTCACAGTCTCAACACCACCACCACCATACCTAGTATCGTAGTATGTATATAGGTCTGTCAACTTCTCGTAAATGAACCCTTCAGGTGGCTCTTCCAGGTTCATGCACGAGGAAATGAAAGTCAGGGTGTTTTCAACCCCATCCACCTTAGCCCTAGGGTCCATGCATGCTACGAGGCAATAAAGAGATGGAATGGTGGACCAGTACTTCAGGTACTTGGTCTCCATCTCTGCAACCATATGGGTGAGCGTCGGGTCCGCTCGATACATCCTAAACATGCTACTAATGTTGCATATGCAACGGAGTGCAATGCAAGTGGTGGGCGTATAAACCGACGAACACATGTTCGTCGTGTCATAAAATATCTTCAGGAATTTCATAAATGAAATTCCTGAATCCCAGTCAGTGTCGTCAACAATAAGTTCGCCACTCTTACTATTGACGTAGTCGGATATCACGTGTTCGTATCCAACACATGATTCCAACATCAGGTACGTGTAATTCCAACGATGTCTCACATCAGATTGGAATTTCTTCTTCTTAAGATTCACAGACAAACAGAGATTACCAAACTCTTGTAGTCTGCGAGGAGTGCGAATATACTTGAGTGCATTGCGTATATTTTCCAACGCGGGGGAACACACCTTCATACCCGCTTGAACTATCAGGTTAATAACATGACACATGCATCTGACATGAAATATCTCTCCTAAAGGTGCGTCTCTAATATTCCTAACAAACATATTGATCGCTACTCCATTATTCGCAGCATTATCGAAAGTGACACTAAAAATTTTATTTTGAATTTTATATTCCCTAAATATTTTCATCATACACTCAAAAATGGCCGGGCCATCATGAGGATGAAGAATCTCTGTGAATCCTAATATTTTTTTATTTATTGTCCAGTTTGAATCGACATAATGACTAGTGATACATGCATAAGAAGAATCATCGTGACATGTCCATATATCGGACGTCACGGACACCACTCCACTAAATGTCAAAAATTCCTTAATTATTTTTTGTTTTTCTAACTTATATATCTTTAGTATGTCACTCCTAGATGTGGACCTAGGAATCCTACGATAGGATGGCTGAAAATAAGTCTGCATGATGCGCACTACCCTCGGATCTTCCGAAAATCTGATCGGAAGACCCATCAATGTGATGAGCCTGGCCATGCCGTCCCTACCCAACTCGCTGGAGTATACGAAGGGAGTAATCTTTGAGACTGAACTCGATCCAGTCTCAAAAAATGTAGTGCCAAGTTGGGTTTGCCTAGGATCTAACGGTCCATGTTTTTTGGAGCATATTTCAGCATGCCTCTTTAGGTGCCCAGTCCCACATGTACTCTTGCATGTTAAAAGTCGCATACAATATTTGCACTGTGCCATTTCATGTTCCTCACCCCTAACATCTAATTGTGTTATTATTTTAAAATGTGTCCAAACTACAGAAGTCCTCCTAGTTTTTTGTTTTTTAGAACTTTGGGCTGAGATGACAGGAGAAACCAAAGTTTCAGGAGCCACAGACTTTTGTGTAACACTAATATTTTCATTTTCAAAATTTAAATTTGTGTTAGGTGAATTTGTCAATTTTTATTTTTCGTACTTTTTTCTAGAGAGAGAAGCTTTAGAGAGAGAAAATAAAAAAAAAAGCAAATTATATTACCCGGTAAAAGCAATGAGGTCACTCACGTGCAAGATGCACCGCAACCCGCAGGAAGCTTTGATGTTCAAAACTCAAGTTGAGTTTCACGAAAATCCAAGCCGAAATCAAAAACACGAGGGCCGAGAGAGAGAAGCACGGATTATGTGAGAGAGAGAAAATATAGAGAGGATTAATGTTTTTGAAAAACATAAATTTTATAGGGAGGGGGGTAGAATTTATAGGATGATTAAAGTTTTTTTTTTTAAAAAAAATTATTTTTTTATTATTTTTTTGAATTTTTTTATTATTTTTAAGGGGCAGAATCACGAGGACCGTCGGATTCTGCCCCCTAGCCGTTGGAGTCGAATCCAAGGGCTGAAAATCGCTCAAAATTTCAAAATTTTTTTTTCCCGTTAGATATATCGATTTTCTCGGTTTTCGGCAGAAAATACCGCGGGTCGGGTCTGTTTGGACCCGACCCGCGGTCTTTTAACCGGGGGGGGGGGGCCCTGAGCGGCTGAGCCTGATGTGTCGAGTGACTCGAGTCACGACTCAGTGAGTCATGACTCGTGACCGTGAGTCGCGACTCACGCCACGGCACGCGTGGCACGCCGCCAGTGCCACGCGTGCCTGCGGGACCGGCACGGGATGGACCCGTGCCGGCGTGCCGTGCCTAGGCACGGCACGAATCGTGCCTTGCTTCGCCCGGGCACGGCACGGGCCCGGGCACGGTTTTTGAACGTGCCGGGCCGGCCCAGGCACGGCCGAACCGTGCCGTGCCTCGTGCAGGGCCGGGCCGGCCCGGCCCGTTTGACACCTCTATGTAGTGCTGAACATGACACGGGAACCTTCCAGTTGGCCCAACATGGTGCGGTTGTCCAGCATAGTGCATGGTCATGCTGGATCCTACCGAACCATCTCTGTCGAAAACCTATTGCATGAAAAGATAATGAGTGGTCTGTTTACGTGGCTGACCAATTATAATCGGCCACGTAAGTAAGATCTAGCTTACATAACTATATATTTTTTAAATAATTCACCTTATTGGGGGATCACCCCAATGAGACTTATCCTGTGATTTGTAGCTGATCATAGATTCTTGGGTTGGTTGACCATTCTACCAGGCCAAACACGTGTGTCATGCATGTCTTGGCATGAGGCATGGTTCGTGCAGGCCCAGCATGACATGAGCGGTGCTACAAAGCAGCATGATCTAGGAACATGCACGGTTCTGGATTGTGCCGTGCTGGGCAATGCGCAATGCGCGATAAATCATGCTGTGTCATGGGCCGTGCTCAGGATGTCCAATATGGTTGACACTTTTATATGAAGGTGAGTGAACTCAATGAGTAACTTAGAATGATTCTCTTAGTTATTTTGTCTTATTAAATATTATGTAAATATTTTGGCCTCTATGCTAGATATGATATCCAATATCTTGTCTTTGTTGTGACTCATCCACGTATAATGAGCACACTTAACTAATATTTTTCTTCTTCTATCTTTGCTGTGATAATGCCTTCATGTTACGATAACTGTCTCTCAAAACAAAAACAAAAATTTCACTTAATTAGGGTTTGTTGAAATTGCTAATTTCTGTTATTTTTTACAATTTTGATTAAATCCTAATTAGGGTTTTCATCAAAATTATTTTACGCCACTCTTTTCCACTTTGTGCTACCAACCATATATCTACTACTCAATTATGCACATTTTTGTGGCCACCACTTTATGCGATTACTGTCATCAACATGCCCACTTTGCTACCATCACCACACATTACTAATGTTACCACCACATCACATGCACTTTTCTTGCCACCACTATGCTTGATTGTTGTCACCATTGTGTGTGCTTGCTATAATTGTTTTTTGTGATTTTTTTAATTCTAACTTTATTTTGATATGCTAAAATAAATATACTAAAAATATAAAATGAAATAATTTTTTGAGAAATTCATATATCAAATACTAATATATAATAGGTAAAAGTGATTGAAGCAGTTCATAAGTCAGCTATTCCTATTAAAAAACAAAAACAAAAATAAAATTGCAATAAGATTATTAGTTCCTGTGTTAATCATCCAAGTGTGTGTATTGAGTGTATGAGTTCAATAATTAGTGATACATAAAAGAAATGAAGAATCTATTACTTTTTTTAGGAAGAAGTTATTTATACTTTATTTTTAGCAAGTATAAATATCACGGTGGATAAATTATATGATAACTTGGATGATTTTGATATTTAACATAGCTTTTATAATATTATGTAAAGTTTTTAATCTCTTTGGATATAATATCAAATAGTTATTTCTATTGTGACTATAGTTGTTAAAGGTGTGCTCCAGGCATGCTTAAAGCATCAGTGCCACGATGCATTGGGAAAGTACTTCGCTTTAGGTTAGGTGCGATTGCCAACATTTTTTGAAAGATGATGGAGGTGCCAAAAAAATGTGCGCTTTGCTCGTCTAGGCCTTGCTTCGTCAAATGAGCTATTGCAACTCATTATTGAAACGAGTTTGGGCAACTAGTTTTTGAAATGTACTTGGCCAGTTAGTTCTTGGAATGAGCTTGGGTAGCTCGTTCTTGGAATGTGCTTGGGTATCTCATTCATGGAATGAGCTTGAAATTGGGACTCACTTTTATTCTTCAGTTGATCAATCTAGTTTCTTTGCATGTGTTTTTTGTATTTTTGAGAAAAAATTCTCTTAGAGGAAAAAGAGTAAAAGTCAGGTTTTTGAAGCCCAAAGAAAAGAAGAAAATGGTTTGAGTCATATCCAAAGTCTTTGTCCTACTATATGGTCAATGATACACCATCAATCATATTGGACACGTATTTAACGTGTGTCCAGTGTGTGTCCGTGTGTCCGACACACGGACACTCTACAAGATTGTCGTATTTGTGCTTCAGAGCTTGGTATCACTCACAGGTATCTTATAATTGTGGGATTTTACCGAGGATCAAAACTAGGTACTTACATCTTTTCTCTAATTATTGATAATTTAAAAAGAGAAATTTAAGAATGTTTTTTTGGTATGTACTATTTTCAAATAATATAGTACTAATTAATGAAATGAAAGAAGGGTTAGGTAGATTCGAAGTATAAAAAATGGTATTTGACTGAAAGGGATTTAGGATTGCTTGTAGTAAAACTCAATGTTTGAAAATATAATTTTAATAATAATAAGAATGATAATTATTTTGTAGTCAAAATGAATGAATAAGAAATATTAAATGTCAAGCATTTTAAATACGTAGTCTATTAAACAAAGATTGATAGATTGATGAGAATATATGTTATAATATTAAGATTTGTTGGATCAAATAAAGATTGATAGATTGAATATTAAATAGATCAAATGACAACTTCTATAGGATATCTATAAAATTTTGTCATATTTTATGAGATTGAGTGTTTGACACTTCTTTGTGGTATACATTGATGAGTATAATATAAATGAGGATCACAAGATGTATTTATGATAAGATTGTAAAACATAAAATTAAAAATAAAACTGTTAGGAATAATGTTAAAATAACTCTTTATATGATAAGTGAATTGTCTATGGTGGTTTGACCACATTGATGTAGGGCCTCTGTTCACATGTTAGGAAGTGTGTTTTTTTAAGATGGAAATAACAAAAAATAAAGATGTTTTGAAAAAATTGGATATAAGTTGTTAATAAAAATTTATCAATTAAATGATTAGGAGTGAATATAATTTTTAATAAAATAAATTAAAGAGAGTAGGAAATGTGATTTTTTTTAGGTGGAGAGAAAAAAATAGAGATGTTTTGGAAAAAAATTGGATATAAGTTGTTAATAAGAATTTATCAACTAAATGATAAAGCGAATATGATTTTTAATAGAATGAATTGAAAGAGTAGAACTCGTATAACTGATTTAATTGAGATAACATTTAATTGATTGACTTGAATTGAATGATTATGTTAATTCATAAAAGTATTTGAAGGTTGGATCAAGATAAATATTTTCATCATATTTTTTGGAGATAATTATGTTTTATGGTGTTGGTTTGGTAAAGAATTGACGAAATAGAATTACATTATATAAAATTAGAGAAAAGGAGTTAGATAAAAGGGTAAAAAAATTTTAAAAATTATGTACAAGGATATAATCTTAATTGTCCAAAAATCAAATATTCTTTTTTGATGTAAAATTTATTTTTTGAAAATTAATTTTTTTCTTACTTTCTAATTCTCTTTCTCTCTCTCATCTCTGCCTCATCACTCCTCTTTCTTTACCCCTTCTCTCTTGTTTGTCTCTGTATCTCCCCCCTCTCTCTTATCGTTATCTTTGCCTTCCCACCCCTTTCTCCCCTTCACTTTGTGTGTGTGTGTGTCTTTCTCTCTTATCTCTATCTCTGTCTCCCCACCCCTCTCATTCTTTTCATCATTCCTTTTTTTTTTTGTCTTTCACCTTCTCCCTCTCTATACCTCCCCCTCCTCTCTCTTTTTATCTCTCATCTTTTTTTCTCTCCCTCTCTACATTCCTTCTTCTCTCTCTTTTTCCTTGTCTTGTTTAAACACGTAAAATAATTGGATGCATAAATTTTTCAAATAATAATTTTACATTGTAGTAAATAATTTTTTTAAAACATAAAGAATAACTTTTATACTGTATTATTTCCAGATCCTAAAGCACATTTAACTCTATTTTTAATTTTATACTTTCATTCTATAAAATTTTATTAATTTGTTTGATACATTAATCTAATAGGAAGTAAAGATATCAAATATGCTATACCATGTTAACACAATCTGAATTTGATGGCCTAGTCGGGCTAGGCATGACATGGATTGGGGATCAGGGCTATGCCATGTGACAATGGCATGACACTACACCTGCCACTGGTCAGTGGAGTGCCCTCTAGCCATTGCTTAGTGGTAGAAGCCTAGTGTAGTGCCCATTGGTAGTTTGGCAAGTGGTCACTAGATGTGTCAAAAGGGACGTGCCGGGCGGCCTAGCCCTTTTTTTTTTTGAGCATGCCCGTGCTTTCATGTCGGGCTAGGCACGACACGGTTACTGTACTGTGTCGTGTCTGGCCCGACACGGTTTATTCTAGCCAGGCCCAGCATGGCCCGCCACCCCGGTGGTAAAAGTACCGTGACAGGTTAGGCACGTACTGGCCAAAATAGGCCCGTACGGGTCTAGTTAAAAAAATAAATTTTTTTTATTTTTAAAAATTTGCATATTAAAGATTAAACTATATATAAAATATATATTATATTATATATAGATAATGTTTAAAATTTTAAATTTGTGACTTGAAAATTGTTAAAAATTTAATAAATTATAAAGTTTAAATTTTTTTTATTAAAAATTTAATAAGTCAGAAAGTTTAAATTTTTTTATTAAAAATTTAATAAATTACAAAGTTAAAATTGGTAAATTTAAAATTGTTAAAGATATGTAAATGTAACTTGAAAATAATAATAAAATTTAATTTTTTTTTTAATATTTAATAAATTTAGATTATAATTTATTGGAATTAAATTATAGAGTTTTATTTTTTAAATGAAAAATTTAAACACAAATAAATTAAACAAAAAATTTTGTTAAAAAAGTTACAAAGTTACAAAAACAAAAGCAAACAAAATATCCAATCGGACAATAGATACCGAGTCAAAGTAAATAAACGTAACATAAATAAAAAAATATACAATTAATACAAAATAAAATATCGAAACCAAAAAGTAGAATCAAGAATAAATTACACAAATTATCAACTGTGTCTGTGATCGTGAGGTATCAAAAATCAAAATCAAGTGGCAATGAAAAATGACATGTGACATGGTATGGCGTGGCAATGACAACTAGCGTCTGACAACGGGCAGGGAAAATAAGCAACCACGTCAATCGTCAATCGGTATATCATGAGCATCATCAACCGCAACATCAAAATCACTATCATATGGATAATCATTATCAGCAATCAACTCATTCGCTTTCACAACAAATGCAGTCCATGTTCCAGCTCCAGCACGATCTTGGATGCTAAACCTCAAATTTTTCCAATCCTTCAAACAGACCAAGGCCTTAACAATATATGTACGTAATCTCGATTTCCTATCCGAAATCACTTTCACAGCAACAGAAAAAGCAGACTCCGATGCTACGCTCGACACCGGAGAAGTCAGTAGATCTCGTGTTATCCTAGATAGCACGAGAAAGGTGGTTTCATATTATTTCTACCACTGTAATATATAAAGATTCTTAGTATCAGAATGTGATGGGATTGAGCGGTAATCGATATCTAAGTACCGAGAAAGCTTGTTCCTATGTGATGGTCTACCCTATCATTTCTTTCTTATTAACTGAATGGAAAAATCATCTCTGAAGAAGGTATCTATGTTAGTAATCACAGTCTCACTACTACTACCACCATACCTAGTATCGTAGTATATAAACATGACAGTCAACTTCTTGTGAATGAATCCTTCTGGTGGGTCTTTCAGGTTTATGCACGAGAAAATGTAAGTCAGAGTATTATCTACCCAATTCATCTTAATCATAGGGTTCATGCATGTAGCGAGACAATAAAGAGATCGAATGGTAGATTAGTACTTTAAGTATTTGGTTTGCATCTCTGCAAACATATAGCTAAGTATCGGGTCAGCTCGATACTTTCTAAATATGCTACTAATATTGCATATGCACCTGAGTGCAATGCAAGTCGTGACAGTATAAACTGACGAACACATGTTCGTCGTGTCATAAAAAATTTTCAGGAATTTTATAAATGAAATTCTTGAAGCTCCATTAATGTCGTCAATAATAAGTTCGTTACTTTTATTATTAACGTAGTCAAATATCACGTGCTCGTATCTAACACATGACTCTAATATCAGGTACGTGTAATTTCAATGGTATCTCACATCCGATTGAAATTTTTTTTTCTTAAGATTAACTGACAAACAGAGACTACCAAACTTCTGTTGTCTGTGAGAAGTGTGAATATATTTTAGTGTATTATGTATATTATCTAATGCGGGGGAACACACCTTCATACTCGCTGGTATAATCAGATTAATCACATGACACATGCATCTGACATGAAAGATCTCTCCTAATGATGCTTCTTTAATATTCTTAACAAATATGTTAATCGTTATTCCATTATTAGATGCGTTATCGAATGTGATACTAAAAATTTTATTTTAAATTTAATATTCTCTAAAGATTTTTATCATACACTCAAAAATGGCCGGGCCATCATGAGGATGGAGAATCTCAGAGAATCCTAAATTTTTTTTATTTATTTTTCAGTTAGAATCTACATAGTGGCCGGTGAGACATGCATAAGATGATTTATTGTGATTTGTTTAGATATCAGATGTCATGGACACTATTAACATACATGTCAGTTCTCTAATATTCATGATTAATTTTTGTTTGGATCTTATATATGAAATAATATTTACAAACATAGAAAAAATAGACTCTGATATTATGCCAGACATTAGAGGAGTAAGTAAAGCATGTGTTATCTTAGATAGAATGAGAAAAATAAATTTATATGATTTTTATAACTTAATATATCTAAATTTTTATTAGCATTAAGTTATAGTATAAAGTAATAATTGATATATAAGTACATAAATAGGCATATAATTTATTTTTATTTGATTGATCACTTTGTTATTTGATCCTTATTAACTAAATGAAAAAATCATTGTCCTTGAATATAGTATTAATGTCTGTATCTAAAGTCTTGCTAAAATTACTATATCTAATATTATAATATATAAACATGTTATAATTATTTGTGGATCTTGCCATTTGATTAATCTATTTGGTTTATTTAGGTGAATGTGTATTTTAATATATTTTCTACTTCTTCCATCATAAACTTAAGATTCATACATATAACTAAGTAATAAAAAGATAGAATGAAAAATTAATATTTTAAATGTTTATTTTTTATCTCAACATCTATGACACTATTATTAGGGTGTCCTTTATACTTGATAAATATACTATTATTATTATATTTATATCTAAGTGCAATGCATATAGTGAAAGTGTACATAAATGAACATATGTTCGTTATATCATAAAAAAATTAAAAATTTTTAAAAATAATATTTTTAATTTTTAGTTTGAATCATTTATAATAAGTTTGTTATTTTTACTATTGATATAGTTAGATATTACATGTTGATCATAAATATATGATTTTAATATTATATAAGTATAATTTCAATGATGTCGGATATTTGTATAAATTTTTTTTTATATTCACTGACAATCATAGATGATAAAATTTTTGTTAACTGTTAGTTATCTTAAGATATTTTAATAAATTTCTTATATTTTAAAATATGAAATAAATAATTGTATACTCGTTTGTATTATTAAGTTAATTATGTGATATATATTTATAACATAAAATTTATCAGTTAAAATTTTATCTTTAATGATTTTGATAAGCACGTTGATTGTGATATTTTTATTTAAAGTATTATTAAATGAAATTTAATTTTGAATATTATATTTTCTAGAGATTCTTATTTGATGCTCATCTTTGGTAGGTCATCATAAAGATGAAGGATCTCATAAAATTTTAAAATTTTTATTTAGTCTCTACTTTAAATCGCCATAGTGGGTAATATGACATGTAAATGAAGTATCATCATGACTTATCTAGATGTCAGATATTACATATATTATTTTATTATATTTTTAAAGTTTATTATTTATTAAATATTTTTTTTATTTAGAATTTTTTAGTATGTCATCGCTACTGGCCGACCTAAAAAATTCTATAATGATGGATAATTAAGATAAAAATAAATTTGCATAATATGAATTATTTTAGTAGTTTTTGAAGATCAAACCAAATGATCAATATTAATAATTAATTTGACATATTTTATCTTTTTTAATTGTCATTGTGATAAATGAATGAGATTAATTAACTTGAAGTTGAACTAATTTTAAAGATATCACCGTTAAGTTGAATAGTATATTGAATAAATCCTTTTTTTAGTATATTGAATAGTATGTCTCATTAGGTAGTTAGTATTGCAAATACAGTTATATGTATATATTTTTATATAAGATATATACAATGTCGAATCTTATTCAATAAAATTAGAATTTTATTTGTAATTATGTTAAAGTTTATATAGACTATTAAAGTTTGATTTTTTTAGGTATTTTAAATTCAACGATAAAGATGATGAGAGAGAATGTAGTTTTGCCCTCGAATCTTTTAGCTGAGTTATTGTTATCATCTATGTTTAACTTTAATTTATTTTATTATATTCACTATTTGTTAGTTTTTTAATATATGAGGTCGGACTAGAAGTAAGAGAATAAAAGTAATATTTTTTAATTTTTAACTTGTTTTTTAATTTATTTATTAATGTAAAAATTATTAAATAAAATAAATTAATTTTAATATAATGTGTATCAAAAATTATGTGTGTATCAAATATTTTGGAGGTTCTATCTCGTATTCTCATATCTGAAAGTTGTAGCTCATCACCAAACTAATATTAATTCTTCGCCGAATTAAAATTATAAATTATGATTAATTTTTTTTAACTTTAATAGTCTGAAGAGGAGAGATCAAAAATAGATGATAAAAATTATAGATTAACTATGAAAAATAAAATATATCAATATACTATTTATATAATTTTTTTATTAAAAAATATATATTTTTTATTTTTTTTTATTTTCTTAAGGTATGCCATGAAACTCTGGATGCAATTTGATGATTCAAAAAATTATTTTTTTTAATTAAAGTTGACATGACATCAACAGTGTTGTCCTATCAATGTCATGTCGGTGATACTGGACGAGCAACAAAAAAACAATTATATTAAATATAATTATTTTTTTTAAAAAAATGTTGCTTGGCATTCTGGCTGTGGTTGGCCGTTGGCATGATATGTGGCTTGTGCGACTTAGTTCCTACATGGCACGAGTCGTGCCAAGGACCGACACGACTATAGTTCAGGTATGATTATGGATTGTGTGGTGCTGGGTCTGACACTATTAAATCTGAACCACACCACTTGACTCCTCTAATTAGAAGTGATCATAGAAATTAAAATGGATCATAATATATATTATTGATTATTTTTCTTGTCTTTTTATTACGATAATATGAGATAAATATTTTTCAAGTAATTTTGTATTAAAGATGCTAATGTCGCAAGGCGTAGAAATATCTATATTTTGATGATTTAATTATTGTTTTTGACAAAGATTGTACTATTGAAAAAAAAGTTATATTAGTTATTCATATTTTAGAAGAATTAGATCATGATGTAGTAAACAATGATGGTGGTGTTGATATGATGATAAGGATATGCAATGTCTTAGAAAGTCTTGTTGCCAACTTTTATCAATAAAAGAAAAGACAATATAGAATTGTTGGTGAATTGGAGGAATTTCTCAATCTCAATAGGTTGAACATTTTGAAGTTAATTTATATTATCATGTTTTATTTATCAAGTATATATTTTATTTTTTAGTTTTGATATGTAGCAATTAAAAAACTTCAAAATTTATTATTTTTAAATATAAATATAAAGTTAATTTAAATTTAAATTTTATTGTTTTTATATTTGTTCAAAATTAGATGAATGTTTTAAATTATTTTATTGATAATTAATTGTAAATTTTAGGAAAATTATAATTCTATAGCTTTTATACTTGCTTAAAATTAGGATATTATTATTTTTAATTTTCTCATCTTGAAATAGGAAAAATATTTTACCTATGATAATTTTAATATTATAATAAATATAAATTAACTATTGATTTTGGTAAAATATAATGTTTTAATTTTTTACTTGATTTTTTGTATACCAGGGTTATATAACTTTTTGGAAAAATTATGTTTAATCGATCTAAAAAGAAAACATATATGTCTTGGTTCATTTTTTAAATCTTAAAAAAAACTCAAAACAAAAAATATTTATGTTATGGAGCCAAACAATTTATAAACTTTGAAATTAATATAGTAATGAGATTCAAATCGTAGTTTTTAAGGTTCTTTTTGCATTTGAAATCATTCAGTTACTAATACCGTATCATTTCTTAAGTGAATAATAAATAAATAAATAAATAAATAAATAAATTTATACACACAAACACACACGCACACGCACACACAAATGTATTTAAATTAATAAATATATGAACATATATGAATATAATATATATATATATGTGTGTGTGTCTGTGTGTGTGTATGGGATATATATGTATATATGTATATATTTATATTTGCATAGTTAGATATGGATATATATTTATATATGCATACATATTTATATTTGTATAGATATGCATATACGTATATAAATATTTATACGTATATAACTATGCACACACAAATATATATATATATGTATGTTTATGTATAGATTTATATTTATTTTTTTTAATCACTTCAGAAATGATTTGATGTTAGCAACTGGATGTTTCATGCGTGCAAAGAACCTTCAAGACTTGGGATCGAATCTCACCGCCACATAAATTTCTAAGTTTAAAAACTATATTGAAACCTTTGGAATTTTTTGATAAAACGGAAAACCACTGGGGCAAAATTAGTCTTTTGGTTCTGAAACGTAAAGTAATTTTTTGTTTTGTTATATGTTTTTTTTTTTTTTGAAAAAATAAAAAATTGGGTCAAAATATAAATATTTTCATTTTGGCTCACTTAAATATAATTTTTTCTAGATTTTTTTGACTAATTTTAATTTATCAAGTACATATTATTTTTCTTTTTGATATGTGGCAATTAAAAATCTTCAAAATATATTATTTTTAAATACAAGTATAAAGTTAATATAAATTATATCATAGGATAATTATCAATTTTTTTTTTTCATTCACATGTTTGTTTTATCAAATATTAGAATAGAAACAAGTAAATATTTTCATTTAGGATTCCTAAGGTATTCACATCACTAAAAAAATGAAATTAGTAATTCATTTCCATTCAAGGAATAAGAATGGAAATAAAATATTCATTGTCATCCTTGATTCCTGCATACCAAAATGTTTTGGGATTAATTTTTTCTTCCTTTTTCTAATTGGTTTAGGTAACATGATAAATCTTTTATGATACATTCAATGATTTAAGGTAAAATCATATTGGTGTTTTTTGACAAGAATAATTAGATTCATCGAGCATAAGTCGATAGATGTGATTTTTTTTGGAAACATCCACGATGAATAGAAGATTGGCCTTGAAAACTGGCAAGATACTTGATATCCCTAGGACGTGTCTTGTGCATGGAGTCATTCTTTCAATTTTTCACTTACATTCTTAATGGGATATTCCTGAAAGTCGGCGATATTATCTCATACGAGTCTCGAATCCGAGACATATCACCTTTCGATATAGTTGTCATTGCACAAGACATGATTTTTAATACATGCTTATAATGTAAAGATTTCTTAGATGATTATCTATCCTAATATTATCTTGCCAAGTATTTTGATCTTCGAAGTTTTCATGAGACTTGAGGTGTTAGTGTTTGTGTAATCATACACACTTATGTTCATAAACTTGTTCTATTTTGCTTAATACTCAATAGTACAAATTGTAAGATTCAATATTTTCATCAAATTGAGTCTCTTTAAGGATATTACTATTCAGCCGCATCATACATGTTAATAATAATGTATAATTAATTTTATTAAGAAAAATTATGATTTTGTAAATTGAAGTAAAATATAAAAATATAGTAAAATTGGTTTTCTAAGCAAATGTTTAATAATTATTTGTGCTTGAATTGGTTATAAGGATACGCGAGATCAAATTTACATATTTATTATCTAACTATGTTTAATTTTAATGAAAATATTATACTTCACAAAATATTTCAATTATTTCATGCTCATGAAATATTAATAATCATTATACAACTTATCGGTGAGTTTCATATTAAATTTTAATTTTTGAACTTGAAATTTTCCCTATAAAAGTTTTTAATCTCAATGTATTTAATCAATCTTTGTAAAAATTAAAATATGTTAGAAAATATGAGTGAAAAGTATCTTCATTACTACTAGTATTAGAGTTTCAACAATAGTTGTCTATTAATTTGTAAGAATTTTGTATTTTCATAGCAAAAGTACAGATAATTTAAAATATAAATACTTGAATAATTTGATGTATGTGAGTTTTAATCGAGCATTGCAAAGACACATAGAGGGGATGCAATGTGTACCTCACATTGTAGATCAAGGAGAGTATATTTTTTTTTTTTGAAATACAATCCATTAAGTCAAGCTCAAATAGGATATTCAATATGTACATATATTATGACAAAACTATCTCCCTATATGAATTATCAATATCATTACTAAGGTGTTTAGTATGCCTTACAGTCCATTGAGTTACTTTAAAACTTATTTATGATATTAACAAACTAAGATTGTTGTGTTGAGAGTTTAGTGCATTGTGAAGAATGATTTCGGATATAAATTGAAACATTCTTGCATTATTATTCATTCAAATACATATGAACAATCTCAAATAGTGGGATTAAAAGGTGAATATAATTCTTGAAATTTATCTCATTAGAACAAATTGGAACAAAAGCAAACATAAATTTCATGATAACTCTTGCAAATAATGTTATTCATACACACTCGAATGGCATTAGATATAGTTTCAAGATATTTTTTGATATTTATCTCAATTAAATACACATTGGAATATGGGATTTAAATATTCTACCAAAAAAATGAATTCTTAAATGATAAAAGCTTATCCAATCATGACTAAGCTTTAAAATATGTTTTAAACTAAGTTCTACATACAAATGAATCCCTTCTTATCATGTCCCGATATGATAAAATAATCCCTTCTTATCTTGGTTATTTTTCTGAGATAGGGTTATTAACTCTTTGAGCAGGTCTTATTCCTTGTTGAATATAGATCGTGTAAGGGTTCAATTGTTTCACTAGAATCTTTTATTTTTTTAATTCTTCCTGAAATTAATCTCAATTTTTTTTTTGAATTTGTTAGATCATATTATGATGTCTCGCCTCTCTTT
Source organism: Sapria himalayana (assembly GCA_029783825.1). Classification (NCBI taxonomy): domain Eukaryota; kingdom Viridiplantae; phylum Streptophyta; class Magnoliopsida; order Malpighiales; family Rafflesiaceae; genus Sapria; species Sapria himalayana. Next base: position 3,314,616 of record JAREIK010000357.1, on the reverse strand, counting down.
ATCATCATATATATATATATATATATATATATATCAATAAGTAAAGAATAAATTAATTCTATTTTTTGATCCAGAATTTTATGAAAAGAAATCCTCTTTAGCCTAGATGAGTTAGTATTTCTAGAGTCCATTCTAGTTGAGCTCCCAATGTGTTGGGAGTTGAGAGACTAGATCACACATGACTTCATGTTTATTTTGGAAAAAAAAAAAAGAATCTGCTTATCTAGTTTAGAAACAAGCGAAGTCTCCAAATAAATTTGAAGATTTTACAATTAATCTTTCGTATATTGATTTTTCGATTGTTCTTTGAAAGAAACACGTCTCTTTCTGAGTATTCTTTCAAGGATGACTTTAGAATCAGTTCATGATTAAATAAATAAATATTCTCCATTTTAATGGAACTTGAGAACTAATATTGTGATCTCTGTGAATGTATGTCATTGGTTGCATGTAAGTATTTGTTATAAAAAATTGATCTTGATCTTAAGATAGATAGTCTGAAGGCAAAACATACGAGGAGATTCACTCAGACTTTTAGAGTTGACTGTCAGGACATGTGAAATTCTTTAAATCAAACATATACTTGAGGAGAATTAATTTTAATCATTTTTTATTAATTTCTATAGTTATAGTTGGACAATGAGATATTTAGTTTCAATCTAATATTTTACAAACATATAGAGTAAAGCATATGGAGATAAATTATTTCATTTTAAGGCTTACGAAATAATTGTCATAATCTAAATTTATATAGTAGATCAACTAGGTGATATATTTATTAAGTTCTTGTGAATGTTTCAATTTATTTTGTATTTTTTCAACCTTGGTATTCTAAGTATTCATGCACTAGCATGAATTACATGTATGTATTTATATTTTATTTTATATATTTTTCATGCTTGTGATGAGAGTATCTCATCTATGGGTTACCCTAATATTTTTGCACTATTATATATATGATTAGGAAACATATTAATGTAATATGATGAAATAATATCGAGTCTTATTTTAAGACATGTTTGGCGTGTCAATAAAGTCAAATGGAGTAGAAGACATCCCCAAGTCCCCAATTGCCTTTTTTTCAATTTAGGAATATCAATGGGAGAACATCTCAATGGGTTTCATCACATTCTCCTAAGAGAAAACTTTGAAACATATTAGTAGGTTAGATAGTCTGATAAGTGAATTACATATTAAGCAAAAGTACTTTGTATTGTTAAAAGGTATTTGCAATAGTGAAATGAGTTAAAAATCTACCAAGTTATTGAATCAATTATAAAAGTGTTTTTGAGTTAGAAAAATGCTAAAAAATTATATATATTTCATTAATGAGGTCGTATATAGTGCATTAGACTTTTGCTTTGTATGAATTTTGCGAGAGGCTAGTATTTTAACAATCTTATTTTAAAAAATGAGATAGGTTATGTCCGATTAGTCTTGAATATAAAATCTATCATCTTTAAATGAATACACTTATTTTTCTACCAAAGTATGATTTTCAACATATCCATGCAATAAGATAGTTTCCTGGGTGATTCATCCAATATTATTTTCGCACAAATATTTTTAATTTTAAAATTTTTTAAGAGATTTTTTATGTTTCTGTTTGTGTATTCGTTCTCTAAATATCATCGACATGATGAAATATTAAATGCAAATATATTTAATAATAATTTATTAAATATAAATCTAATGATTTGTAAATTCTCATTGCTTATTTTTTTTACCCTCATCTCAATTTTTCCTTATTAATCACATGGTAGATGTATACTACAAACTTGCACACTCGTCAATCGTCTCGTTGGTGATGACGATCAAGTACAATTAACTTTGGAATTCTTATGAGATTAAGTGCATTAATAAAGGTTTAAACGCATCTGAATTCTCTTTGCTTGTTACACTTCTAGAATTTGAAATAATTGAGCACTCCCAATGCAATTTTGGTGATGTTCATCATTGTCTCATTCTTCCATAATGTGATGATTGAAATTTTACCACAGCTTGAGCACTGATGCATATTCTAGTACATTCATATACTAAAATAAAGGGGGCTTCTTTTATAATCCCAAGATCAAAATTTGGAGTTTGAATTTGGTGAATTTATGCTCATCCTTTCACACTCCCACTTCATCATGTTGCACGGGTCTTCATAAATTGCCCCTTACCTCATTCTCCATTTATTTTAGATGAAGTGATGGTGAAACCCAATTTGAATTTTTTCCCAATTATCAATGGTGGTGCCCACGTGCCCTACATCATCACCGCCTTGACATTACAAGAGAAAATTTGATCCTGCGACCAGTAGCATGGATAGCGCCATTGAAATTGAATAAACTTGCTCAAATTGCAGAGAGTGGTTCTGTTCTGATTTCTGTTGCAGAAAATTGGTGGCACATTAATCACACCTTATTGTTTCCTCAATGGGTTGCATCATGGCAGGGCATCAAACAAGAAGTGATCGTAGATCTTGTTGATCAGTGTCGTTCATTCCAAAACCGTGCCATACTCTTGGTGAACGACACAACGTGAGCATTTTATTGTTGGGCCTCCCCCATATTTTTGATCCCAGGGCATCAAAAAAAAAAAACCCCGTGTTTTGTTTCAGAGATGAGACCCTTCTATGTCGGGCATTGGCATTGAATGATGATCTACAGCATGTTCTTGGTCGCCATGACGATATTGCAAAGGAGAATGTCATGCCGCTTGAAGCAGACAGCAAGCCCCTGCCTTTTGTTCATCCTAGCCTTGATCATGAGGGTGAGGATGGTGATGAAGATGAAGATGATGATGAAGTAGATGACAGGCTCACACATCCTGGTCACAGGCGAGTACAATGCTTTCATATTTGATGCATCCAGTTTCTTCATAAAGATGGAACATGCAGCATCTCAGCAACCATGCCAATGGGCGTGGTTGCCTAGGCCCCTTCTCCTCCTGCTCTGAATCCAAACAACGCTGTAGGGCACCAAGAGTGGTCTCTCAAGGGCAAGGGCAAGGAAGGAAACCAGTCGGTGTTCGAGCCGAAGCGCAAGGTAGGGTGATGCCTCCTCCTCCCCCAGCGCAAGGCAGGGTGATACCTCCTCCTCCCTCGGCGCACAGGCCAATTGCCTTGAGCTCTGGCACAGTTGATTTTCTCAGTGGTGATGTCTACGCAGCGGTGGAATCCCCCCTGCAGGTGCCCGGGGGCAAGCAGCTTTCTGCAAGCCCAGCTTCTTCGTCTTCTCCATCCGTTGCTGCGCAACCTACTGATGCGGGGCCTGCTATTTCAAGCAAATCACCCCCTCAATGGCTGCCTCCAGCCCCATGGGATGCAGAAGCTTCCAGTTCTCTTCCTCCTCCGCCTTCCATGTATAACCAGAGACAGCAGTTCTTTGAGCAAAAACATGCCTTTTCGGCTGGTGCATCATATGAACATATGGTCAGACAAACCCAACATCTTTCCCTTGCCAAGAAGGAAGCCAAGCCCGAAGATGTGCTCTTTAAAGATTTGGTTGATTTTGCCAAAGCTAAATCTTCTTCATGAAACTCTACACTTATCTTTCCTTCTGAGAAAATAAATTAGTGTGTGTGTGTGTGCTTGCGCGTGTGGCTGTTGATATGGGCTTGTTTTGGCTGGGCTACCACATAGATTGTTGTTACTCTATTTACTGTCTTGTCTTCTCCTTAGTAACACTTGGGTAAGATTTTTCTGCTTGTTTTGGATGTGCATTTTTGTTTTAGAAATTGCAATTGAAAGATGCTTGTGGCATTTACTTACCTGCCCCTCTTGTTTCCATGTTTGTGGATTAAGTTTGTACATATGGGAAGGTTTATTTAGTCATTTGGTCATGGAGAAAAGGAATGTGTGTGTTTTGGTGAAGAAATTGGTTTGGAAACTGATTCTTAGAGAAGGTGCCATCTTTTCTCTCTTCTACATTGAAAAAGTGCTCATGCTTACGAATAATTGCTTGGGCATTGCAACCTATCATGATGCTATGCATATGTTGTTTCAATCGAACAGCTTCTTCTTCTTCTTCCCTAAGTGCTTCTAAGGGCATAAGCTCATGATTATAGTTAACATTTATTTTGTTTCTCTAGTTAATGTATTTTCTTGATACAATTGGGGATGACATTAATGTTAATTTTTTAAGCAATGTATCTGGCACATTAAATTTATGTTTTTATTGATTTGCCTTTTATTATTTATTCTCTATTATATTGTGAATCTAAATATTATTTAATAAGAATTGAGCATGATTTACTTTTTACGTATTTAAATAATGTAATATGATTTTCTCTAATATTAGTCTCTATGTTTTCTACAGTGTACAAAGATTTTGCTTTGGTATGAGGTGTTAGAGAGATTAGTATCTTGATAATCTTGTACCTGAAAGTTAGAACTGTTATGTTTGGTGAGTATTAAATTTGAGATCTATCATCCTTAAATAAAATGTTGATACATGTATACATGTTTACATATGTATACATATATCATATGTATATGTATGGGTCTCATATTGGAGATCAATCTGCTTTGGAGCTTCCAGGATCTTTAGGAGCTCATCGAGCTACTTTGGAGCTTCCGGGATCTCTAGGAGCTCATCGAGCTACTTTGGAGCTTCCAGGAGCTCATCGAGCTACTTTGGAGCTTCCAGGATCTCTAGGAGCTCATCGAGCTACTTTGGAGCTTCCAGGATCTCTAGGAGCTCATCGAGTTACTTTGGAGTTTCCAGGATCTCTAGGAGCTCATCGAGCTACTTTGAAACTTCCAGGAGCTCTTGGAGCTCATCGACCTCCTTGCAAGCTTGACGAGCTTCTGCTAGCTGGACTAGCTCTAGCTAGCTCGACGAGCCCTAGGAACTTGTGGTTATGTGAAGTTCAAGCACAAGCATAGCACATAGGGAGTTATGTTTTTTTCTTGTTTAAGGGTAATTTCGTATTAATATAAATTAGTATATCAAAAATTAATTATTTAAGAGTTTGTTGATCATTTTTTAAGTATTAAAAGTTATTTTTTTTTTAACTTTTTTGTGAATAGTGCGCCAAAACATAATTCTGCCTTAATTTTAAGTAGTTGAATTATAGGAAATCCAAAATCATATCATAAGCACTCATTCTAATGGTCATTATGAACTAGCTAGCATGGTATCTAGACGGCAAGATCATCATAATTGTTCAAAGATGAATCAGAAAGGCTCTTTCAATTTCAACATAATAGTTACCGAACCAAAAATTGAAGATGAAGTGAGCCTCAACATTGATAATGGTGATAAAGGCCCAAATAATGTCACTAATGAGTATTACTAATGAGTGGACCTTTTACGTATAATCCCATAATTTTTATAAATATTTTTCAGACTCTTCATTTTCACAATTTAATTGTTCTTATTTGCATTTCCATTTTATAGTTTAGAACAGATAACAATATTATCTCCTGGTCTATATATTAGACCAAGAGATCATAGCAGATAACAATATTATCTCAAGAACATGCTAAATGATTTAACAAGTACCATTACGAACGTATTCGACAACTCTGAGGATCAAACTCATATCATTAAGATTATTCATCTTTTTTTGTTAGTTCATATCCATCAAAACCCAACTCATCCTTGACATATTATGCACGTGTGGGTGTCCACTTACACAAATGCTAACATACACACACACACACTCACTCACTCACTCACTCACTCACTCACTCACACGCACACACTCGCACAATGCACACATGCACGCGCGCGCACACACACACACACACACGTGTGTGTGTGTGTGTGTGTGTATTATATGATTTGAATGTATTTGATAATTATATATTTATTTGCAAAACATGTGTAATATAAATTTTAATAAAATGATTCTATGTATTATATTTTAAACTATCAATATTTGTTAATGTTCATCAAGCAAATGTGACGATATAGTCATGCTAATTCTATTTTCTCAATGTTTAGCCATATTTAATATATGCTAGATAGTTTAATTATTGTTGTTATGATTTATTTCTCTTATTATTTTTAATATGTACAAATTCTAAGATTTATTAATTAAATTATATTTCATAAATAAATAATTATAGTATTCTAAATAATTTTAAAACTTAAATGTTCAAATTTGTGGTGACTTCTTTCATATCTTAATGCATTCCATGTAATATTCTACACTTTTATTACGAGTCATTGTAAAGTGAGAGTTGAAGCTATGTATACCACTTACTATTCAATTGCAGCATAGATATTGAGATATTATTAAGAAAAATTAGAATTTTATTATTTAATGTAAATAAAATTTATATAACTAGCTTGATGGTCTGACCTTTTCGATACTAATAGCTAACTTGTCCCCCCCCCCCCAAAAAAAATCTTTTTTATTTTTGCAACTGAATTAATGTTTTTTCCATTTCATTTGATATTCAAATGCAAAATTATTTCACCTAAATTTTTTATCATTGCATTGTCAAAATTTTCATTAGTTTTTTGATGCTTTTATATGAATCATCTTGAATTAATGAGTTTGATAGGTTTTTCTGTATTTATCTTTTATTTTATTAAAAAAAGTATTTGAATTATTATTTATAGGCCAACCACTTAAATATTTCAAGTTTTGGTTCACTTTTTTCAAAATAGTAAAAATTTGGAGACTTTTTAAAATATTATGTAACAGGTTCACCTAAACATAAAAATCCATATGTTTTTAGGTCCTCTTCGAAATTCCTTTTTTAATTTCTATGTTCATCTATTAAAATTTACTCCATGGTTTTGAACACAGTAAACCTATGTAGATGCTTTAAATCATTTTGGGATGGTCAAATGATAGCTTATTACATCATTCTTCCCATGATGGAAAAGTTTCTTTGACAAATTAGAAGTTTGCACTTCACCCGATGAATCATCCTCGGAGTGTGAAAGAGGCTTTTTCATGTATTAATAAATATCAAAAGTATGCAAATGGCTTGATAACTCCAAATGATAGACAATAGTGTTGATTTTCTTAATGATCTTCGAAGTGATCACATCTTATATAGACCATTTTTTAGCTACCAAATTGTTATATGCATAATCAAGAAAATGATCATTTGTCAAAATCACCTAAACAAAATCCTCCATTCATAAGTCATTATGACCACATTTTTCAGCCCACTTCTTATATCTATTTTAGTAGCTGCAACAGGGTGGTTGTCTGTTTGTTGAGTAATACATTGCAACTCAGTCATAAAGTATGACTTGTCAATGAGCACGAACCATGCTTGGCAAAGCAAGAAAATTTTGAGGATCTCAAGGTATAAACTATAAAATCATATACCACCTGAAAAGGGCTAAGCTCAATAAGTTCCCCACTAAATTATTAACTACCCTAGTTTGATAGATAGTTTGTGGATGCTATGCCATTGAAGTTCGTCGTAGTAGTATTAACTAACCATAAAAAACTCTGCTAGGAATGACTCATTGAGTGTTATGATCATACATGATTGTTGAAGGCAAGCCATGAAAGTGCTAAAAGTCTCGAATGCATAAGAGTGTGACACATACAACATATATCATTTGTTTGCATAAGATTGTCATTTTTTATGAAATGATTCACCACAACCAAAAGAGAATTATTACTAATGTTAGTCCATGAATGAGTAGGTAATGGAAGATACATATACAAGCCTACACTAGTCGATGAACCTTTAATCAACTAAAAAAGATGATACCAAATGACATGTCAAGTATGATCATAGTCAACATGTTCATAATTATGCAATTCTTAGATAATATTTAAACACGAACAACCCTATGGGGCACTTAATTGAAACCCCAAGAAAGAAATCTATCATGTAGAAAAAAAATCAACTTGCTTGCATTTAGAGTAGCACATGAAAAGAAAAGTTCAATGAGATATAGATCTAGAAAAGCATCTAAACCTAGTATGATGACACAACTAAGAGCATTAATCACATGGTTCAACATGTCAGTTTTCTTTTTTTTTTATTTTTTATTATGTTGGCCTTAAGTTTGATGATCAAAATGAACTATTATAACAAGTAATGAGGTCAATAATTCACTACTAGAATTATAGTATAGAACTCAATATCATATGTACGAGATCAAAGTTTAGAACTAGATAATTTCTTACTATAATTGGCAATTAGGCCACTAGATTGGCTTAACAAGGCTCCAAAATAAATTTCTGATATGTCCCAATGTGACCCAAATGGTTGATTTAGGTGCACAAGCATAAGAATCGGGGTGGCCGACAACTAGAGTTTAATTCCTTGAAAAGCATCATCATTCTTAACTTCTAGAATTCAAGTAAATTTATTATCCTTGATATAATCTGTAATCAATATTAAGATACTTCTAAAATGAGGGATGAAGCATTTATAAAATGACACAAGACCATGAAAGCTATGCAAGGCTATTCATTGGCACAACATAACCAAGAAAGTATACTTCATTAGACATGAAAGTACACTTAGTAGAAGCAACTTACAACATATTCTAACAAAGGACCATCATAAGTTGTAAGTTCTGTCTTTGGTATTACAGAAAGAAAAAACCAATCAAAAGCTAGATGACAAGGCCCTGATAGATTTTAGAGCTATGTTCCATAATCAAAAGCTATATCATAAGTTGTAAGTTTTGTAAGGGTCTGAAAGATATCCAACATCTCCATAACCAAACAATCATGGCCTTGATATTTTGGAATAAAATAATCTCATGTGACATGTTCCATATAGATATCTTAAACATGCTTAATTTCATACAGAAATTATGTCTTATAAGTAAATTAGCTGAAAAAATAAATATCTGATTTAGTATAATTAAATAAATACATCATACACAAATTTTACAAAGACGTGATATTCTAGAATCAATTTTTTTTTTATTTTCCTTTTTAATCGAAATGATTGTTTAGTCATTTCAATTAGTCTAACATCAGCAATTTGAATTGTTTCCATACTCTTTTTTTGAATGATATAGGCTAGGCTTATTACATCATTTTTTTTTTAGTTTAAAAATATATTAACATGAAAATTGAGTGATGAGAAAACAAAAAAAAAAAATTCAAAAAATTCATAAACATTTTAGAATGTTTAACTTTAAGTCAATAATCACTTCTATTATTTGTACTGTCAAAATTTATCAAATTATGAAAAAGATAAATGAACCCTTTTATAAAACTAAGGTTGGAATATTGTATATCACATTTCTAGTAGTCCTAATATTGAGTATACAAAAATATCACTTTCAAGATTATAGATAATCCTAGTCATGTACAAATTGGTGTTGAAAAAAAAAAAAGTTTTGAGATATCGTTATGATAGTCAAAATAAATGGTTTTATGTTAGTAACTGAAAAGGATGTGTTGATTATATGAAAGCATCTTAAAATGTATTTTTTTTTGCTAGTTCAAGTGCATTTTTTTCAGCTTCCATGAAATAACATAAGTATCTCAATCTACATATATAAATTGAGTATCTATTAGCATCATTATATATCAACTTCTTCTTCTTAATTAACTACAAAAAATTCAAATATTTTAATGAAAATTTTAAAAATTTTTTCAACTTGTGTATTTTTTTGAAAATAGATCTACCATTTTTATGAAAAAAAAAAAAATTCTAGCTATCATATTTTAATGGTACAATTTTAACATTACAATTCTAACAAGCAAGTTATTCATATTTTGATGAAAATACATTCTTCAACATTTTCACTATTTGAGTATATATAAGTTTAAGTCTTAAATAATGTTAATGAGAGAATATTGAATATGTGACTTGATTATTATTTTGTATCAAATAAGTATGTTTAATGCTTCAATATTATCTATTATTTGTAGTAATGAGTATTGGCATACCTTTTTTTGGGGTACCTTTGTGGGCTAAGTAGGAAACAAAATAAAATGATGAGAAATTTACAATCTATAGTTAAGAAATTGTCAAGATCTACAATGACTATATCATCATTTTTATTATTTGTTGCCATACAATTATATTTAGGTTGCATCCCTAAAATTACTATTGATTATGATCATAATTAGGTATGATGATTATCCATATATGTGTATATATTTTTATATTGATGTAACTTTTGGTTGGTCATAACTTGTTTTTTTTTTTTGGCCCAGTTTAAACTTTGTATGACACCATTTTAACACTAGTCTATCCAAACTTGGAATGATCTAAATTGAAATAAATCAAATCCAATGTGATCAAACTAGGATCGATTTCAGACCCAACCCAATGTAATCTTGTTATTTGGATGTATTGGCATGTACAACCATGTCAAATTTTAACCATTCAATCCAACCAGGTCATATGAGATCAATCAGTCTGATGTTCCCAAATTCTCCAGGCACAAGGAAGCTCATACTTATTGTCATATAGTTAAGGTATGTATTCATGCTTTACCAAAATATTAATATTCTTAATTACAAAGTAACACGCATGCATTAGCATTTACAATGAGTACACGGATTGACAAGGTATGTAATTGGGCTTGTCCAATATAATTCTTAAAATTATTAAAATTATTGTGAGGTAGATCATAAGCACCATGGTTCCATGAATAATGGTGAACATGATCATGTCCTTGCCTTTTCCCATGATTATTTCTACATCCAATCAATGAATGGAAATGGATATAGCATTAACGTAAAAGAATGACCTAGGTCTTGTAGGTTGAGATAAGTGATTCTTGAATAATAGTTCAAAAATAACCATGGCTATTTTTCTAAGCTGCGAGGACGAGGAGACACACTTTTAATTCAAAGTATTTCGTAAAAGGACATGTAATATTGTTGCTATATGATATATTATATAGATGAAAAGCAAGGTGTGTTTTATCATGTATGTCCTATCAATGATCTTTCCTCCACATATTTTTAGCTAAGAGCTAATTTTAAATAAGATTGAGTTGTTGTTAATGGTAAATTTGAAATTTGATAATCATAAATAAAGTTAATAACAATGGATTCTCAAAAGTATTATAATATTTTGATGGTCATATTATTCTTTCATAATTTTTCAAGTGATCCTTGAATCTATCACATAAAAATATTTACTTTTTGGGTTTTTGTTAATATTAAATGAAGTCATATTAAGGACATCATGATTTTGCATGGATGCAATATGTTTTTCTTCTTCATGCTTCAGGCTTTTATAGTTTAGACTTTGAAATTGAGAGTCATCATATCTTTTATATTGTTTTTTGACTTATATAACTCATATTTGCAAATTCAAAACTTCAAGATTCAAAATTTCATGTTGTAAAATTGATAGTTTCAATATTTGAGTAGCTTCAGGTTATGAATAGCTCATGACTATATGATTTTCATTGTATATTATTTAATATCTCTTCAACATAGTTTTTGCTATGGATATAATGGCATCAAATCATTCATATTTTGTTTTTGAATTAATATCTACATATAATATTTGGAGATGAAGAGTTTCCTTTCTAGCTTTGTAAGATGAGTTGAAATATTTGGTTGCTTTTCTAGACTTTATGAGATACCTTTTAGAGTCCATTATTACTAATAATATGTTTTAAAATAGAGAAATATTGACATAGGATAGAAGAAGAAGATGGAGGGAATACAACCCATCTTTTCTCTATATTTTCATTTATCAAAGTTTTATTTTTATAGAGTTTTCATAATTATAGTAATACTTAAGATCATTAATACTAAAGAGAAGTTGTGTGTTCATTCATACTTATTTTGATTATTTATAACATCATTAATGATATTAATAAGTTATATTATCATTCATATTTAAAAAAAAAAATCACCCTCCCCCAATCCTCCCTCACCAATCACACACATTTAAATTTGAAGTTATTATGAGATCCAGTGCATTAATTATTGTTTAAACGCATCTAAGATCATTCATACTTATTTATCAAAGAATTGATGATTTTACTTTTCTAATTTTATCTGCTTCATATACCATAATTTTTAGAAAAAAAAAATAATATTTAAGGAGTTGGAAAAATTAATATTTACTATGAGTAGAACAAAATTTTTAAAATTAGTGGGAACAAAGGACATTTGTAATAAACTCATAAAAGTATCCAAAATACCCTTCATTTGATGTGACCTTCATTTGATTAATGTGACCTTCAGTTTTTGAATGTTGCAAGCTCTTTTCAAATTGCATATCAGCTTCTCTCATTTTAAGCACACACCTTATGTATCTTAAAGGATCTAACTTCTATTGTTCTCCCTCCTTCACACTCCCTCCCTCCCTCTCTCTCTCTCTCATCCCTATCTTCCTCCCTTCACTCTCTCTCTACCCACCTTCCTTTCTTTGTCTCATTAACTGAGAACATGATAAATGCAAATCCATGTCTATAAAAAATGGTGTGGGATGGAGGATTTACAATCATTGGATATTTTTTTCTTGGAGAGGCTAAAGCTGAATTTATGACATAATTTTCATAAGATGTAATTTGTCAAATGCTAATTCTTAACTTAATAAAAATGGTGACATTATTCCATCTCAAACTTTTTTAAACCCATATTCACATAAAAAGAATAATTTTTATAATTTATTGAAATGATAATCATGGTCACCAAGTGGAAATCTAATATATCACATATTGGTTGATTTTCACTAGTTTTAATAAGATATACAAGTTTTGAATAAATGCACTATTTAGAGGTACCTCTCACTCAAAATTTTAATAACATGTATCCATTAGATGTTGATCTTCAATAACAAAAAATAAGTAAAAAATGAAGTTAACTTCTCCATCAACTTCTTAGCAAAACCCTCCCTTTGCTTAATAAAAATGCATTGAAAAATCATTATTCATATCTTGTGATGAATATTAGAGTTGTAAACAAAATGTTCCAAAAAATTCATCACCTTTCATGGATTAAATTCCAATGTGGAGAAGTTGGGCTAAAATACACAACCATTCTAGAATTGAGTGGTTCCTATATAAAGGTCAAAACTAATAGTATACGGTATGTTATATTGGTTAATGGATGATACATGTACGAGTATATTATCCCTCACAAGATAGTGACAATCCTTTGAGTTGTTTTCACTCATATGGTTCTCATTAGTGAAACATAAAGGAAGAATATATAAGTTATGTGAGTATGGTTCTTATAAATCTAAAAGTATAAATATTTACAAATCATATCATTTGTTGGACTTTATGATACATGAGATAAGAGAATAAGAATGTACACATAGAGGATCGATCAATAGTAGTGAATGAGTTGCCTAAATATATGGGCTTGATTTGACTCTCGAGAATATCAACTGAGAATATTCTATCAATGGAGTGAATAAGATATACTCACTAATAAGCTTTTGAGAGAATATCTAACTAATAAAATTGAGCAGCATAACAAATGCACAATAAGTTTTTCAAATATTGCTAATGAATATTTAGTTTGATTAGTAAACATGAGTTTTGTAATTACCCTCGAGAAAAGATTATTCTTTTTTAGTAGTTTAGCTGATATTAATTTCTATAAAATTTTATGGATCTTATGGCTAGTCTTTTTATCTTGTTTGAAAAGTGGATAGTTTTATTATGTATTTTGCTTGTATTTTTTTTTTGTTTTTAGCATACTTTTATGAGCTAAAGTTCTGGGACTAAACTAATACCACTAGATCTAAATATCAAAAGAATCAGGAGAGCGATTTCTAAATAAAGAGCTAATAGAGAACTTATGGAGGGAAATAATTGTAAAAGAAAGCTCTAAGGCAATAATGGGCAAGTTGTTTAAGAGTTCATACACCACCATACATTGGGAGATTATTAATAATTCATTATGATGAATAGTTATTTGGGCTCAAGCAATGCCCCTCCCATGCCTTTCCAAGCCTAATATCTGAGATTGAATACAACTAGTAGAAGCAAACTATTTTGGGTTGAAGTCAAGTCTAATAGTAATGGTTAAACAACACTAATATAGAAATAGATGAAGGATATAAGAGGATCATAACTTGCATGTCATGATATTTTTGGATCTATGCAACATGGTAAACATGATTAAAGTTAGCTCTAATACAACAATGCTACATCTATTCCCATTCTCATTAAAGAAGATAGCATTGAGTTAGTTCTGGTTAGAGGTGCTAAATGAGTCAGGTGGCCTGAGGATGTCCCATGGCTTGACCCAATTCACTAGTGTCTGATGCCTGACCCAGCATGACATGGTCCAGAACTATGCCTCGAGCTGGCCTGACCATCCATGGAATGGTCTGTGCCATGTTGGGCCAGCATGAGTTATGCCTCGTACCGGGCCAGGGATAACCTATGCACATGGCCCAACGGCATGGTTAACCAGCATGGGTCGAATTAAAAAAAAATCGACCGCCCCATTGGGGTTGTCGATTTTTTAAAAAACAATCGGCCACGAGGCCGATTGTAATTAGCTGCCTCATAAGCCAACCACTCACCAGCCATACACTCAAGGCCATGCCACCATTGGTTGTTTGACATGGTCGGGCACGATCATGCCACCATTCGCCATTTGGCACGGTCGGGCATGCCTGTGCACTCGGCCTTGCCCACCATGTCATGGTGGGCCATGCCACCATGCCATGCATGGCACAACATGGGAATTTAACCATGTCGTGCATAGCACGACATAAAAATTTAACCGTGCACAGCACGACTTAGGAATTTAACTGTGTCGTGCATGAAATGGCATGGTGGCATGACTATACCTTGAAAAAATGGCTCGTGCCAGCACGGCATAGCATGTTTGACACCTCTAGTTCTATTAATTATCTTATGACTCCATTAAGAGTTGAGATGAACTAGTGAGAGTTTTTTTTTACTAATTTTTTCTCACCTCAAATCATTTCTTAGTTATGGAGTGAGATAAATCAGCTTTGGAAAAATAAGCAATACTTTGTAAGATGCATATGACCATTTTAAGAAGTTATTGAGGAGGTCCCCTCAACATGAGTTTGAGTTGTAGTTCCAAGCACAAAGTTTTTACAATGAATTGAATTATATAATGAGGTGCACGATTAATGCAACCACATGTAGTTTGATTATGAATAAATCATTAGAAGATGAACATTATTTATTTGAGGAGCTAGCAAAGAATAAATACTAGACTCTAATGAATCATTCCTTTGAGAGAAGATAAGCAAAAGTATTGGAGTTAGGCTGATTTGCAACAACAAAAGCAAAAATAAATGATCTTCTAAAAAAGTTTAGCACCCAAGAGAAAAAGAGAAGAGGGTCAAAGAAAATTATCATTTTGCATCCACACAAAATAGTGAAGATGGATCCCATTTATCAAATGGAGTAAGCCAATAAAATACAAAGTAAATGGTACATGTAAAATTCATAACTCCTGCAAAAATTTTCCAAAATGTTGACTTCCACTAAAGATATTCCCAGAGATGAAGGCTCTAATGCCACATTTAACAAACTCATGACTTTATAGAAAGTGCAAGCCTCACCCCCCGCAAATAAAATAAGCAAAGAAATAAAGAAGTGGATGAAAGTTACCTAAGTCTATGGAGATAAAAAAAATAATTATAATTTATAAATAGTAAGAAAAATTTGAAGATGTATGAGACTAAAAATATGACTGAGAAGTATAATAAAATTATTACAAGGAATACTTCTTAGGAAATTGAAGGACCCAAAAAAATTTATTATGCCTTGTATTATTGGGGACCATACATTTCAGAAAATATTATCCGACTTGAGATCAATTGTTAACTTCATGCCCTAGTTGATTTAACGATAGTTGAATCTCAGAAAAATTACTTTAACATCTTTCTTACTCAAAATGGCTAATCAGACTATAAGCACCCAGATGAAATTATTGAAAATATTTTGGTTAGATTCGATATTATTATTTGTATAGTTGATTGTGTTGTATTAGATATATAGGACGATATCTATGTACTATTAATTTTGGGACATCCATTTTGGCCACTAGACAAGTCCTTATCAACGTTAAGAAAGAGAAGTTCATTCTCCATATTGGTGAGGGGCAAGTAATATTTAATCTTTATAAATGCTTGTGGGTCAAGATAGTGACTTTATTTAACAAGTGGACTTCTATGAGGTCGTGACTTTATTTAACTTTTGATGAAAAGATTTTATATAATATTATTGGTTGAATGAAAATAAAAGAGGTAACATGAAAGTGCTAAAGATTTTAACTTTGGAGCTGTGGAAGTGATGAAGATGAGTAAGATAATGAGGAAGAACCATGACTTTTTTCAGAGTTGACTTCTATGAGGTTATGATATTATTCAAAGTTGTGACCTTGGAGAAATTTCATACAAACAACTTCAAGAAAATTGAAGTAGCAAAGGTGAAAGATAAGGCTGCCATAAAAAATTATCAAGGATTCAATCAAATATAATATAATGATTATGCACAGTTCCATGACTTTGGATGTATAGAAATAAATTGGCCAAGTAAATCTCAAAGACAATGTCATGACTATGCACAATATTGCAACGAATGTATTACAGAATTAAATTGGTCAAAAAATTCAAAAGGAATAAGTCACAATTATGCCCAACATTACAAATTTTGATGTGCATAATGAAATGATCTATCAAAAGCTCAAAAATAAAGTCACAATTGTGCACAACACCATTAATTTGATGTTAAAATCTATTTAAAAATGACAAAGAAAAATTATAAGAGAATAATTTATTTATTCTTAGCATCATAACTTTGAGGATACAAGAAGAAAAAGGTCAAAGTAGCTGTAAAGAAGAAGACACGTCATTCACCAAAATTATGACATCCAAAAAAAATACTAAATAAACAAATATATTTAAAGATTGAGGAATAAAAAATAAAAAAAGGAGGTAAAATAATATATTAAATAGCTAGCATGGATTGGAAAGATCATGGATGGAGAAAATAGGGTATTGATGGTCTAACTATGAATATTAAATATAATACCACTTGAGAGGTAACCCATGAAATTTTATTTTGTATATGTGTGATGTAATAGATATTTTATATCCAACACATTAATGATTGTATACACCCAACTTCCCATAAGTATAATCATGGAATTCAAACCTCACCATGATTGTAATTATATGATTACTACAAGTTACTTTACAATTTTAAGATACTACGACACTCAAAACCTAGCCATAGAGAAAAAAATATTTTTTTTTGAGATGAAGTAAAGTTTTTTACTAAGGAGAGATTATTATTATGACCAATTAGATAGAGTTTTGTCCAAGAATAACCATGAATCTGATCAATAAGCGGAAAACCTCTAAAAAATCAATTTCATTATTATTCATCAAAATCTACCAAAACTCTATAGTCATGAAATCAATCTATTTATATTTCTTTCTCATGCTTACATATCATCTAAAAATACCAAAATACTTAACAATATTTATTAGTTTTGAATATCAAATAAGAAAGACCATTTTTTATATCATGGTTATTCATAGCACCATGGTCATATGATACACATGAAAGGCAATTCCCAATGATTTTGCCATTTTCAGTATCATGACTAATAACAAATCCATGATTATTCCTAATATTACGGTCACATGATACACATGAGAGATCATTACAAATGCGATGACCATTCCCAATGATATGACTATATGATGAATGAAAGAGATTAGTATTAAAGTTGTGATCATTATCAATGTCATGACTTTGTATTGCAAATGTGTTAGGTCCAAATCATGGTTATTTCTCAGGATTGTGACATTGTGTTATAAAAAAATTGGGACATATTCTAGAGCTTTGAAAACTTTCTAGAGTCACAAAGCTGTGCTCAAGAGAGTAAGGCCATAGTCATGGCTTTCATTTGAAATACTTAATTTTCTACTTAAAGTAATATAAAAATATTAGAGCATAAAATAGGAAAAAAAAAAAGAGAATCTTTATATTTTCACACACCCAGTAGATTTCAAAGCATATCCACCAAACCCTAGGAGCAATATTTACACTCTATAGGTGCTCCACAAGTAAACAACAAATACAAGATATAAGATAAACCTTAGAATTGGGGGTCATGACTTTCAAGCCCCCCTGGCTAGGATAGATTTAATAAAATATATCAAAATAGCATAAGACAAGTATTACATGGATATTTAAAAAAAGCACAATTCACAACTCCCACAATTCAATTGATGCGATATATTTCCTCAAAACTACAAGCAAAATTACAAACGATCACATAGAAATGGATTTGCAATGTCATTTCAAGTAAAAAGCACAACCATGAAAAACAAATATTTTTTAAAACATACTTACGTTTTCCTTAAAATCAAGAAAATTCCACAATAACACCCAAATCCCTAGGAAGGGCAATAAAATAAAAGATTCTTGTACCATCTTGTATAACATAAATTTTTTTTAAAAAATCCAGATATATTAGAAAAATATCTTGAAATTGAAACATTATTTAGTAAATATAATACCTCATATGAACATTAATAGATCAAATAGATTATTTACACATAGATATTTTTTAGTTAGAAGATAATAAGAAGGGCACAGACACATTAGAAAATGATGCCTTTATGAGTGAGAAAAATATTATTTTAATATTAGCAAAGAGAGAGAAGGAAATTATAAAAAAAAGGTAAAAATAAAACGATTCTATTTTTGGGAATCTTAGTTTGTGTTTCCATATGAAAAAAATATAAAAATTACACTTGTAGGGTATTCCATAAGTGATCAGGTCATGATCATTAATACTTTTTAAGAACAACTTAAACGAAAATATCATTTGATGCCATTTTTAGGTGAAGTCAGTTTCTCATTTTTGTGCTGCCTATTTGGCACATTTTAGGCTCACAGAATTTACAAAACCACTCGCCTTTAGGCACGCTCTGACGGGGAGGATTCATGCAGTAAATATGGAAACCCTGATCGCACCCATCACACAGAACTAGCTGGTCGTCATCTCCATCTGATTGACAGACGATGCAGCGACAAGAAGGGCAATACCATGATGAACCACATGATTTCAACAGTCTGTCAGGCAGGCATCTATCATGGTAGTACTTAAACGGGCAGCCAAGATTATCACATACTCTAAACGGTTCCCCAGCCTCCACGTTACGCCTACATATTTTGCAAGGGTGGCTAGTGTCTGTCGGATTCCTCGGGCAGGCATTAACAGTTCGGGTCGTCTTCAACCTCTGGCACACAGAACAGTTTTCATGAAGAGACGTCATGCCATTGAAAGTGCAGATGGCACAGTACCAGCTTCCATGGGGAATCTCCTTGATAGTAGGCTTGATGCATGAGATATGAAAAGTCCCCTCGCATGAATCACAGATCAAGGTATCATTCTCACGTGCACTTTGCCCACATTTCTTGCAAACACACCCCATGTACAAGCCCCTGTGGTCTTCTGTTAATTCCAGTTTGCCAGCAGAATCAGACTTCCATATCCCCAGCTGTGTGGTAGTCAACGAATTACAAAACCCATCAGACCAAATCTCAGATAAGTTGATGAACTAACTCAAACCTCTTCTTCCAGTTCCATATTTCATTACCACGTGAACTACACACCAAATAACAGTACCACCACACCCACAGGCCTTAGAAACCATTACCTCTGAAATTCCATCTTGAGAGAGCGTGCATCGCGAAGAGTCTCTGAACTGATAGAAGAAAACAACTAATATGAAAAGGAATCAACAAGCCCAAAAAATAAGAGAAAAAACATTAAACATTATCCTCTCTGTTCATCAATCTGGTTCTGCAAAGCATTGCACTTGGTAATAATGCTGCAAGATGATGGATAACGCATACCTCACCATGCTTTCCATCCACATATTTGCACTCCAATGAGCTCCTCCACTAGAAATAAGCAATTTATATAAAAAAAAGAAAAAAAAAAGGAGTAATACATTTGCACATTCTTTGGCAAGTATAGCTGCATTAACATATTAGAATCACCATATGCATGTTTCTTTAGGGGAATAAACAAATAGATTACACAAACAAAACAAATACTAGATCCAATATCACTTTTGATGATAGTTCTTCAACCTTGACTTGAAGAACTTTGATTGAATCATAATTATAAGAGATCAAGTCTTGATATGATAACATACACATTCATCCAAAGAAAATAGGTATCTGGTTCAAGATAGACAGGCACAACCTCTCTAATTTATTAGGGACGAGACTTGCAAAGATATATACATCTCTTAAACCCAGCAAAAAGTGAGAGCCATATGCACTGAGTATAGACACACACGCACGCGCGCACACACATTATAGGAGAGAGAGAGAGTCCTAGATTAGGTCTCTTACCTGTTCATTAAAAGAAGTCCTTGACAACTCTGATAGGCAGTTGGCATGAGATATCAATTCCGTAGCACTATCTCGAATTGTTCTCCATATCTGTGAAAGAATGGCTTCAAGTCAACCAGAGTATGAATATAGAATTTTGAAGGAATAAAAGGCATTCTCTTAAAAAGAATTGGGGATTGATATCAGTGCATTCTGCAGAAAAAATATGTCATTGGACAAGAACAGTTGATGAATTAGTGAGCTGAGTGATTTAAAGATATGCATGAGTGAGCATCGAAGGGAAACCAGGCCATGGGGTTGAAGTTCCAAGTAATGAGATGTAAACCTGTTGAATATCTTCATAGAAGAGCATGGGTGAGCTTTCATATGCTCCATCCTTCAATCTCTTTTTTATTGAACTTAATATTAAGAGATTTTCTAACTTTAGGCCTTGAAAATTATCAGCTAGTAGCTTACAAAAAGATGCAAACTTTTCAGAGCCAATGATATTGAAGAAAACACGCCAACACATCTCCGTGCAAAGATGATGATGTGCTTCATTCAAGGTCACATTAGATTTAGACTCAACATTTTCTTTGGGAGCATCACAAATCTCCTTGGACATCAACTTTATCTGCGTGGAAGACGCACACTTATCTTCTTCACAAGCTTCAGACTCCTGCAAGACACAACCAATAGCAGAATGGCTAAACTCATCTAAATTCAACTGATCCCTAACATCTCGGGATTGCTATCACCAAGTGAGAAGAAACTTGGTTGCAAGGAGAACCTTATCTGGAACTATACGTGGATGTGGGACCTCTGTGCAGCCCAATAAGCTATCATTAACTCCACATAATGATTGGTGCATGTTTTGAAGGAGAGAAACCTCATTTGAACAATTCAAAGCAGAATTATCATGGTGGTTTTCCCATAAATCTTTTGTTGTCTGAAAGATATTAGAGATGAACGGATTAAGAAATAGTTAACCTTTTGCCTGCTCACTTAAAATTGGAGTTTCTGCTTCCCATCTCAAATGTGAGATACATACATGCTTACATATATAGGCAGACACATACACATATGATTGGGGGTGGTTTCAATTTATGATGGTGTTTAATAACAGCTAAAGATTTTTCAAGCATACAGCTCAAAAATTTGATCAAAAAGATACATTCTTTTTACAACAAACAAACAACAATGCAGCACACAACAGGTTGGAGGAGGCACAACCAGAACAGAACCTCCAAACCATTGGATTATACGCGATTCCTTCCATAAGCCAAACTAACAAATAAATGTTTCCAACAATTCAATAATCCTTCACTATATCACTTCCAGTATTATTTTCGAACTCCCGTAATGGGATCATGCCAAATCATGTCCCAGAGTCGCCAAAATAAGCTTAAGCAAAAACAGATTATAAAGAAACAAACAGCTGCAACAGTTTTCTGTGCATTGCGGATGGAAAACTAAACGACGTGCACTTTCGAAGACGTGCTAGAGTGTTACGAAATAACAATATACCTCGGTTGTCAATTTACCATCATCTTTTACTAAATTTCGCCAGTCTGATTCCGAATTTTTCCCTGAAGTCTGTTTATTATACTTCCTCCTCTTATATGTTTGTAGAGTCCGTTTGACGACAGAGCTGCAGCTAGCTGAACAAGAATCATTCCCAATCCCAAATTCATTTCTCAAGAAACGATGCTTCCCACCCAGATCATCGCCGCAGGTTCTAATCTTATCTGAATCCATTACTTACTGGTTAGAACCTCAGCCTCAACTTCAGTAACGAAATTAGGGTTTCACGGCGAACATTCATGACGTTAAAACATATAAATTTGACGACACCAATTACCACTGTTTATCATATTTTGATAAGTTTCAACTTCAAATCTTATTGGACTATTAGAGTTGCGGTTGCCGTCGCTGACAATGCATAGTTTCGTTTCGCGAAAACAATACGTGAGTTTGTGAGTTATTATAAAAAATTAAAGAGCAAACGTACATTTCAATTCCAAGTCATTCGCATACAAAATTAAAACTAGAAAAACATATGTTCAATAATATCCTATATTTATAAAAAAAAACATATTTATCTTAATAAGTTTTTTGAGATTAATAATAGAGATGTAAAACGGAAAGTGCCGGTCACGGCACGGGCTCCGCAGCACGATTCCACCGGGTTCGGCCCAAGGTTTGGCGGCGCGCCGGCACGCCGCCCTCCCGCAACGATTCTTCTTCACTATTGGAGCTCAGTGAGCCTCGCCCGTGAGGCTCAGGTTCTGCTGCTGGGGTAATTTCTCGACTCGTGCTGAGATATTATGCTAATGGGCCATGGTACCGTGCCGAGCAAGGCACGGCACAAGTCCTGGTTGGCATCGGCACGGCACAACACGATTGGTGCCATGGACAGACACGCCACGGGCATAGGCACGTGAAATTTTAGTGCCGTGCCGGCCCAGTCACGGTCAAATCGTGCCATGCCTTGTGTCGAATCATGCCGTTCCTCGTGTCAGACCGGGCAGACCCAGCACGGTTGACACCTCTAATTAATAAGGATCTAAATTTCATATAATTGTTGATATTTTTGGTGAAAAATGTATATGCTAAATTACTATTTAATCTAATTGTTTGCATGTCCTTTACTATTCAAGTCATGACTTATATGGATTATATTAAAACTAACTAGAAAACAATAACTCATGAAATTAGAAAAGTACTACTACAAACTTAAAACAAACCTAAGATCGAATATACTAACAGTAATGTAATTCGATTAGTAAAGGATAAAAAACTACACAACCCTAGAAGATATGAGTTCGATCACCAGGGATGCCAGATATGTATCTCAAGGTATCTTTACCAAATATCATATTCAGAATACCAGGATGAGGATCTTGCCTGCTCGACCATGGGAATAATAGGAGATGTGTTGGGGGAGGGGAGAAAAGGGGGGAAAAAACATAAGAACAAATCTTAAGAAACTCAATTGTCTAATTCCTAGTGTGGGTCTTCTTTGCATGGCTCATGCGAAGGCTAACAATTCCTCCCCCTTAAGAATCTTTGTCTTAAAGGATGAAATTGGGCATAGGACCAAGACAAATGCTAGACATTCTCCCAAGTTGTCTTCTACTTGAGAGTAGGTCCACTTGATCGATACGACTATTCCTCCATCTTAAGCAGATATTGCCCCTTTTGAATGATGCATCGATCAAGCACGACTTTGGGTTGTAATGAAATCATGGTAGTATACTACAAGAAATTTATAGATTGTTGACAAAAATTATTGACGGATTAATTTTTATTGGTAATTTCCAACTAGATAATGATGAAAAATGGTATATTTTTTCACATAATTTTGCTACCGTTTACCAATAGAAAAACTAATGAAAATTACCTATGAAATTATTTCGTAGATACATTTTCATGTATCATGTGGGCACCATATTTTAGGCACCATTTACTAACATAAAACCTATGAAAAAAATAACATAATGTGTTTTTTATATATAATTGGAAATTTACCTATGGAATACACATGGTAGATTACCTATGGAAATATTTCGTCGATAAATTTCTACTTATTGGTGGAATACCTATATATAATTACCAACGAAAATATTACATAGGTAATTTTGATATGGCGTCTGCAAAATTTAGGTATCATTTATCAACAAAAAACCTATAGGAACCCAATTATGAAAGTGTTTCGTCGATAAATTTCAACATTCTAATGGACAGTGGACTATCTATGGAAGTGTTCTGGAGGTAATTTTCTTAATATCATTAATTTTCAATTGCAGTAACTTTTATAGAAACTAAAGTGGTGCAACTTGGGCATTTGGTTGACTTGCCACATAACTCTGGCATCTTCTCGATTTCACACTTTGGGGCATCTACTCTACTTGAAATTGGGATCTTCTCTACTTGTCACATGACTCAATTAAGGTATTAGATATATTGTCAAGCTTATTGAGGGAACAAGATTAAAGTATACTTATGTTTATTATGATACATGGGTCTTTTCAATTAGCTTTTAGCTTTCCAGTTGTTGGGTCTACATTATTTTCAAAAATTCATCTCATGATCAAGTTTAACACATGATCTAGTTAGAATTATGAATTGTTTTGAGAATTTTGAATAGGTTGTAGGCATCCCTAGTGTTACTCTAGTTTTAGTGTAGTTCCATAATCTAATTTATAAAAGTATCACTCTAGTTGATGCTCAACTTATTGTCTAATATTCTCATATGACCTCTGGCAGTTCCTTAATCTAATTTTAGTGTAGTTATTAGTTACCAATGTTTTGTTAGAAAAATTTTTTTGGTCATTGCTTTGAGAGTAGCATACAATGGAATACAAATTCTTAAACTTTTATTTTGAGTTGAAATATCTTAATGTGACACTATCAAATGGGGTTCCATTGTCTTTGATAATAGAACAAAATATCTCGAATCAATAAACTATGTACCTTCACATCAATTGGACAACATCCTTATCTTTTGTAGAGTCATATACATCTAGTTCCACCTATTTGATAAAATAATCATTAGCAATCAATTATTGTTTCAGTTTCATGTATGTTATTGACAATGATACCAATATATATCTCCAACTATACAATTGGCCAATGACAAGAAATGTGAGTCGTTATCATAAATAAAGTTTGTCTCGGGCATTGGTTGTGCTTTTTCACACATAATACATAGTATCTTATTTATGGTTGGTCAATAGTATGCCTAATTATGTACCATAATGGCTAAAATGCATCTGCATAAATGATTTCATTAAATTCATTTATGTAATTTAGCTAGCATATACTATTCAAACAATTTAGCTAGGATCATAAAATGATTCCTTATATAGATATCCATTCAGCTAGACTCTATCACACATATATCATGTACCCAAGTGGAATTAGTTAAGGATTTTGAGTGAGATTAGATAGATATCAATATTATCTCTTATATAGAAAATGTAACGCCTACCCTAACTAGGGCATTAGCTCACAAATTTGTATCTCTTGGTACATGTATCTTTTATTAGTATAGAATTTATAAAAATCAATTGCTTCATAGTTGGAACACCCTTATATAATAATATCCACCCAGGGGTTGAAGAGGAAAAACTCCAAGAAAATGACTAGAATTTCAGTCATTATATAGGTTCAAATTATGTGTGTGTGTGTGTGTGTGTGTAACCAGAGTTATGATTGAATGTGTTTCCTCTTGTAATAAAACTCTAATGTGTGTGTGTGTGTGTGTGTGTGTGTGTGTGTGTCATTAATTAGTGTTACAAATTTACATATTGTTAACTAGATCAATCACCTACTCTATAGTTGTTTGTTCATACACATGCAAAAAATATTGATGGAAAGACTTTTATTAACTAACAGTCCAAAGATATTAATGTAAATTATTCTCTCACTTAACATATTATGTCTTATCTTTCATTTAGTTGATTATTACAATTGAATATGTTTATGTATTTGCATAAAGTTATTGAGGTTATGCAAGAGTAACTAACACACAATAATAAAATTATAGATAAAAATAATATATTTCTAGATGTTGTGGGTGGACAACAAAAAGATCGAGTTTATCGGCTTGACTCACAAGCTACACAATATAATAATTCTGGCTCTACCTCTTTTTCCACATTAGCATTTGATATTTCTCAATAAAATATGGAAGAAACTTAGTAGCTACAATACAAGATTAGTGATCAAGATAAAATGATTAGAGATCTATACGAGAGATGACATAACTATTATTCAAGCATTTGGATGAAATATCTACATGTGGACAAGTACCAGTATCATACATTCATACTTCGCATGACCATGATAATGAGCATCAAACCTCTCACGATGCTCACATCTATGATGATGTTATTTAGTTACTTTGTTTAAATTTATTGAAATATTTATGTATTTTTTTTAAATTCATTTGAACTATTTAGAATGTTTTTTTTTTGTTATTGGGAAATATTAGTGTTATATTATTTGGGATGATTATTATATTTAAATTTTATTTTATGAGAATCATACAATATGTTTTAATTTGGGTTTAAGAGCTAAGTTATATTTATAAAATTATAAATAAATTTTCATAATTCACTATAATGTATCGATGAAATACCTACAGAAGAAGTAAATATTATATATAAATTACCGATTGATTATCTATAAAATCACCAAGTAAATATTGATGATGAACTTCCTTAGCTATCTTCTTATTGATAATTTACCGATGGAATACCTATAAAAATAGTTATCAATTTCCAATTGATTACCTACAAGCTCACCAATAATGTATCAAAGGAACTTTCGACAGTATATTACTAACATTTTACTTAAGGATTTTTTTTTTGGATTTTGTGATACCTTTGTAGATTTCTCTCAACTTTAGCTATCACTTTTCTATAAATTACTGATGGAGTTTCTGTAAATAATTTACCTACACATTTTTTCTTGCCGTTATTAATTTTTTCTTTACACATAAGGCGTGTATTTATAGTTGTTTGTCTTTGATTTTTTGTTTTTGTTTTAAATTTAACATGCAACACTTGTTTTAATAACACATCAATGTGTTTTATAGAAATATGTCGTGGTATATTTCTAAAAACTATATTATTAGTATTATTTATTTAAATTCATTCATATTACACGTTTTTTTTTTAAAAAAAAACACATTTTACATACTTATCTATTTTCTCAAAATACATATTAACGTGTGTTTTGTAAGTATATCTGTCTTTTCATATTGCGCATCGTTATAAATTATCTTTTGATTTTTAAAAACAGACATCATTAAATAAAATCACATTTTATTAAAATACATCATCTCATAATGTTCCTAAAAACAAATATTATTTAATAAAATATTAGTTTATTAAAATAAATCTTTTTTTGGTTTCACTAAAAACAAAAAACATAGCTTAATATTAAATCACATTATAATATTATACATTACTCTACTTCAACCCAATACTTTGTTTCCAATTTGTTTGAACTGTTCAACCATGTAGGTTCATATTGTTGGGAAAGTTGGATTTCAAAAAAATCCTTTCTCTTGATAATGTGTGTATCATTTTCTTTTATTTAGAATTCTCATTGTTTTAACAAGAAGAATATATCTCAAACGAGCATATGCTGTTCAACATAGACATTGTCCATATACCTCTGATCCAACTTTAATGAAGAAGTCAATGGTTTAGTGGTACAACATCGTCCGTGACATTTCTTATTAAAAGGAAATCTATCACATCTACACTTAAATATCATTTAATAATATGACATTTTGTTTTTTTTTTATTTTATACTATGATATTAAAGATTATACATATATAATCAATTTTAATCCAATACAAATCAATTAATTTGATTTAATAATAAAATTAAACAATTCGATTCTAATCAAATTAATTATTCTGATTATATACACACTCATACTTTAAACAAATAAATAAATATCTTTAAAACATATTTCTGATGGTATTAGATAAGGCTACGGAAGGGGTGCTAACTAAATGGTATCTCAGGCTCTCAATGTAAATTATATTACACCATAATTTACATTAATTATAATTCATACAACTATATAATTATTATTATGCTTACTCATTTATTCAAGATAATATGTGTCTTTTATTATTTTGAAACTTATTAAGCTCATCATATTAAGATTACGCATACTCATTGAATGAATTAAATTACTGACAATCTAATTCAATTAATATCTAATTATTTCCTCAAAAATTTCCACTTAACTTTATTTAAAATGCTAGATCAAAATCCACCCATAGGGTCTGACAATATCAAAACTTATAAGCTTTATCAAGGGGGCATCAACAATCCTTCTAACATAATATGAATTATATCATCAATAAATATTCATCAAACACTTGATAAAGTTATCTAATTCATAGAGTTCATTAATCTATTTTTGGATCTCATTCTTTATTAATCAAAATAACTATTAACAAGTATACATTATTATTAATTACTTCATGAATAAAAATACTAATATTTATAATAATGATGATGTATTATATTTTGTGTCAGTACAAAATAATCATACCATAGTGGTTCCATTGAATACACATGAGTGTACAAGCACTAGAAGTTAAAACTTTACCATTCTCTATAATCAATATAGAACAATTAAAATCTTGTGATATAATCTTACTAACAGATTAACTAGTTCTATCTAAATTATGAACAACAAATTTATATTTTATATGAACTGATAATTTGATCTTTCGTGCTAAAGTCAAACTATATGCACCACATAATCTACTATGTAGAATAAAGAACAGATGCATTTCCATAAATTTAACTCATTATAAATTTGTTTAATAAAATAAGAAAATGATGCAAACCAATTAGAAAGAAAAAATAACCAGGGATAGCTTTTGATATACAATGGTTCCTATAATCTCCCACTAACTTAAAGCCATGATGCTACATATCTATCTCTCATTTCTTCCACATATTTATCAAAAGTTGTAGTTAAAAGTCTATTCATAAAAAGATCTATCAAGTTGTCTGCCGATATTATTTTTGTCATCACCATATCTTCTCTTTTATAGTATCTCTTATTAGATGATAATTATGTTTGATGAGTTCACCTTCTTATAGATTCTAGGTTTCTTATAGTTAACAACTATTCCACTATTATCACAAATAAGTGTAATAGGTAGTTTTATAAAAGGAATGACTCATAGATCTATTAGGGAGTTCCTAAGCTATACAATCTTCTTGGATGCCTCTGAAGCTATCATATACTCGAAATCCATGATGGAATCAGCAATACAAGATTGCTTGATATTCATCCAACTTGTCGCTCCATTTCACAAGGTAAATATATAATCTAATGTGTACATTCTCAAATCCTCATATAATTGGAAATCAAAGTCTTTATACCTAACAAGTACAAGAATATCCGCTTGGTACACCAACATATAATTTCTAATCCTTTTCAAGTACTTGATTATGTGTTTTACTATAGTCTAATTTTATTATCCTGGCTTATATTGATATCTACTTATCATGCATACAAAAAAATAAATATTATGTTTGGTGCAAAAATATTATATACATCAGGCTTCATATTGTTGATACATAAGGAACTATCTTCATTTTCTCTATGTCACTAGGTGTTTTGAGATAATGATCTTTGATAGAGTGATTCTATGTTTTAAAGGAAGAATATATTTCTTGGAATCTTGTATGCTAAATTTGATATTTTGTGCTAAAGCCAAATCTCTATGCACCACATCATCTACTATGAAAATAAAGAACACGTGCATTTCCATAAATTCAACTCATTATAAATTAGTTTAATATAATAAGAAAATGATGCAAACCAGTTAGAAGGAAAAAAAATAACCAAAAATAGCTTTTAATATAAAATGGTTCCTATAATCTCCCATCGACTTAAAGCCATGATGTCACACATCTAACTCTCATTCCTTCCACATATTTATCAAAAGTTGTGTCGAGAAGTCTTTTCATTAAAGAATCCATCAAAGTTGTCTGCAGATATTACTTTTGTCACAACCATATCTCGTCTTTTTATAATATCTCTTATTAGATGATAATTATGCTTGATGTGTCCACCTTCTTATAAATTCTAGGTTCCTTCTATTTAGCAACTGCTCCACTATTATCACAAATAAGTGTAATAGGTAGTTTCATAGAAGAAATTATTCATAGATCCATTATGGAGTTCCAAAGCCATACAATCTTCTTGGATGCCTCTGAAGCTATCACATACTCAATATCTATGATAGAATCAATAATATAAGATTATTTGATACTCCTACAACTTGTAGCTCCATTTCACAATGTAAATATATAATATGATGTGGACTTTCTTAAATCTTCATATAATTGGAAATCCAAGTCTCTATACCTAATAGGTATAAGAATATCTGCTTGGTACACCGACATATAATTTCTAGTCCTTTTCAAGTAATTGATTATGTGTTTTACTATTGTCTAATTTTCTTTTCATGAGTTAGATTGATATCTACTTATTATGCATACAACAAAATAAATATCATATTTGGTGCAAAGTATTATATACATTAGGCTTCTTAATATTGATGCATAAGAAACTACCTTTATCTTCTCTATCTTGCTATGTGTTTTGGGATAATGATCTTTGAGAGAGTGATTCCATGTTTTAAAGGAATGATATATTTCTTGGAATTTTGCATGCTAAATTGAGTCAATATATGATCAATATAAATATATTGAGACAAGCTCAACATTCATTGCTTACCATCTTGCAAAAGCTTAATTTTAAGATAATGAGTAGTTTCTCCTTAGTTTGTCATATCAAATTGATCGGATAACCAAACCCCAACAAAAGATAATAAACTCATATCATTACCATTGAGAAATATATCATCAATTGTATAATACTAAAAACACTATCACACTACTGAATCACTTCATATATACACAATACTCATCTCGATATTAATCAAAGCCATAAGACTTAATGACTTGATCAAATTAAGCATTCTAGGATCTAGATACTTATTTTAGCCCATAATGAACTTCTTTAATTTATACAACTTATGCTCTTGGTCTTTTCTCTAAAACTATTAGAATTCATAATATAAATATATTCTTCAAGATGCTCATTTAAAAATATAGTTTTTATATCTATTTATCAAATTTCATAGTCATAATGAGTTGTGAGGCTATTGGGAAAAAAGTTTTCTCATAATTGATTCTCTCTTTCTAAGTAAATTTTTTGCAATAAGCTTGTCATTATATATCTCGGTAATAAGATCCACTTGTATAAATGATACCATATGTTTCTCTCTTTGTATTTATCCACTTGTACTTGATGGCTTATTTCCCTTTAGGTAGTTCTATAAGATCCTAAAAATGATTGGAATATATTAATTGCATCTATGATTCAATAGCCTTTTGTCAACATTGTGCAGCTTTATCTTTAAGCACTTCATCATAA
Organism: Sapria himalayana; assembly: GCA_029783825.1. Lineage (NCBI taxonomy): Eukaryota > Viridiplantae > Streptophyta > Magnoliopsida > Malpighiales > Rafflesiaceae > Sapria > Sapria himalayana. The sequence continues at coordinate 3,283,401 of JAREIK010000357.1, read as the reverse complement.
CTTTTATAATTAGTATTTATCTCATCAGGAATTCAATAATAAGACTCTTTCAAAAGTGTATAGCATGTAGATTGATGAATAACTCTCTCACTACGATGAGAAACCCCTCTCGGTTATATACTTTTAGTGATATGTATAGTATATAATTTGTTTTGTTATATATTTTATTAACTCTCTGTTTTGTTTTTCTATTTAATTTATAGGTATAGGTAAATATATGTTGAGAGATTAGATACATGGTAATGGAATAATAATGGGGGTCCAGTTGCTCACTCAATGGGACGGAGGAATTTTTGGAGCATGACCCGGTCTACTCTGAAGATCCAACTCATTTATATTTTATGTAGAACCCTAATTATTCTATATATATACATATTGTATCTGTAATTATAAATGTGTGCTCTGCTCTTTTTATTTCTCTCTCTCAATTATGTACTTAAATATTTTGGGTTAATAAATTTGTAAATGCTATGCACTTTTCTGGTGGACATAGCTAGTCATATTGAACTGCTAGTGAACCATGTTAAAACTATTATTTGTTGTGGTTGTGTTATGTTGTTTTGAACAATCCATTGATATTATATTCTACATAATCACTATATATACACAGATAGAAAATTCTAACAATATGCTTTGTAAATATTAATCTTTTGAATTGTTATGATCATTGCTCTTTTAAGTTCAACTAGCATATCAATGATAGATTCATGAGGTTTAGTATTAAAATTATCATCAATAGTTCATTCATTACGATGAGACAATGAAGTATTTAAAATATTACCTTATCATGTTTTTTCTTGTATTATCATTATTGAAGGAGGTTGGACTAGTTTATTTCCTCATAATTTTTCTAGAATAATCCTACTTCTAGGCTTGTGATTTCTTATATAGTCTTCTTCTAGGAATTGTGTATTGATACTAATAATGACATTCTGATCCTTTGAATTATAAAATGAACCATATTTAGTTTCTATTAGATATCCCACAATGAAACAAACTTCCATTCTTAGTTCCAACTTATCTATTTTCCTTTTCAGCACATTACCATGCAACCACACAAATGAATATATTTTAGACTAGGCTTACATCCAGTCCATAATGCAATTAGAGTAGTAGGTATAGACTTAGATGGAATTAAGTTTAAAATATAAGTTATTATTTCTAATGCACATCTCCAGAAGAAATCATGCATATTCCAATAACTCATCATCAATCTTATCATTTCCATAAGAGTCATATTCCTTCTTTCTATCTCACCATTCTACTGTGGAATGTCAGATGCAAATAACTAAGATGTAATCTCTTAATCTAATAAGTAGTCTTTAATCCCTATCAAGAGGTACTCACCACTATGATCAAATCATAGTATCTTAAGATATTTATTTTGATATTCTTTGTTTCCATTTATTAATCATATCTTGAGTAATCATTAATAAAAGTGATAAAATACTCAAAACTACCTCTTGCTTGGATACGCATGAGAACACATAAATTAGAATAAACCAACTCTAGTGACTCATAATCAATATAGTAGAGACAATATTAATAATATAAAAGTTATCTTTTACTGCACTAAAAAATATAAACTTCTTATTTAAGTAAATTGTGATAAAATCATTGAACAAACAAATCATTCTTAATCAAATTGGTGATAGAAATCAAGTTTCTTATGATCGAAGGTACATAAAGACAATCTCTTAAAAATAAAATATCTCAAGCTGAAGCAAGAAATCTCTCACTGCAATAGTCACTATGTTTGTAGCATTTCGTATGTGAAGATTGATCTCATCATTACTCAATTATCTTATTTTTTGGAACCGCTACAAAGGATTGCAAACAATATTAGTGGCACACATATCTACACACCAGGTATCCATAGATACCTCCGTAATACATATTTCAACTATAAATAATTTAGATTTACCTTAAGTATTTAGCTTATTGAGATAAACTAGACAATGCTTCTTCTAGTGTCCTAACTACTTGTAATGAAAATAATTTCCCTTCAGCTTCTTCACTCCCACTTATGACTTAGAAGTTGTTTGTGAAACATGAGCATGTTTTTGAAATTTTTTCCTCTTATTACCTTTAAATTTAGAAGAAATCTTTTCATCCATTAATACACCATATAGTTTCCTGATAATACTTTCAGCCGAAACTAATTTTTTAAGTAATTGTGTCAATGTCCAATCAAGTTTATTTATGTTATAATTTAGGCAGGATTACATATAATAATTAGGTAGAAACTAAATAATAATATGATTCTGAGAATCCACATCAACCTCAACTCCAAAGATTTCTAGTTCATTCAGAAAACCAATTATCTTTAAAACATGATCACTCACTATAATATTTTCAACCATAGTAGTATTCATCAGATCTTTCATGACCTTTTGTCTAGTAGAACGAATCTAATTCCCAAACATTTCTTTGAGATTGAATATCTTGTCATCTCATTAGCCTTTACCCATTTATCATATGGCTTGGCTTCCTCATCGACTTGCCCTTCGTGAGGTTTATCTAGGTACAGATCTGTGAGTATAAATTTATATTTTTTAGTAGTTAGGATGATGTCAAGGTTTCTTTTCCAATCTATAAAATTAGTCCAATCAAGTTTATTTTCATTGAGAATTGAGGTGAGTGGGTTGAATGATATTTTCTTTAAAATACCTAAAAATTTTACAATGAGCTTATAAAATTAAATTCTATCACAAGAATTATTTTCCTCCAATTCTTGAATGAATTCATTATCATTTCGATATTTCATGAATAGTATGTTTTGATGGGAGGGCATCTACTATTCATTATTTATTCAAATAAGCTAATTCCTATTAATCTTATTATCTAGGTAGTAAGTCATGCCAAACAAGATTTAAGTGACGACTTATCTTCGCTCCTACAAATAATAGCAATGAATCAGATAGAGATGATGATATTATTCATTATTAAGTAGAAACCATCACCTAATTCTAAATGGATTGATCCTTAAATGAATCGATCAGATGGAGAATTGATCCATTCAAACAATCTATAGAATTATCTTATAGTGGTTTGTACTTAGTATACCTACCATCCTATATGTCCAATATGGAGAAGGTATCAAGATCAACAAAATATTAATCGACTTGCATAATCTTCAAAGTAGTGATGGATACCATGAGATTCATTCTTAATGAATTCCCTCGCCTACTTAGATATTTTAAAACTGAGGGTTATTATTTTAAACAAAATAGGAATTTGTTCATGGCTTTTTGAAATGTATATTTTAAAACAAATTGAGGGTTGCTATTTTAGGCACATAACTATCATACAAGTTGATATCTTACATACTCGTAGCAATCAATTCATACCATCACATCCACAACTACATGTCATTATATATATGTCATAACATACATATTTATAAGATATGCCACAAATACATGATGACTAAGCAAAACTAGTATCTAAATGTTGAAGAACCTAGCTATATTGGATTTAGGGCCCTCTAACCTAGAGGTGTCAAATAGGCCGGGCTGCCCTGGCCCGGCCTATTTTTTTTGAGCACGAGCGTGCCTTCATGCCGGGCCAGCCACGGTTACTGTACCGTGTCGTGCCTGGCCATGCACGGTTTAAAAAAGCTGGGCCCGGTACGGCCCGAAGGCACGGAAAGCCGTGCCGTGCCCTGCCGAACCCGCTCGGGCCTGGGCTAGCCTTACGGGCCATGCCAGGCAGTGCGGGCCAGAAATTTTTTTTTTTATCTTTTTTATTTTATTTATATAAATTATTAAAATATATATATAATTTTAGATAATGTATAGTATTATATATTTATAATATGAAAAATGTTAAATTTTATTAAAATAACAAAGTTTAAATTTTTTTTTATGTAATATAAAATTAGTTTAAAATTTATTATAATTATATAATAAAGTTATAAATTTTTAAATGAAAAATTAAAACAAAAAAATAAATAAATCAATACATTTTGTTAATAAAAATAAAAATTAAAAAAAACATAAGCAACTCAAATGAAAAATGACCAATCAGTAGAGGTGTCAACCGTGCCGGGCCGGCCCGGCACGGAAAAAATCCGTGCCCGGGCCCGTGCCGTGCCCGGCTTTGACACGAACCATGCCGTGCCTGGCCCGGCACGGTTCGGCCCGTGGCACGGCAAACCGGCACGGGTTTATCCCGTGCCGGGAGCCCCGTGAGTCCGACCGCATGCTTCCCCTTCCGCAAAAAAAGACCGTGGGTCGGGTCTAATTCAACCCGACCCGCGGTCCCCTGTTTCCCGAACCGCTCGGACAGGTTTGCCCGAGCGGGCCAGGAGAGGCACGGCACGGCCCGTCGTGCCTGCGGGCCGTGCCCGGCACGGCACGGTAGCACGATCGTGCTCGTGAAAAATGGGTCGTGCCGTGCCGTGCCGGGCCGGCCCGTTTGACACCTCTACCAATCAGCCATTTGAAACCAAAGGTCCGAACCAAACAAATTACAATATCAACACAACGTACAAACAAAGCCTACAATCAATAAAAAAAACATCGAAATCAAAAAATAGTAGATCATCATCAATCAGCATATTATGAGCATCATCAACCGCAACATCAAGATCAGTTTCATATGGATCATCATTATCGGCAATCAACTTCTCCGCCATCATAGTGGATGCGACTGTAGTCCCAGTCCCAGTTTCAGCACGATCATGAATGCTAAATCTCGAATTATCCCAATCCTTCAAACAAGCCAAGGCCTCAACAATATCTAGACGTAATCTCGATCTCCTATCCGAAATCACGTTCACTGCAACAAAAAAAGCAGACTCCGATGCTACGCTCGACACCAGAGGAGTCAGTAGATCCCGTGTCATCCTAGATAGCACGGGAAAGGTGGACTCATATGATTTCCATCACTATAATAAATCAAGATTCTAAGTATCATAATGTGATAGGATTGAGTAGTAATCGGTATCTAAGTACCGAGAAAGCTCGCTCCTATGTGATGGTCAAGCCCTACATTTCCCCCTCGCTAGCTGAATGGAAAAATCATCATCTCTAAATAAGGTATCAATATCCGTAATCACAGTCTCACTACTACCACCACCATACCTAGTATCGTAGTATGTGAATAGGTCAGTCAACTTCTCGTGAATGAACCCTTCAGGTGGGTCTTCCAGGTTCATGCACGAGAAAATGTAAGTCATAGTGTTTTCTACCCCTTCCGCCTTAACCCTAGGGTCCATGCATGCAGCGAGGCAATAAAGAGATGGAACGGTGAACCAGTACTTCAAGTAATTAGTTTCCATCTCTACAACCATATGGCTAAGTATCGGGTCAGCTCGATACTTCCTAAACATGCTACTAATGTTGCATATGCACCGGAGTGCAATGCAAGTGGTGGGCGTATAAACCGATGAACACATGTTCGTCGTGTCATAAAAAATCTTCAGGAATTTCATTTATGAAATTCCTGAAGCCCAGTCAGTGTCGTCAATAATAAGTTCGTCACTCTTACTATTGACGTAGTTGGATATCACGTGTTCGTATCCAACACATGATTCTAACATCAGGTACATGTAATTCTAACGATGTCTCACATCCGATTGGAATTTCTTCTTCTTAAGATTCGCAGACAAACAGAGACTACCAAACTCTTGTTCTCTGTGAGGAGTACGAATATATTTTAGTGCATTAAGTATATTATCCAACCCGGGGGAACACACCTTCATACATGCTTGAACAAGCTGGTTAATCATGTGACACATGCATCTGACATGAAAGATCTCTCCTAATGGTGCATCTTTAATATTCATAACAAACATGTTGATCGCTACTCCATTATTAGATGTGTTATCGAAGGTGATACTAAAAATTTTATTTTGAATTTTATATTCCCTAAAGATTTTTATCATACACTCAAAAATGGTCGGGCTATCATAAGGATGAAGAATCTCAGAGAATCCTAAAATTTTTTTATTGATTGTCCAGTTTGAATCTACATAATGGCTGGTGAGACATGCATAAAAAGATTCATCGTGACTTGTCCAGATATCGGACGTCACGGATACCACTCCACTATATGCCATAAATTTATTAATTATTTTTTGTTTTTCTAACTTATATATCTTTAGTATGTCATTCCTAGATGTGGACCTAGGAATCCTACGATAAGCTGGCTGAAAATATGTCTGTATGATGTGCACTACTCTTTGATCTCCTGAAAATCTGATCGGAAGATCCATCAATGTGATAAGTCTAGTCATGTCGTCCCTACCCAACTCACTGGAGTATATGAAGGAAGTAAAATTTGAGACTGAACTCGATCCAGTCTCAAAAAATGCAGTGCCAAGTTAGGTTTGCCTAGGATCTAATGGTCTATGTTTTTTGGTGCATAATTCGGCATGCCTCTTAAGGTGCCCAGTCCAAAACGAACTCTTACATGTTAAAAGTCTCATACAATATTTGCACTGTGTCATTTCTTGTTCCTCAATCTTAACGTTTTTTTTTTGTTTTATTATATTAAAATGAGTCCAAACTACAGAAGTCCTCCTAATTTTTTGTTTTTTAGAAGTTTGGGTTGAGACGACTGGAGAAACCAAAGTTTCAGCAGCCTCAGACCTCTGTGTAATATTTTTATTTTCTAAATTTAAATATGTTTCAGTTGTATTTGTCATTTTTTATGATTTTTGTTTTTAAGAATAGTTTAATAAAGACTAGAAGACTGATTTTAATTTTTTCTAATTTTGGTCTAGAGAAAGAAACTAGAGAGAGAAAGTTAAAAAAACGTAAAATAAATTACCCGGTAAAAGCAGTGAGGTCGGTCACATGCACGGTTCACCACAGTCAAACTCTAGTGTTCAAAACTCAAGTTGAGATTCCCAAAAATCCAAGCCGAACGCCAAAATCCCGATGCCCAAGAGAGAGAGGCAATATTTTTGAGAGAGAAAAAGAATGATTTGAGAGAATTTATATTTATGAAAAACATAAATGGTAAAGAGAGGGGGATGAAATTTATAGATTAAAGATAATAATTTTTTTTAATTTTTTAGGGGGCAGAATCATGAGGGCCGTTGGTATCTGCCCCCTAGTCGTTGGAGGCGAGATCCAACGGCTGAAAATTTAATTTTATATTAATTTTTTTTCCCGTTGGGGGGGTATATGGATCGGTTCAAGCCTTGTGGGAGTGGGACCGCGGGTCGGGTCCAATCAGACCCGACCCGCGGTCTTTTTTGCGGAAGGGGCGTGGGGCTATCGCAGGGTCGGGCTCAGGGGACACCCGGCACGTGACGAACCCGTGCCGGTGTGCCGTGCCACAGGCCGAACCGTGCCGGGTCAGGCACAGCACGGCACGGGCCAGGCACGGCTCATGCCTAACCCGGGCACGGTATAGGCCCGGGCAAGGTATTTTCCCGTGCCGGCCCGGCCCGGTTAACACCTCTACTCTAACCTTAGACTTTCCATGAGGAAATTTAGGGCTTGGTATATTGCTCTAAACTAGGCTGAATTTTCCTAGGTTTGAGAAATTTGGTTATTCTCTTCACTATTTTCTACCACTATGAGTTCCACCAAATGCACTGTTGTTGGCTATGACTACCACTAGAGGCACCATCGTTGGTCATGTCAACAACTACATGCATCATTGCCAAATTCAACCACCACCAAAGGCTCCATTGTTGGTCTCATCAACCTCCACAGGCACTATCACTAACTACAAATACCACTATTGGCACTATTGTTGGCCATGACAACCTCTATAAGCAACATCGCTGGTTGTGACTACCATTGGTGTTACTATCATTGGCCATAACTACCTTGACAAACATTATCAACGACTTTGAATACCACTACTAGCACTGTCGTTGACCATGTCTAACACTAAGGGAATTGTCGTTCACCGCAACAAACACCACAATAAGAGAATGCTCAAAATAGAGCAAAAACAAAAAAAAAAACTACAACCCCATGTGAAAACCCACACATCAACAAGTCAAAATACAACCTTAAAATTAAATGTATCATAACACATAACACTTAATCCATAATCCATCAAATATAGTTGAGTTATTTAACTCAGTCAACATAGGTTAGAATTCCTCTATTTAAGTGATGCATTTATACATTCAACATCTAAATTATTAAAACGTAATCCATCCATGTGCAATATCATCACTATCCCTCTGATACCATTTTTGGGAAGCTTAGATTTCAAAAAATCCTTTCTTGCGATAACATGCATAGGATGTAATTTTTTTCTTTTATTTAGAAATCTTGTTGTTTCAACACACAAATCATACAATAAATGAGCGTGTATAATTTGGCATAGACATCTCTCATATACCTATGATCGAACTTCAATGAAGAAGGTGATGCTACAGTCATGCAGCATTGCCCATGCCATTTTTTATTAAAAAAATAAAAATTATTACATCAACACTTAAATATCATTAAATAATGTGATGTTTTGTTTTCTTTTATTTTACTTTTAAAATATGATATTAAAGATTATATATATATATATATATTGTAGTATATAATTTATTTTATTATTTGTTTCCTTAACTCTTTATTTTGTTTCTCTATTTTATTTATATGTGTAGATACTAATATGTTAAGAGATTGGATATGTGGCATTGGACAATAAAGAGGTCTTGTTGCCCGATCAGTGAGCAAGAGAAATTTTTGGAGTATGACCTGATCAGCTCTAAAGATCCGACTCATTTCTATTTCATGTAGAACCCTAATTATTCTGTGTGTGTGTGTGTGTGTGTGTGTGTGTGTGTGTGTGTGTGTGTGTTGTATCTGTTATTGCAAATTGTAACTCTATTCTTCTTTCTATCTCGATTATGTAATAAAATATTCTGTGTTAATAAATCAGTAAGCACTACGTGCTTTTCTGATTGACATAGCTAGTCATTTTGAATGACTAGTGAACCACAATAAAACTAGTGTTTGGTTTGGTTGTGTTATGTTCTTCTTGTTCTTTGTGATGTGTTATGTTCTGCATAATCAATTGATGTACGTTTAACACAATCACTATATATACATCGATATAAAATTCTAATATATATATATATATATATATATAAAATCAATATTAATTTAATATAAATCAATTAATTTGATTTAATAATAAAATCAAATAATTTGATTTTAATTAAATAATATGATTCTAATCAAATTAATTATTCTGATTATATACACACACATCCTATAAACAAATAAACAAAAAATTATAAAACATTTTTTATGATATTGGATTAGGCTACGGAAGGGACTCTAGCTTAAATAAGATTTCGGATTTCCAATCTAAATTATATTACATCATAATTTATATTAATTATAATTCATAGCACTATAAAATTATAATCACATTCCCTCACTTATTCAAAATAAATGAGTATTTTATTATATAATAATTATTAAACTCCTCATGTTAATATTACTGATACTTATTGATTGAATTAAATTACAGATAATCTAATTCAATTAATCTCTACTTTTTTTTCTCAAGACTTTCCCACTTAACTTATTTGAAATGCTGGTTCAAAATCTGCCTCGAGGAGGTATCATTAAACATTCTAATAAGTGATGGATTCAATCAATAATTAATATTCATTATATAATTGATAAAGTTATCTAATTCATAGAGTTCATAAATCTAATTCTAGATCTCATTCTACGAATCAAAACAACTATCAACAAGTATACATAAATATTGATTATTTCAAGAATTAGAATAATAGTATTTATAATAACAATGATATATTTTATTTTATATCTCAGTACAAAATAATCACACTACAGTGGTCTCGTTCAATACACACAAGTGTATGAACACTAGAAGTTAGAACTTCACTATTCTCCATAGTCAAGATAAACCTACTGAAATCTTGTACTACGATATGTTATCCAGATCTATCTAGATTGTGAATAATAAACTTATATTCCATAAAATTGGTGATTTAATATTACATACATAAACCAAACTCCACGCACTAAATTATCTACCATACAAAATAAAGAATATGTATTTATTCAGGTCATTGCAAATTCATTCAATAAAATAAGAAAATGATGTAAACAAAGAAAAAAAATAACTAAAAATGACTTTTAGTATAAAACAGTTCCAACACATATAACATTGGCAATGACCCTCAAACTCCTTTCAGTCTCACAAGTCATAATTGGCCTCTAGTAAAATATTATGATTACCCAAGTTTTTCCAACATATTATAATTCATAGTTAATTTTATACTCATTTTGTGAAATGATATTTTAATTGAACATAAAACATGAATTAAGTCAACCTTATAAAGTTCAATCTTATTTCTTGATCAAAACTAACTTGATGAATTAAATGATACTAATAACTCTTATATTCCTTCTTATTCACACATGTCCCTATACATGATTTATTATATTTCTCATCATAGCATTATCACATTGTTATGGAAGATGTTGGGCTATATCAAAATACAATGTTCCTTATATATTTGGATCCATTGTAACTTCAAGCCTAAGGATAAAAAAAATAGTACTATATAAGAACTATTTATGACATTTAGTTCATATAATATTTAGATAATAGATCATTTTCAGTATGGTGTTATCTAACACATACCCATGAGCTAACTTAATATCACATATTCTTGATCATTAAAACATAATGATAAGGCAAACTTTATACTTGTCTTAGCCTATTATTATTCTACCACTGATGAGTGACTGGATACATTGGAATGATTCATTATTATTCTTCCAATAATAGTTACATGTCTTCATACTTTGGAAATACTTACACCCTTCTTTTATAACATCCTTATTAACTTTGTTGTATGGTTTCATTTAATAATGACTTTTTGCTAAATGATGTTAAGGTGAAGTGGGGTGCACCTACCACTTTCAGTTAGTATGTTCACCATATATGTTTCTAAGTTACTAACATATGGAGAGTGGGATGCATTTAATGATAATGGAGCAAGGTTCATGGTTGCTCAGTGAGCATCCACTGGCAGACAAGAGAGAGATTTATCAAATACATGGAAAGGCATCAAAGGAAAGTAGAATGATAGTGGCCATGGGGTTTTCTTCTCAGATGAACATCCCTTCTGGGTTTTTTTTTTTCAAATGTCTCACCTTGAGGTGCACATCACTAACATTTTTTTTATACAAATTGTAGGCAACTTATATGATAGTGGTTAATGGGGATTTCTTCTCCAATAATTCTTGAACCATAAGGGACTCAATGGGAAACATGGCTACCATAAAGAATGAAACCTTACAAGATCGCTATAGAATAATGACTACTGTTAGAAATTTTATCCGAAACATCATGATGTCAAGAAATTTTGTGCTTACGTTATCCTTGTGAGAAGATGGGTAAAATGATTTTTTTTTTTTTGTTTGATTTGAAAAACTCACTAAGATGATATAATTTGTAAGACCTCAAGATTCTCAAATGTTCATTATTATGTATTCAATGAAAGTTAGATTTTTAAAATTTTTATGCAATGACAAGTAGCATGACTAGTTAAAATCAATCTTCTTATTTGTTTTAAATCAATCTTCTTATGAGTATTTTGAACTTTACATGCATTGTTGTGTGTTTTTGATTTTTTTCTATATATGCGTATTTATGAATATATCAAAAGAACTCATTTTTTATAAAATTCATTTGTCTCTGTGTGGTTGATGACTACTCCTTCCTTATTTGTGTACACAATATATTTGTCTATATGTTTTAGTTTGCATGCATTATACTTATTATCCACCACAAAGTACCTACTAATTTTTAAAGTTAATTTAATTTTTACTTTTTTTTTGTTTTTGAGAAGAAAAGAAAAGAAAAGGAAAAAAAATCTCACAAATCTAGCTAGAACATAGTAAATATGCTCCTAAAATGTAATCCATTATACTTACAAGACATAGTAACTATGGACTTACAACCAAAAACAATAATTTGTCCCCAGAACATTGATTTTCCTTAAAATCTTTTTATTGATAAACTAGAAAAATAAATGGGTGAAAATCAAAAATTATAAAAAATAAAAAATAAAAAGGATTAAAAAATCATAATAATATTCTCTCCCATCATTATTCAAGGACAAAAAAGAAAAAAAAAAATAAAAAAAAATTATCTTTTTACTCATACTCCAACTTCAACTGCTGGATCCTGTCAAAGTTGAATCCCCTTATTCTTATTTCTTCTGGCACAGAAGAATCACTGTGGTCCACATTTTGCAGCACCCAACCACTATTCTCCATCGATCCATTAACCTTGACCTATAAAAATGAACAAATATACATAAACATATACATATATAGGCGTGCGTGATGGCGATCAACACTTTGATAGTTTTTGCTTGAATGTGTTGCTACGAAAGATAGATAGATACCTGTGTGGTATCGGCAGACCTGATGACTAGGGCACCATCCAAGGAGAGATCTTGCAGGAAAACAGCAAGACCGTCGATTGCCATGGAAGACTTGTGAGAAATGGAGCAGTTTCCGCTTATTTTACTCTTGACATCCTTAAATGTCATTCCCCACTTAGGCTTCCAGGTGACTCGTGGCCACACTTCGACCTCTTGTCCATTGAACACCATAGGAACCGGTTCTGCCATGTTCACGCCAGCCTGCACAGAAAAGAAGGAATGAAGAAGGAGAAGGGGGGGGGGGGGGGGGGGGGGGCAAGCATGTGTGTGTGTGTGTGTGTTGAGTAGGTAGTAGGCAAAATCAACCTCTCTGAGGATGCGACAGTTGGCGCAATAGATGGCCATTTCTCCAGAAGTCGCACTGTGATATGGGTTCCCCTTCGATACCTGCATGCGATTAATGCTACGATCAAAACCAACGAACTACAACATGATGATTTATGGCTCACAAGGGATTGCTACCTTCGCTGCATCCTCGGAGTTGTTCTTTACGGGTGCATATGCCACCCACGCATCCATCACCTAGTTGCCCAAGGAACATGATTGAATAAAATTAACATGCTAATGGCAATGAAAACAGTGGAAAAACATTTGTATCTGCGCATATATGATCACCAACAAACACAAATCCAATCAAGCCAAGAAAATTACAAGCTAGCTATCACGAGGGCATAACTCTCATTTTATGTTAAAGATAATATATATGCTAATGATTTTATATACAAATATATGATCATGCATGTATGTATGTGTGCATATATGATCATCAACAAACACAAATCCAATCAAACCCGAGAAAGTTATAAGCTGGCTATCACGAGTGTATAACTCATTTAATGCTAATGCTTATATATATGCTAATGATTATATATATATATATATATATATATATATATATATATATATATGATCATGTATGCATCAGTGTGTGCATGCATGATCACCAACAAAGACAAATCCAAGGAAACTAGAGAAAATTACAAGCTAGCTATCACGAGGGCATAACAGTCATTTTATCATGTTCATGGTGCCCACCATAAAAAAAAATAGTGCCCAGTACACATGACTTTTACTTAGTGTGAGGTTCAGAAAAAGTTAGCATCTCGATAATATTATCTCCAAAAATAAGAGAGGCAGCGTCAGGCGAGTTTCAAACCCGAGACCTACCATCCTTAGACAAAGATAATTATCATCACAACAAGACACAAGCTCCTAATGGCACCCACCATAAAATTAAAAAAACAAATAAGGAGGTGTTGTTTGTGTTGCACATTGTAAAAAGATTACCGTGAATCCAACTCTTGCAGATGGAGGCAGTGTTTTTGGATAATCTTGCATCATGCATTCTAGTCGAGTGGAAGACTTGAACGATGATTTGCTAGCATCTTTATATCTGCAAGATACTACTTTTAGCATTCCACACCTTTTGAATAACAATTAAGTTCAAATACACACACACACACACACACACATATATATAAGAACAGAGTAGTTTGCATTGTACAAAGTGTAGGAGAGGGTAGAAGCGAGTACTTTGGATTAACAAACTCTTTTATTGCACCTCCTGTCTTGTTCAACTCCTCCACATAAGTCTCCAACTCGAAAATCAACTGCAAAACCATGAAGGTGTGAACATCTATCGCAGTTTGTGCAATACAACAACGAAAGGCTAAGAATTACTTGGTTTATGTTCCCGGGGAATGGGGAAAACCCCGTTTCAACATTCACATCCCCATCATGAAATCCACTTGCTCTAAGCAGAGGATCTAGCTGATTGTACTCCACATTAATCACCATTGACCTCCCTGGATTAAAAACACCATTTCTTGCAACTTACATCCAAAGAGAAAGCACATGCAGAGGAACAACAATCAGGATGATGCAGAAGAATACCATCAGCATGAGTGAGCCTAGCAATTGCCCCAATTGCTTCTTTCGCTTTACGAGGAACAGCAAGAGAGTTGACGTGGTACTCTTTCACCGCACTCACACCAAGGGAAGCAGGGATTGCCTTGAATAAGAGCCCATTTGTGTCTTGGAAAAACACCACCCACCTTAGCCCAGCTTCTAGCCTACCATCACACACACGCGCGCGCACATCAAGATTGGAAGCCATGACTGGCTATGATTAACAATTTCAGCAAAAGATTGCCTGGATACCATATTTTAAGAAGACCACTAGAATGAAGAAGGGCATGAACGTCTCCATGGCCATGAGGTTTGGTCTGGAGGAATGAAAAAACAGAGAGAAAACTGATGAAGTGAAGTGCCATCATGAACGCTAAACTAATGGTTGCCCTCAAGCAAGAGATAGATGGGTGCCTGAATTCTATATTTGTTGTGTGGATCCAAAGCGAGAGTGGCGTCGTTATCTTCCAGGCAGGCAACTTTCTCCTGCAACAAAGAAGAGATGGCGAGCATCAGAGAATATTTTATGAATTTTTTCCAAAAAGCTGGTCATGATGAACACCACACATACTTGCTTCAGAAGTTTAACTTGTGAAGAGCTCATCCCAAAATAAGAATTTGATTCCAAGAGCTCTGTGGTGCGGGTATGTGTGTCATCGGACGTCATGATTACTAGAGGAATCTCTTTCTCCAGTTCACCTGTGTTTAATGGACAAGGCCATGTTTTTTCGTGATGCCGTCTGTGATTGAATGGGCCACAAACCCAAGAAAAATGTACCAACCTGCCAGTTTACTACTTGCATCTTGAAGAGCCAGGATGCACTCAATGTAATGCTGCAAGAAACAAGTCCCAGTTGTGGTCTCTAGAGGAAGGGCCACCTAGAATCATAAGAAACAGAAATCATAAAAAATGAGATCCACACCAATAAAAAGAAAAGGAAATTATAACGAACACATTTCACGACCCTATCAAGAACATAGAAAACTATTGGAACAACATAATTTTTAATAAAGTTGATTGAAAGATAGGACTTTCTCAAGCCCAGATAAAGGAGACGACCGATTTCAATAAACTTATCGCCAATTTATTATGAAATAAATTATAAATAAAATTTAATCATTAAATAATTAAAAATTGATATGATTCTTAATAAAGTGAATTAAAAAATAAAATAAAATTCATATAATCGACCCTAAATAATAATGATAAAGCTTAGTTGATAATGATAGTGATGATAATCATTTTTAATAGAGTGGATTGAAAAATTAGAATTTCTCAAACCAAAATAAAATAGACGATCGATCACAATAAAATTGTCACTAATTTATTATGAAATAAATTATAAATAAAAATTTAATAATTAATAATAAACATAATCTTTAACAAAGTGAATTAGAAAAATAGAATTCATATAATTGACCCAAAATAATTAAGATATTGCTTAATTGATAATTATAATGATGATCATCATTTTTAACAGAGTGGATTGAAAGATCATAATTTCTCAAACCCAAATAAAATAGACGATAGATCACAATAAACTTGTCACTAATTTATTATGAAATAAATTATAAATAAAAATTTAATAATTAAAAATAAACATAATTTTTAACAAAGTGAATTAGAAAAATTAAATTCATATAATTCACCCAAAATAATTAAGATAAAGCTTAATTGATAGTGATAGTGATAGTGATGATCATCATTTTTAATAGAGTTGATTAAAGATCAGAATGTTTTAAACCCTGAAAAAGGAGACTACCAATCTCAATAAATTTATCACTGATTTATTATGAAATAAATTATAAATAAAAATTTAATAATTTAATATTAATAATTTAATAATTAAAAATAAACATATTCTTTAACAAAATGAATTAGAAAAATAGAATTCAATTAACTCAAAATAATTAAGATAAAGCTTAATTGATAATGATAGTGATGATCGTCAATTTGAATATAGTTAATTGAAAGATAAAAATTTTTCAAACCCTAAAAAATGAGACTACGATCTCAATAAACTTGCCATCAATTTATTATGAAATAAATTATAAATAAAAATGTAATGATTAAATGATTAAAAATAGACATAATTCTTAACAAAGTGAATTAGAAAAATAGAATTCATATAATTAACCCTAAATAATTAAGATAAATCTTAATTGATACTAGTAATAATGATCATCATTTTTAATTGAGTTGATTGAAAGATCATACTTGCTCAAACATAGATAAAATAAACGATCAATCTCAATAAACTTGTCACTAATTTATTATGAAATTGATAATAAACAAAAAATTTAATAATTAAATGATTACGAATAGACACGATTTTTAATTTGAAAAAATAAAATTCATATAGTCGACTCCAAATAATTATGATAAACATTAGTTGATAATAATAGTGATGATCATGATTAAAAGATCATAAATCATACAGTCCATCCTTAACTTAATAATTTGTTGGGATAAGGATGGATTAATTTGATTTGTTTGGATTCATAGAACATGTTTAAAATAAAAAGTGAACATTACCTTTATCCCATTGTATCCGAGCCGTTCCCCAAGGCCTCCAGCCACAAGAACAAAAGCAGCTTTCTGTGCTTCCCTGACTCCAGCCTCCTCAAAATTAATGAAGTCTTCATCACCATATGTGAGGTTTTCCCCAGTTGGAACCTGGAACAAGTTTCTGGAGAATCAATACCGGTTCCCCGACTCCAGCCCGGTTCAGAGTCGTGCCTAGACATGCCGCGGACCGTGCCGAGCCAAAGACAAAAAGTATTCTACATAGTACCAATTATGAGTCTCCTTATAAGAACATTGCAATTTTTTCTCAAGTATTCAAGATTAACCTTAATCAAGCTTTTGTTTTACCTTACTACATCTCATAAATAAATTTTGCATCAATTGAGCATTAGAGATATCTTTCTCTATAAAAATATTGAGAAGAAAATATTTATGACAACTTCCATCTTTTTCTATTCTGTGACATGGAAAGAAGGTTTAAAGATTAAAA
Source organism: Sapria himalayana (assembly GCA_029783825.1). Lineage (NCBI taxonomy): Eukaryota > Viridiplantae > Streptophyta > Magnoliopsida > Malpighiales > Rafflesiaceae > Sapria > Sapria himalayana. The sequence continues at coordinate 3,266,064 of JAREIK010000357.1, read as the reverse complement.
AATACATATTATATAGCCCAAAACAATTTACTAGGACATGAATCAGCAAAGTCTCTTTATTAGTTATTTTTTTGATCATAGAATATGTATATCAAATTACTTTTTTTTTTATAAATATAATCGAGATGATCATCTTGTAGTTGTAGTTTAACAGGTACATGTTGATGATATCTCCTCGTCTAGGTAGTTCTTACAAACTAAGTTTCAGATATATTTTGAATTATCTTATGTATTTTTTCAATATTAAGATAAGATATTTAGAAATTATTATTATTCTTTTCCTAAGAAAATATTATTTTTCTTTTCCTAAGAAAATATGTTTTACAAATTCTTTTAGAATTTATCTTATTAGGGTGTGCTCTAGTTGTCACTCCACTTGCTTCAAATTTGGATATGTGTTTTGATACTAGCATTATTATTGACATCTCCATGTATACAAAAATTTAACATAATAATCATCATATCAGATATTATGTTATTATTATAGCTAATTATTTTCTAATTTCTTTCAAATAAATCCATATGATCACCATTTTTCAGATTCTTAAATATATAAAAAAGGTTTTTTAACCATTAAATTTTATTTAAAAATCATAAACAAGCATATAGGCATGTATGTTACAAATTGAATTACAGCAATCACAAATAGAAGGTCTACTATTCATTTTTATACTTTCATAGCAGACAATATGATTGCCTGAACAATACAATATATAGATTGTGATTTTTAGAGTATAAAGGAAAAGTACAGAGTCATGGCATCCATCACTTTGATATCTATAATAAGCCAGCCCTAATTTTAGAGAGACTCATGGTACACTAAGTTTGTTGGTCCCATAGTTTTAAAAAGCGCAAGGTGCACCAAGGCTCATAATTTCTTGGAGCCTTGAGGCACAAGGCACACCTATGACATGGGCTTTTGTGAAGTAAAATATGACTTTAGATACACATAAATTTTTATTAAATATGATTCTATTGATAAAAAAATAAATGTTCCTAATATTTAAATAAATTTTGATAAAAAAAATAAATGAAATTATATGAATTTCAATATATAATTATAAATTTTGAGAATAAATATATTTTTTTAAAAAAACTATAGTGTATAAGGCACGCCTCTTCAGTAAGGCGCATGCCTTGGAAGGCAATGCGCTATAACTAGGGAGTGGTTGTGCCTTGAGCCTAGGCGCGCCTTAAGCGTGCCTTTCACAACTATGGTTGGTCCTATACATCTAATATATCTCTTAAAAAGTAACAGACATCCATTTGTAACTAGGTTGAGCTTATATTAGATATACATCTAATATATCTAATATATCCCAATTTCCACCTCAAATCATAATTATTCAGTCGACCAATTTGTGATTTTAGAGTACAAGCGACATCAAGGTGTTTTTGAAGGTGATACTTATGTATATGTTAATAGAACAGTAATCATGTTGCTTATATGAGCATGGATGAGTATAGAACAGATGAATTTGTGTCCGATTATTCCAACAGGTAGAGATTCATAAAATGGGTGCACTTCAAATGAATCTGTAACGACGAATTTAGTGGCTGGAATATTTCTAATTTGGCATTGTTAATTGGTGTTCGTGGGATTTTGGAGTTCCATTCCATATTCCATATCTGTAAGAAGAGTCATTGACCATCACTAACATTTTGCCGTAACAGATAGATAATATGCCCATGAATCGTGAAAAAAAATAATAATAATCGCTTGTTTCAAATGAGAGAGATCAATTACCGATGGGGTAAATCCATCAAAAGGATTATTTCCAGCTTTAGAATCGGCCAAAAGTCCTCTAGCTGCCCTAATATAAGATGAAAGACCTCCAGGATAGCTCGAATTAAGCTTAGCAACCTAAACAATGCAACGAAAAACAGGAAATCAATCATTGATTGTAGATAGGACTTAACTTTTGATTACAGAAGGATACGGGACATCATTAACAGTTGCTTATCACAGATCGACGAAAAGAAAGACGGAAACAATCATCTATCTGAGAGAGAGAAAATATCAACTCATACCTGTTCGAAGAAAGCTTTTTTTTCATCGTCATCAACCCCAGGCGCTGACCAGTGGTCGAACAACCGGTTCTGTTTCATCTCAACCAGCATCTTTGCCAGCTCAATCTGCCGCATCAATACGAATTCAAATCAAGATCACAAAAAGAGACTACGAACCTACTGGGAACCACCTGCAGGTTTTTCTGTACCTCTTCTGGCGAGAGAATTTGAAAATTCTTCTGAAGATTGGGGATTGATGATGCGAAATCCATTCTTTATTCTAGTTTCTGCTTTCTTGCGAAAAATGATAGACTTTGATTCTGTTGGGCAGGTGAGAGAGGAGTTCTTGTCCTGAGGTATTGGAGATTGAGTTAGGATCTGTCAATGGCGTTCTTCCAAAGAGTTCCGACCCTCGCCGAAATCACAAGCGTCGGATGGGTCGATGGGAGCTGATTGATACACATGCAATCCGCAGAAATAGCAACTGAACGAATGGATCGAACGTCGTTTGCCTTAAATGGCGACAAATAAATAGTAAGTTTCGGGAGCTGGGAGTTGGGACTTCCAAGATTAATATCTGACTAAATCATTGAATCATCTATGATGCGTGTGCGTGTCCCATAAAGTTATCCAACATAACTTATAAAAATATATATACAAGCTATACAAGTGCATGTCTTGTTAGAGATCTTTTTGAACTAATAAAAATCTAAGTGGAGAAAAAAATATAATAAATATAATTATAAAATGCTAATATTTTTTTGGACAAATATAAAAAATTTTAATGATTTTTTAAATGTAAAATATTTTAGTGAGAATAAAATTTGATTTATGATTTTTGGTACACTAGATCAAAATATAAATAATTTATATTTTAGTGTATTTATTTTAAATGTAAAAATATTGGAAACTTTTTAAAATATTTTCATAATGGAGCACCAAAACATATCTCCCTAGAAAAATTTGGTGATATTGAAATGAAATAAATTTGAATGATACATTAATCTGTCACATTGAGTCTCTAACCCTATCTCATTCATGTCTCTCACTCCATCGCCTCGTCACTCTCCCTCTCATCATTCATTCAATTATTCTTTCTTGTCTATGTTACTCTCATTTCGTGTGTGTGTGTGTGTGTGTGTGTGTGTGTGGAGAGACACACACACAAAAATAGATATTGAGTTTTCTTGGGTTGAGAAGATTGGGTGAATAAGAGACTCCAAAAAATTTTAAAACTAGTGTGATAGTGACTCCAAAAAATATAATGGTTATGATGATTATGTTGCACAATAAAATACTTATATCAACTTAATGATAGAGTCATAATATATAAAAAATATCATGACTATTTTTCATAGAGTTACATCTAAGAAGGAATGTCACAACTAAAATAAGTGTGAAAGATGTACCTAAATAATGACAAGGGAATTGTCACGATTCTCGACTATTTGTCTCTCCTCCAAATCCTTGCTCCACCGAGTCTAAAAATTTCACCTAAAATCACAATGATTTCACAAAAAAAAAAAAAATTTAATTCTCTCAAAGTAAGATTTTAGTGCAGTGACTGCAGTCTCATCAATACATAGTAGAAAAAGTATAAAAAATAATAAGATATACTTGTCAAATGACACAAAAAAGTTAGTATGTGAAATATCAAATAAACTCTCATGCTAAAGGTTTTTCTCATCCTTGAGTAATGAATCTTTCTCTAAACATCCACATCGAAAAAAGAAGTACACATCTAGAATAATCATAACTAGGGTTGAGTGTCATGGTAAACTTTTATTTTGGAAATGAGAATATAATTTTGAGATTTGTTATGAAATGTATGAGTCAGAGTGTAACTTATTTATTCATCAAATTACATAAAAAAATTATTGGGTTCCTCCCAAGTAGTGTTATATTTAATATCATGGCCATACATTCATCTATTCTCTAATTTGGTCAATAACTTTTGATATCTAAGCTAGCTTTTCTATATTAACTCTCAATTTGGTTTGTCTTCTTAATTTCTCTTTCAGTATCATTAATTCATCAACATATCTCCTTTTGGGTTATTTGTCATGGATTTCATAACTTTGGAATTAGTTATGACAGTGTTGCCTATGACTTCTATAAAAAATGCAATGACTCTTTGTGTAGTCGTAGTTTGTAGAATTACTTTTTGGATCATATTAGTCTAGGCTTTGCCTCGTACCATGATGTTCATCATTATCTTAGCAGATAAAGTCAATGTATCTATTAAAGTCACTATTCTTTTTGTTGCAACTATCTCTTTTTTATTTACATTTGGATATTCCAAAAATGTTGTTTCACCTTGTCTTTCTCTTCCAATTTATCAACAATTAGTTGGGGCATTTGCTTTACATACATGTACCTCTATCACAATCTTAAAAATCTCAATAACTTTTGTATTATATTGAATCGAGAATTTTATCATTTTCAACTCTTCCTTTGCATCTTCAGAGTTGTATGACTTAGATTCTCTAGAAGTCACCCTTTCAAAGAATGTCATGACTTCATAGCAGTCTTTGTCTTCATTATCATTTCAATTATTTTCTTCACCATCTTCTTTGAGCCAATACTCTTCTACAAAACTCTTTATCTAAAGTTTACTTTCTATCACACCATGGTGCATAAGAGGCTAGCTATTCTCTAGCAATCTTCCTCATCATAAGCTAAATTCTACACACATTTATAGAAGCTGAATTTTAATTGATCTCCACCCATATGAAGTATAAATTTTCTCTTATTAATATAGATTAATGCCTATCCAATGGAAAAAAATGGTCATCATAAGATCAAAAGAGCATATTAATCTTTCTCTATATTAAGCACAACAAAATCTACAAAAAAATAAATTTATTAACATTCATCAAAATATCTTAAATAATACTTTTTGGAAAATTGATTAATGCCTGATCATTTGAAGTAAGAAAGTATTTAGAGCTATCTTTCTAACTTTAACCATCATACAATAGACAATAACATTAAATTCAAACTTGATCCTAAGCCATATAGTACCTTCTAGAAATTATGCTCTCTTCGAGTGGATATGATTGGAATTTGATACTCCTTGTATTTGATAGTCAATCAAATTATTTCCAGAACTCTTCTAAATTTGGCTCAAGTTTTGTTGCAATTTTTCATGGCTCTCATATGATATGCTTTCATGATTTCTCATATTCAGATAGTAATGTGTAGGGGCATTGTTATTGGATCAAATCACATACTCCTAGCTCGATAAAACATTGGATTCCTCCACTTGATACACATGGTCAAAATTTGTCAATTAATACTATTTCAAAATAATAATTTTTCCCACACTTGTTCATCTTTCATTTTAGATTCCAAACTTATTAAAAAAAATGTTTACCTTTGCTTTCATAATAATCAATCTATCAAATTCTAATATTTTGGCTTCTTTCCTTCTAAATAATTTATCATTCAAAGTTTTATAGTTATTCTTTGCTAGCTTTCAAAATAGAAAATGTGATTCCTTGAAGTGACTTATTCATAATGAAACCACTCAAGACCACATCAATTGTTCACCTAGTCATATAATTTAGACCATTGTAGAAAGCTTGCACTTTGAACCATAACTCAAATTCATATTGTGAGCACCTCCTCAAAAGCTTTTTGAATCAAACCCAAGCATCATATTTAATGTTTCTTGCTCATCTTGGTGAAATTAACTAATCTATCTCCTTAGTTGAGAGTGATTTGAGGTAGAAAAAACTTAGTGAAAAAGACTTACACAAGTTCATCTCAAATTTTAATCGAACCCCAAGATACGCATTGGATCCAACTTTAAGCATAGTCTCTCAAAGAAAATAAAATATTATAACCTTATAGAATTAGAGCTAACTTTGTGTATTTTTACCATGTTGCATAGCTCTAAGAAAATTATAATATGAATATTTGGATCTTTTAAAATTGTCTCACTATAGTAATATTATTGCACCATAACTATTAATCTCAACTTCAACTCAAAGTAATTTTCTTGCACTTTTTGCATCAAGATCACATAATAGCTATCAATCATATTAGGTATCTAATAATCTTCTAAGGTATCATGAGGATTGGGAGGTTGGACAACTTTTCATTCATTGGTGGTCTCTGTCACTTCCATTTTTTCTATAATTTCTTCTTAGCCTTTTGTCTCAAAAGTATTCTGATTGTTCTTTGAATTTTTGGGTCAAGAGGATTTAACTTAGTCCCAGAAATATTAATCATGTAAGTGAAGGTGGCTATAAAATAGACAAAAAGAAAAGTACAAATCAAAATAAAAATACAATATAAACACGAAAGAATAATTGCATCAATATAAATATAAACATGAACTATTGTTTCACAAGGATATTTAAGTCAAATCGAGTTGAATAATCTAACTATAATAAAAATGAACATCAACAATGGTGCCAAAAACTTATTCTAATTTTGTGAGAGTATCAAAATTATCATTAATTAATATAATCCCAATATCTTATTGGTTGAGAATTTTTCATGTAATGTAGCTCTTCAATTATATGAGTCATATAAGTAATAAATTAGATATGAGTAAAGATATTGATCCCATAGAAATTATATTAGCAGTTCGATCATTAAATAGTAAACTAACTATTGGTGAAGTTGAATAGATATATTTGATCTTTGGGAAAGATGCTCAAATTCTAGGATTGGATCATGATTAATTCATAAGTACCATACTCACATTGATTAATATTCTCAAATTTTAAGTTTCGACATATAGGTTTATCTCTTGCATCATAGTTGGAAGTATTGTGACTTCCTTCATACCATATGCATAAGTTAGTCTCATAGTTTTCTTGTAATCATCCATCATAAAAATTTTAGACAAACCTACTTATGATCAAAATTCTAGTTCAAATTTTATTTAATCATCATCCATCAATATCCATACATAAAATAAATCAAACATTTGTATACATTAATAAATAAAACCATTTCAAATCACATATATCAAATTATACAAACCTTAGATCTATACTAGTTTGATACAAAATTTCGAATTCATCCCTAGAGGAGAGAGGTTTGTGCTCCCCAACTCTATGGATTAGTATTAATCTTGTTTTGCTTACTTTCTTGTGGAATCCCTATGAACTACAAAATTTACCTATTTGGTTTGATAGTTGTCATGGCTAAACTATAAAGTTCAAAAAAATAATTAAAATAATAGTATCAAAACTACTAAAAAATAACTATCATTACTCTTAGAATAATTATATCAACTCATGTCGACTAATTAAACTAAATAATCACTAAGAATAGTATCAAAAACTTATTGTGACTTTGATATGTAACCCAAATTTATTGGTTAGATAATATTTTAAAAACTCAATGATAATGGTATCATATCAATAAAAATTCCCAAGTGTATAGGGCATATAAGTAGTTAAGATAATGTTAATCAAGATATCGATTACACATGGATTTACAATAATTTAGTCAACAAATGGTAAGAAAACACAATTCTAGTAGAAAAGATATTTTGGAATTTTGATATGAATTTTGAAAATATATTTTAGGTCGTAATGAATTTTGGTATCATTAGGGTTTATCTACTTGATTTGTATGATACATATTTAAATTATTTGATTTATATTAGGTTTAGATACAAAATGAATATTATATTATTACTAGAATATCGCTTTGCCCTAACAACATGGAAGGTGGTTATCAATATTGAGTCCATCCCAATGATGATCCCTAATAGTTATCCCATCATTACTTTACCATTAAAACAATATATATATCATCTTTACTGGAGTATCATTCACAAGACTATATATTTTAGGTAACTCATCAATTTCTCTTGATAGTTTCTTTGTTTGTATATTCTTATTCTCTCACCTGAAATGTCATAAAGAATAAGAGTTGATGTAGTTTATAAGCAATTTTAATTTTAGCTTTGTAAGCACTATACTCACATAATTAATATATATTTCTTTCAATTCTCACTAGTGGGAACCATACTAGTGAAAGTAACTCAAAGGGTTATATTCATCTTGTAAGTCACAACTACTTGTGCATGTCCTATTAATTATATATTATCATTCTTCATAGTGATAATGTGACTCACACACTAAATATGAAACTCTAAGAAGAACATTTTATAAAACAACAATATTAATCAAGGATCAATTCTTCTAAGATATATATAATAAAGTGGTATGTAAAATCATTCATGCTTTGGCTTCATGTGCATCATAGTTGCAATGATTAATATATTTCAATTTCATGTTTGAAGGTATACATTTTTCTCATACATCATGGTCAAAAGGGCTATCACTTCTTTTATATTATATGCATGAGTGAGTCTCATGATTTATTTATCACTATCCATCAAGACAACATGTACAAACCATCAATAATCAAACCCTTAATTCAAGTTCTATTTAATTACTATTTTCATCAATGTTTATTCTTTAACATAAATCAAACACATAAATTATTTATAAAATGATTCTTATATGACATATATCATAATTATATGAACTCTAGACCTCAATTTAGCTTGACATTGGAAGAAAATTAAATGAGGTACAAGAGAATAAGTTTCATGAATCTTATTACTTTCTTAATGATAGTTCTCATAAGAATCTAGGATATAAATCATAATCACATGCTATTTTAGTTGATTTCTCTAATCCACCCTAGAGGGGGAGGGGGTTTAAGAGTCATGCACCATAACTTTAGGGTTTAACTTATATTTGTATCACTTACTTGATCATGGATCTCCTAGTGAGTGTATAAATCTTTTCTAGGATTGTTGATATACTTTACTTTTGGTCTTGCAAGTAAATAATAAAAAATTCTTGTTGTAACTTTGTTATGTCACCTAATTTTATTGGTTAGGTGATATCCCAAAAGTTCATTAATAATAATATTATATTAATTGAGATCCAAAACTTCATGAGTTATACATGTAGTAAAACTCATTTTCATCTAGATATTAATACCATGGGAATTGTATCAATATTTGGGTTATTTTATAATTAGACAACTCATTTTTAGTAAAATAGATACTCAGATTGTTAAAAAATCTTAGGTACATGGTTTATTCATCTAATCTATGTGATTCTATTTAAGTCACTTGACTTATATTTATTGGATACAGAGTGAAGGCTTGGTATTGTACAATGAATTCTTTTCCTAATTCCATACAAGATAATTTTTACCATTGAGATCATCCTAATAGTGGTCCTCTCAAAGCTATCCCCTCAGTACATGATCACCAAGACAACAATATATTTATACTTGAGATTCATTCATAATCTCATACTTTTTAGATAACTTTATTAACTACTCTGGATAATTAATTTATATGCACACTCTTATTCTCATGACTCAAATATCATAAAGATAGTAAATTGATATGGTTTGTAAGTATTTGTACTTTTAGCTTCATAAGCTCCATACTCTAATAATTAATGTGTCCGTCCCTCAAGTTTCACCAGTGGGAATCATATAAATATGAGTAACTCACAAGGGTTATCACCATATTAAAATTGAATCCCTTGGGAGAATATTCTATATATAATATTCATCCTAATCGAGAACTAATTATTTTAATATGTGTATAATATATTAACATATAAAAGTGTTTAAACTATTGGCTTTATAAGAATCATACTCGTGATGATTAACATACACAAATTTTGGGTTTCAATATATTGGTTTATCTTTTACATCATAGAAGGGTTATCATTTTCTTCATATTACATTGAAGAGTGGGCCTCACGGTTTACCTATCACCATCTACAATTAGAATCTTTCACTAACCTAAAAATAATTGAAATTCTAGTTCAAGTTCAATTTAATCATCAACCATCAATATCAATAATATAAAATAAATCAAATGATTCATTCATTAATAAATAAAATTATTTCACAACAAATATCTCAAATTATACAAACCCACACAAAAGTTTGGTACAAATTATTGAATCCATCACTAAGGAGATGGGTTTGAGAGTATTTCCCCTCAAATTATAGAGATTGGCATAAATCTTGTGTCCCTTATTTTCTTGTGGAATCTCTAAGGAGAACAAAATTTTACTTTTAGATTTGATAGTTATCATGGTTTTGCTTGTTCAATGAAGGAGAAGTAGAGGAAATGAGAGATTTCTTAACATTTCTTTATCTTTAACTTTTATATTCTAGCAACCTTGATTCACTCTAAGTAGGAAGTCGTGGCTTTCAGAAGAATGTCATAATTTCAATATTCATCTTTTTAGCTTGAGTTCGTGACGATACAAAATAGTCATAACTTTGGTCTACATCTTGATCTTTCTATAACACATATTCATGATACTGATAATGACTATAACTTGAGCCTAATGTCTTTCTAATAGAAAATAATTCCACTATGAAATGGTCACATCTTCATGCATTTGTCTATTTGTAGTCCATGAAGGGATATGACATTAAGAAGTTTTCATGGAGTGATTATGGTTTCTCATATTGTTATATAGTTATGGAGCTATGTAAAGGTCATAGCATTGGAAATGGTTCTTCTTGTGTTTTATATGGCAATTGTGGTGAGAAATAGCCACGGAGCTATGAAAGTCCCAATTATCTTGATAGTGTCTATAGTGTTATGAAATGATCACAACACAAAAGTTTTTCTTCTTATCTTTCAAGTGTCCATGGTGTTGTAAGTGGCCGCAAAACTAATTTTTTCTTCTCTCATATATCAAGTTTTCTTAGTACTATGAGGATGTTACGGCATAAACAATTAGCTTGAGCAAACAAGTTGTGACTATATCTTCCTTAGAGGGCAAGAGTCATTGCCTTGGAATAATTACTATGGATTTGGTATGCGTAGTTATGGTTTTGAAAGTTTGTGTAGCTCAAAAGACATGCCTTGTAAAAGACTATAGCTTTGACTTAAGACTACTATCATATTAAGGATAAAATCATGGTGCTAGGACTTGGCCACAACCTAGAGCATCTATAGGGTACTTAGTTGCTACGACGAATAATTAATGTCATTATCCTTTAAATTTTTTGAGATGATTATGGTTGCAACTCAATGATAATATCATAACAACTAAGAAAGTGTTGCATAATGAAAAAGATTATACTAATGAGTTGGTAGGTCTTAGCGTGCAATAATTTTTTTAACCTAATAAGTAGAGTTTTGACCAAGAATGGACTTCAAAACTATATGAGACTCAATGATCTACACCATCACTAAATATCTCCAAAAACCTATTGATTTCATGACTTTTCATCAAAAATCTCCAAAACATCAAAGACATGAAACCAATTCATAATTTCTTCATTTTCATGTTACACATCATTATAAACCATAAAAATAGACAAGCATATTTCATATTTTTATTTTATTTTATAATTCTTTTCTTCTTTATACATAGTCTATAATTCTAGCCTTTGTCTAAGTATAAAGTCACGACTTTGAAAAGATGCCTTAACTTTGGCTTTGGTCTATTGAGCTCAAGGTCTAGACTCTAAGAAGTAGCTATGGCTTAGGAATTATTTCTAATATTTCTGTAATACTTAGTTGTCTCGGTAACACAAATTCATTACATTGAGAATGACCATATCCTTAGTTTTATTCTTTCTTTTGCATCAAATTTCCATGACACCGGGAATGACCATGAATTTGGAATTTGTCTTTCTTTTGTATCAAATGATCACAATACTAAGAATAACTATAGCTTTGGATTTGATCCTTGTCATGTATCAAATAGTCAAGACACAAGGAATGGTCATGGCTTTAGACATTAGCCCATACATATAAATCATGACTTTGCCTTCTCTTGAGTGCAAAGTCAAGACATTGGTAAGTGTCCATGCTTGGGTAATACCCCATATACCTTTATATATCTAAAATTTGTGGTGCTAGATAATTGATATGGTTTGGCTTGAATAGTTTTGACTCTATAATATTCAGTACTCCAAAAGTTACAACTTTGAGAAAAGTCCATGACTCTGACTTGAGAATACAAAACCTTTATAAAGATAAAGATGAGATGCTAAAAAGTGTCCCTAAAATTTAGTACCTAAAAGGGTACTTGGTTAGTTTGATATGAAACTAATATTGCAACTATTTAATTATTATGGGATAAATGTGTCTACAACTCCAAGATAATATCACAGCTAATATAAATGTGTTACATAGTTGAAAGATTATGAAAATGAGGTGGTAGATTCATGATGTATACATATTATCATGACTAAAGTAAAGTTTAAGCTAAAAATAGAAGCCAAAATTACTAAATGAACCACACATCACCAATTTGTTAATTACCTCTAAAAGCATATTGATTTTATAACTATTTATCAAAGTCCATCAAAACTTCAAAGTCATGAAATTAATTTAATTATGACTCATTTCTATATTTACACATCATCTAATATAACCATAAATATACAAGAATGTTAGGTAGTTTATATATTGAATATATTATGACTCAAAATACTTGATTGTTTTGGTTCTACATTGAATAAGTCATGTTCCTAGAAACCGACATGACTATTTATACTAATAGGGTACTTGGCTATTATGATGGAAAAATAATATTATGGTAATTAAGTATTTTAGATCTGGTGTAGTCTTGACTCCAACAAAATATCATGACCATAATGATTATGTTATATATTGAACACTCGTGTCAACTTGGTGGTAGAGTTGTGACATACAAAGAAGGGCAATACTATTTTTTGTAGAGTTATAACAATGAAGGGATGCCGTAACTACTAAAGAATAAGTATGAAAGGTATATATAAGTTATGATAAGAGTTTTGTCAATGTCACCACTCTCGATTACTTCTCTCCCCTCCAAGGTATTAAATTTTCTCAAAATAAATACTAAAATAAATACAAACAAAACAAAATATGTTTGTCAAATGACCCAAAAATACATGGAGTGCCAAACAACATACATAATTCAATTCTCTTTTGATTTGATATGAACTTTATGGCTTTGTTGATGTTTCTCACCCATGTCCCTCTATTACCATTACTTCTCTAGACTCAATAGCAACAAATTTCAATCTGGCATATTCTTTATGGATTCGCCAAGATAAATTACTTTGTAATGTCATCATTGGTTCCCTCACTATTAGTTTCATTCCTTTTATCAAAGGAAAAAAAAAGATCTTATGAAGCATGAAAATCCATTGAGACTTATGCATCACCTTTGCATGGAAGAATTATAAAATTATAGAATAAACTAACCAATCCAGTGTAAACATCTTGTTCCATCATTGAATACATGTAGAAAATTCAATCATATATTGATTTTCTTGCTCTCATGGGTAAACATGTTGATTTTTGATGAATTATTATTCTGACTTTTTAATGGTGCCAAAACTATTATTAATTAGCATAATCTAAGAACCTCATTGGGTGAGTACATTTCATCCAACATAACTTCACAAGTAAATGAGTCATAAAAGTAATAAAGTGAACATAAGGTCAAATATCATTCTCATAGGAATTATGTAGGTAGTTTGATCAACCAATATAGAACTTACTACTTCTTAAGTTAAATAGATATACTTGGTCTTCAGAAGGATGCTTGACTATATGGTTGACTCATATCTTTGTGCATGATAATATTTCTCTAGTATTTTCTCAATATTATGCTTAATAGATGAACAAAAGGTAGAATAATATGAAAATACTCATGTGCCCTCTTAACATACAAGGTGGCCATCATCCTTGGACCGTCACTACCAAGGATGATCTCCTCATAACTATCCCATTGATATTTCAACACCAAAGATATAGATCATTTATATAGTGAAATTTTTATTTTTACATATACTTCATTTAGGTAATGCAACAAATGCCCATGATGATTACTTCAAATATATATTTCTATTCTTCAACCTCTAATTTTTTTTAAAATGTGAAATAATATGATACTAAATGCATTTTTACTTTCTACTTCTTAAGCATTATACTCATAATAATTATTTTATGTTTTACCATTAATCTAATATATTAAAGTCATATAAGAGGAAATGACTTATATAGCTATCACCACCATATTAGTCTGTCCCACTTGCATGTGCCATAAGGAATACCTGTCACCAATTGCCATAGCCATACATGACTCCCATACTTTGGTGGAACTCTTAGATTAGATATGTTACTTTACTCTAACATCACTCTATTGTTAGTTCTTTTATAAAGGACATAAAGGATTTGTCTTAAATATATTCATACTTTTGACTTAGTAAGTATTATACTCATAATGATTAATCTTACCTCAATTTTTGGTCTTCACACATAAGTTTATTATATGCATTATGATTAGAAGAGCTACTACTTCCTTCTTATAATACTATATGAGTGTGTTCCATTACTTACTTATTATCTTCCACCAAAGCTAATATGCACAAACCTACTTATTCATGAAAAACCTTAGTTTTAGTTCTAGTTTATATTCATATCTATCAATATCCAAATAATAACATAAATACAAATATAAACTCAAAATCATTAAACTATCATAATAGAAGTATGTTCACAAATCTGATACCTCAATTAAACTGAACATTAGAGAGAAAATCATGAGATGTGTTGTGAGACATCTCATGTATTTGAGGATTCCTAATGAATGCCCAAGTAAAAAATATAAGTATAATTAAAATCTTAATCTCAATCAAAAATTACTTGCATTTTCCTTGGATTTTTATCTAAATGAGAGCTTGAATTGCATTTCCTAGGGTTCCTAGCATGCATGATCAACTTTTCCCCCTTTCTTTTGTGTATGTTTTCCTTTCTATCTTTCCTTTTCTCATATTTATTATAAGTGTGCTTTTTTGCTTTGGGGATCCATGTAATATTTTAATTTAGAAGTCATATAACATACTTGATGTTGTGACTTTATTGTCTCTTCAAATCTTCTCTAGAGTACTAAAGTCAAAGTAGCAATGGATGGTACAACTCAAGTAACTTTTCTTTGGATCTCTTAATAATACAAGGTCATGACATTAGAAATTGTCATAGCTTTGGTCTTGACTTTTTGAGTAAAATATCAAAATATTAGAAATGTCATAACTGAGACAAATACTTTTATAACATAAAGTAATGGTATTGAACAATGTCATGACTTTGATGTTTTATCTCTAGAGTACAAAGGCATGATATTAGAAAAGTTATGACAAGAGTAAATACTCCCTAGAATAAAAATTTATAGTGGAAAAAAAATGTCATGACTCATAATACTTGGTATTTTAGCTATATATTGAATAAGTTAGAATTCTGAAAATTTTCACGACTATTTGTACCAGTATACCACTTAGCTGCATCAACAGAAAATTAATTTCATTACCATCACAACAAGAAAAATCCTATATAGCTAGGGACAATTCCCTAGCTAAATAGGCATTTTTCGTCGCTAAATGGGATATAGCAATGGATTACCGATGGATCGATTCCCTATCTAAAGTGCTCCTTGCTAAAATTTGGCGAGGGAAAGTGTTCCTAGCTAAAAATTTAGTGACAGAAAAATTCCTTGCTAAAAAAGACAAATTCCCTCGCTAAATTAGCAAGCTAAATGAGATTTTCCATCAATAAATGAAAATGACGATGAAAGATTCCCAAGCTAAAGTGATGGTCGCTAAATTTTAGCGACGAAAATAGTCCCTAGCTAAATAAATTTAATGACGGAAAAATCTATTACTATATTAATGGTTTCCCTAGCTAAATTAGCAAGTGATTTTTCCCTAGCTATTTTAATTTCAAAACTATTTTCATTATTTAATTTATTTTAAAATTTTTTAATTAAATAATTTAATATCTTTATATCAAATTGAATAAAAAATGAAACTATAAATAATTTATAATAAATAAAAAATAAAATCATTTAATAACTTATTCTAATTCAATATTTTACATAATTGAAACAGAAAAATAACAAAATTTTATTACATCTTATTCATCAATGTATCTACCGACAGTGCATAAAGTATAATATATTCATTCATTGACATTATTTTCTCTCCCTTTGCTCCTCTGATCACCATTTTTCTACTACGACAAAGCTATCCGAGTCGTGACACATAATGTCTAATGAAAAATCTCATCATTTATATAAGCTTTGTATGAGGAATAAAGCGATATCATATCTGTAAGAAATTTAAACCACTCAGTCAAATTAAAATAAAAAAAAGTTATATTTTGATAAATATATAATTTTGTAGTATATATGTAAATATATACTAGCATTTCACGCGTATATATATTACTACATTATATGTACATAAAACTACAGTATTATGTATACATATAAACTGAGTACAAATATACTTAGTATATATGTACATAAAATACTGTAGTATTATATGTACGTATATACTGACTTTATTCGTACGTATATACCACATTTGGTGCTGTTGCTATTGCTCCAGCTGCCGCTGCCGCTCCTGCCATTGCTGCCACTGCCAATACCACTACTGCTACTGCCGCCGTTGCTGCTGCCGCTGCCGCTCCTGCCATTGCTGCCACTGCCAATACCACTACTGCTACTGCCGCCGTTGCTGCTGCCGCCACCACTGCTGCTCCCACTGCCTCTGCTGTCGCCGCTACCGATGCCACTGTCATTGCTACCGCCGCTGTCGCTGCTGCCGTTGCTACTACTACTGATAATAAGCTTTTACATACCTATAATAGACTAAAATTCTACCCAACAAATTCGAAGACACACAAATATATTCAAAGATAAATAAAAACATTTATTATAGATATGAACAAATACAAATTAAAGTTGATTGTCATACAGCTTAAACTAAAATTTAATTAAATAATTTAATATTTTTATATTAAATTTAATAAAAACAAAAACTATAAATGAAAATTTTAAATTAAACAAAAAAAATTCATTTAATAATTTATTCTAATACAATATTTTAAATAACTAAAATAACTAAATTATATTACAGCTTATTAATCAATGTATCTACCGACTATGCATAAAGTATAATATATCAATGCATTGATGTTGTTTTCTCTCCCTATACTCATATGATCACCAACTTTATGCTACGAAAAAACTATTCGAGTCACAGAGCTTCATATCTATTGAAAAATCCCTTCACTTATACAAGTTTTGTATGGGAAACAATGCGGTACCATATATGTAAGAAATTTAAACCACTCAATCAAATCAAAATAAATAAAAAAACTATGTTATGATAAATATATATTACTACAGTAAATATGTACATATATACTATCATTTCACTCCTACATA